>CM075977.1:73822518-73919580 GCA_038087875.1 Malacoraja senta | reverse complement strand
ACACTTTTAAGAAGTATAATAAAGTTTAGCGGGCATTTTACCTACCGGTAGGGCCTTCCTAGGTCCTGAAAACTCCAATGAGCCAATCAAAATGCCTGGTCAGCAAAGGAGATTGCCTATGGCTGCCCCCGAGTGCCTGTAAGTAAATAGCGACCCCACTCCACTGCACTACTAGTGAAAAAGACCCATGTCGACCAAATTTTACTCGCGGAAAATCTTGCAATATCCTGAAAAAAATTCCGCGACCTAGCTGAGGCCGCGAGTAGGCGGGAACCTCCCTCGAGCATGAAGGAGAGTTCCAGCCACCTCATACGACCTCGTAGGACCTCGTGTCGACCATGCTGCGAGTTTGAGTCCAGGGCAAACTCTTCTAAACTTGCAGCTTAGGTCGCCCAAGTGGGACAGGCCTTTAAAATTCTGGGCGAGTTTGCCCTCGACTTATACTCGTAGCATGGTCGACACAGGGTCGTAGGAGGTCTTCGTAACTCTCCTTCATGCACGAGAGTGGTTTCCGCGTACTCGAGGCCTCAGCTAGGTCGCGACGTTTTTTTAATATGTTAAAAAATGCCCGCAAGGAAAAAAAGGTCGCCATGGAAAAAATCGATACTTTTTTTTACTCGTAGGTTTAGTCGTAGTAGGTCATAGTAGGTCGTAGTAGGTCGGCATGTTAGTCGTAGGTAGTCGAGGGTAGTCGTAGATAGTCTTCATCATAGTCGAAGGGGGGTCGAAGGGAGGTAGAAGGAGATTGAAGGAGGTCGTCTTCACTCTCCACTATTCGGTGTCCAATTTTCCCGAAGTTAGTCATAGCTAGTCATAGCTAGTCAAAACTAGTCTTCATCATAGTCGAAGGAGGTCGAAGGAGGTCTTCTACATAGTCGAAGGAGGTCTTCAACATGTCATTTTTTCAAATTCTTCCAAACTCGCCAATTAGGTCGCCCAAGTGGGACAGCCCCTTGAATCTGATGAAAGGTCTCGACCCGAAACATCACCTATTCCTTTTCTCCAGAGATGCTGCCTGACCTGCTGAGTTACTCTAGTATTTGTGTCTGTCTACGGTGTTAACCAACATCTGCAGTTCCTTCTTACACACGCTATTGATTTAAAGTATACACCTTATTTTTGACAGGGTGCTAGCCATACTTGATAATAAGATCCTGAAGAGATATGCAGCCAGTGAATGGCTGTTAGAATTGATTGAATTTAGCAATAATGTTGAAGATCAAGTTGGGTGCAGCAGTAGAATTGCTGCCCTACGCTCCAGAGACCTGGGATCGAATCTGACTATGGATGCTGTCTCTACGGAGTTTGCACGTTCTCCCCGTGACCTGCATGGGTTTTCTTCGGGTGCGCCGGTTTCTTCTCACACTCTAAACGTTATTCTATTATCATGTATCTATATACTGTCTAAATGTTATACTAATATCTATTATCATATAGTTTCTTATAATACACTATTTACAGTTTGCACGCACCAGTTTTACTCCGTCCACGAGCCTCGAAGTCACCCTTCAATTTCTCAGCGCGCTATTCGGCACCTATGCTTTCGCTTCTCTTCTCCGCATTCTTGCCTAAACCTAATAGGCATCTTGGCTCAGCGCAAGTCACCGGCTGCTGGGACTATACCTTCTCTGGGACCCCCCTCTGTCCCCCTTTCAGCTTTCAGCTAGGACTTTTTGATTTTATTCCTTTTATTTCCCAATAGTATTCGTTCGAATCCCGTTACAATTGGGATCCTGCTGAGTACGCTAGATTCTGTCGAGGAAATTGACAGAGGAAATTCAAAGGAAAAACTGAGACTTCGAGGTTTGCTTCAAGAGAATTTATTGCATGATATCATGGAGAGATGGTGGCAGTTAACTGCTCACCGGTCTCTGCTTTTGCAGCAGAATTAGCTGACAGTTATACAGTGCAGTAAACAACTTGTTTTTGTTAGATACAACTGTACGAAAATATACTTCATCTTTGGCTACATGTATTCCTGTTATTACTATCTATTACATGGGTATTAATTATTGAATTAGTCATAATATACTTTTTGTTTATGTAATCATTCAACAATAGATGGTTAATACAAGTCAAACATAATACAAGGGCATCTTGACATTATTCCTTCTCAACTTTCAAGCAGACCGCGCCACTGCCCCCTCTCCGAGCCAATCATAATTCCCCATTTACTGTAGCGTTTCCTGTGCTACTAGCAGTGGGGGGCGCGGGTGGTCTACCCAGCTATTGCTGCTCTGTTTTAGATCACTACAGTCACCGACATTACAGGGTTAACTATTGTGATCTTGCATTCATTAACTTTCCACGGAGAAACAGGCTTCATTATCTATGTCTTAATTTGTGTGCCTTATTCACCATGCTACCCATTCCAGACAAGAGATAATGCGTCTGAAACTCATTTAGCAAAATTCCCATGAACTTCTTCTGCACCTGGTCAACGAGAGATGCCAATTGTCACATCTACACACCCTTTTGTTACCTTATTTAATTCCAATCAAAATTAAGTAAATGAATATTTTAATTTGTTCTTCTACACTAATACACTAAATAATCATGTATTGTCTTTCTGCTGACTGGTTAGCATGTAACAAAAGGCATTTCACTGTACCTCGGTACATGTGACAAACTGAAACTGTTAGAGGTACAGGTTTGTAGGTTAAACTTCGGTAAAACATATAAATTGTCCCCAGTGTGTAGGATAGTACTAGAGTATGGGAATTGCTGGTCGACCCGTACTCGGTGGGCCAAAGGGCTTGTTTGCGTGCTGTATCCGTAAAGTAAACTAAACTAATCAGATAGTGTGAAGTTAACATTTTGCTCTCATTGGAATATGATTAATAGATTAGCAAGGTCCTGCAGCTGCTTTAAGGTCTATTATATTGAAATAAATTTAAAACTGAAAAATTCATAACACATTACATATTTGAAACCAATAGGGTTGCAAGGACATGTCAGGCCACTGCTGCATAGGCAGGTTATCCTGATGAGCAGGGAAGTTTTTTAGAATTACTAATCAGGAATAATTAAGAGGCACTTGGAGAATTTTGAGTTAATGAAGGAGATTTATTATGGATTAGTTAAAGACAAATTGCATTTGACTAACTGGATTGAATTTTGTGATGAGGTAACAGAGAAGGCTGATGAAGGGGAGGTAGCAGATGTTTGCAATGATTTTTGACACACATTTGATAAACACAATAAAGGCCCGTAGTGTAATGGGATCACTGACGATATGGATTGGTACTTGGCTCAAGGACAGAAAATAGAGTGGCATAGTAGTCCTCACAGTGAGGATGGTCGTGGTCTTTCCCAGGAATGTGTGCAGGAACGTTTTAGACTTTAGTCTATAGATATACAGTGCGGAAACAGTTCTTCATCTCATCGAGTCCAGGCCGACCAGTGATCACCCCGTACTCTAACACTATCCTACACACCAGGGACAATTGACAATTTTACTGAAGCCAACTAACCTACAAACTTGTGCGTCTTTGGAGTGTAGAGGAAACGGGAGAACCCAGAGAAAACCCATGCAGTCACAGGAAAACAATTAAACTCTGTACAGTCAGCACCAGCAGTCAGGATTTAACCCGGCTTTAGTTTCGTTTAATTTAGAGATACAATGTGGAAAGAGGCCCTTCGGCCCACCGAGTCCACACCGACCAGCAATCCCTGCACACTAACACTATCCTACACACACAAGGGACATTAAAAAAAAAATACCAGGTCAATTAACCTACAAACCTGTGTGTCTTTGGAGTGTGGGCGGAAACGCAGGTCATGGGGAGAACGTACAAACTCCGTACAGACAGCACCCATAGTCGGCTCTCTGGCGTTGTAAGGCAGCAGCTTTACCCCTACGCCACAGTGCTACCCTGTTTTTTAATAGAATATATAACACATAACATAGAATGGCACAGCGCAAGAACAGGTCCTTCGGACCACAATGTCTGTGCCAATATGATGCTCTTATCGCCCTGCACATAATCCATATTCCTTCAATCCCTGCATTTCCATATGCCTATCGAACAGTCTCTTAAATGCCTCTAACATATCCGCCTCAACCTCTAACGCCAGCTGTGCATTTCACGCACTCACCACTCTTCTATAAAGAAGTTGCCCCGCATAACTCCATTAAACCTTTCTCCTCTCATCATAAAACTATCGCCTCTGATATTTGACTTTACCATCCTGGGTAAAAAGGTCCGAATGTCTATCCTATTGATGCCACTCATAATTTTATATTATTCTATCAGATCTCCCAGTAACCTCTGTCATTCTAGAGAACACAATCCAAGTCTGTCCAACCTCTGCCTGTAGCCAGTAGCCCCTAATCCAGGCATCATTTTGGTAAGCCCCATCCGCACCCTTTCAAAGCCTCCACATCCTTCCTGTAATGCTCCAAATGTGGCCTAACGAAAGTCCTATAAAACTGCATCACCACTTCCTGACTGGAAGGCTCAACCTTTTTCTTCTTAATCATCAGCTTAATCTTTTGGATAATCCTATCATGGGGGACTATCAAATGCCCTATTAAAATCAGTGTAGACAAAATCCGATCAATTTAGTAAGGCACAACTTGCTGTGTACAAAGCCACACTGACTGACTCCAATTAAAAGATTCTCTTTCAAATGGGAGTTAATGCTTTTCCAAAAAATCTCCCCTAGTAGCTTCCCTACCACTGATGTGAGGCTCACCAGCCTATAATTCTCTCCCCTTCTTAAATAAAGGACCAGCATTAGCATTAGCCAGTTTGAAGAAGGGTCTCCACCCGAAACTTCACCTGTTCCCTTTTCTCCAGAGATGCTGCCTGACCCGCCTAGTTACTCCAGCCTTTTGTGTCATCTTCAGCATGAGCTATCCTCCAGTCATCTAGAAATCACCCGTGTCTAGAGAGGATGCAAAGATCATCGTCAGGGCTCCGCAAAATCCTCTCTTTCCTCTCTCTATAACCGGCGTTGGTTATTATTTATGTTAGATAAATAGATAGGGTATCAAAGCATAAATAGAGTAGACAGAGGTATAGGGTAGCAGTCAGACACTTTTTCCAGGGTGAAATATCAAATGATAGAGGGCACATCTTTAAGGTGAGAGGTGCAAAGTTTGAAGGAGATGTGCAGCACATGTTGTTTACACAGAGGATGCTGGGTGCTTGGATTGTGCTTTTGGGTGGAGGTGGCGGAAGTGTCATCGCAGTCCTAAAACTTACCCCCCTTGGTCTGGTTCACTAAATATGAGCACTGGAAATCCAACTCTCTTTTATTGTGCACAATACCAATAACAATACAATACCTATTCCAATACCACGGGACCAATCCATGTCACTACTCACTCGAGCCAACAGCCTCGTGCAAATAGAACACACACCCCAGATGATCGGCCCTCCCCAATGTACTCCCCGCACTTTTATACCCTTACAGACCCTTGGGCCGAAAATACATGGGGGGGGGGGGGGGGGGGGGGGGGCAACACCTTCAAGCCAATTACCGATACGGCCTGCAAAATACATTGAATGACAGTTCCCTAACCCAATCATACAATAGCACATAACATAGTTTCAACATAAAGACATATAAGATTGTTAAGGGTTTAGACACGCTAGAGGCAGGTAACATGTTCCCGATGTAGGGGGAGTCCAGAACCAGGGGCCACAATTTAAGAATAAGGGGTAAGCCATTTAGAACGCTTTTACAGGAAACACTTTTTCTCACAACGAGTTGTGAGTCTGTGGAATTCTCTGCCTCAGAGGGCAGAGGAGCCGGTTCTCTGGATACTTTCAAGAGAGAGCTAGATAGGGCACTTCAAGATAGCAGAGTTAGAGGATATGGGGAGAAGGCAGGAACGGGGTACTGATTGTGGTGGATCAGCCATGATCACATTCAATGGCGGTGCTGGCTCTAAGGGCCAAATGGCCTACTCCTGCACCTATTATCTATTGTCTATTGTCAAAGCACTTAGGGGGGAAATTTCTGTTAAGTAAAGAGACATCATCCCCAGGTAAAGAAAACATCTTTGGTGAAGCCCCTCTCCTGGACCAATCACAATTAGCAGCGGGAAGACTCTGCAACATATTTGTATCCCATCATTTCCCCAACCAATCCCAAGCACGCATTTGCAACAGGACACAGCTCCTTCTGCAAAATCTCATACATATTAACAACTGCAGGCAATCTGGACATCAACCTCTATTCAACCGCTTCCCAGGCCACAGACTTTCTGGAGCCATCCATACCTCATGGTCCTGCAGCTTTTTGCAAAAGATGCCAAGCAGGTTTTACAGATCTTTTTATCAGACATCCTCCATTTTATCAAGTACCCCAAAATGTCTGATATTAACAGATGCGATAATAGCATTTTAGAGACTTTTGGATAGCACATACTAGATATGCAGGGAATGGAAGGATATGGATTATGTGCAGGCAGGTAAGAGGTGGTCTTGGCATCGTGTTCAGCATATACATTATGGGCTGAAAGGCCAGTTTTTGTGCTGCACTGTTCTATGCTCTATATTCTAAGTCCTATGAGAATATAAGTAAATTAAAGAAATGTTTTATCTGCGGACAATATGTATCTGTATATGCTGGAATATTGAGCAAAAAAACAAAGTGCTGGAGGAACTCAGCGGGTCAGGCAGCATCTATGGAGCGAAGGAAATAGGCAAAGTTTCAGGCCAAAACCCTTCTTCAGACTGATGTAGGGGGGGGGGGGCGGGGTGCGGGGAGAAGAATGGAGAAAGGAAGAGGAGGAGCCAGAGGACAGGGAGAGCTGAGAAGGGGAGGAGACAGCAAGGGCTACCGGAAATTGGAGAAGTCAATGTTCATTCCGCTAGGGTGTAGACTGCCCAAGCGGAATATGAGGTGCTGCTCCTCCAATTTCTGGTGGTGCTCACACTGGCCATGGAGGAGGCCCAGGACAGAAAGGTCGGATTCTGAATGGGAGGGGGAGTTGAAGTGCTGAGCCACAGGGAGATCAGGTTATTTATTGCGGACCAAGCGGAGGTGTTCGGCGAAATGATCGCCAAGCCTACGCTTGGTCTCACCGTTGTAGATCAGCTGACATCTAGAGCAGCGGATGCAATAGGTGAGGTTGGAGGAGGTGCAGGTGAACCTCTGTCGCACCTGGAACGACTGCTTGGGTCCTTGAATGGAGTCGAGGGAGGAGGTAAAGCGACAAGTGTAGCATCTCTTGCGGTTGCAAGGGAAAGTGCCCGGGAAGGGGGTGGTGCGGGAGGGAAGGGAAGAATTGACCAGGGAGTTACGGAGGGAGCGGTCTTTGCGGAAAGCAGACGGGGGTAGATGGGAAGATGTGGCGAGTGGTGGGGTCACGTTGGAGGTGGCGAAAATGACGGAGGACAATTTGTTGTATGTGACGGCTAGTGGGATGGAAGGTGAGGACTAGGGGGACTCTGCCCTTGTTATGAGTGAGGGGATGGGGAGAGAGAGCAGTGTTACGGGGTATTGAGGAGACCCTGGTGAGAGCCTCATCTATAGTAGGGGAGGGGAACCCCTGTTCCCTGAAGAATGAGGACATTTCCGATGCCCTGGTGTGGAACACCTCATCCTGGGAGCAGATGCGGCGTAGACGGAGGAATTGGTAGTAGGGGATGGAGTCCTTACAGGAAGCAGGGTGGGAAGAAGTGTAGTCTAGATAGCCATGGGAGTCAGTGGGTTTATAGTGGTTGTCGGTCAGAATTCTATCACCTGCGATGGAGATAGTGAGGTCAGAAATGGTAGGGAAGTGTCGGAAATGGTCCAGGTGTATTTGAGTGCCGGATGGAAGTTAGTGGTGAAGAGGATGAAGTCAGTGAGTTGTGTGTGGGTGCAGGAGGTAGCACCAATGAAATCACCAATGCAAGCACCAATGCACCAATGCAATCATCGATGTAGTGGAGGTAGAGGTCGGGGATGGGGCCCTGGTACGTCTCGAACAAGGATTGTTCGACGTACCCTACAAAGAGGCAGCATAGCTGGGGCCCATGCGTGTGCCCTTGGCTACGCCTTGTATTTGGAGGAAATGGGAGGAGTCAAATGAAAAGTTATTAAGGGTAAGGCTAGGCGGAGGAGAGTATCTGTAGACGGGGATTGGTTGGTTCTCCGGTCGAGGAAGAACCGGAGGGTTTTGAGACCCTCCTGGTGGGGGATGGAGGTGTAGAGTGACTGGACGTCCATGGTGAAGATGAGGGGATGGGGGCCTAGAGAACGGAATGCCCAGAGACGACGGAGAGTGTCTGAGGTGTCTTGAACATAGGTAGGGAGGGATTTAACCAGGGGGGATAGGATGGAGTCAAGGTATGTGGAAATAAGTTTGGTAGGGCACGAACAGGCAGAGACAATGGGTCTACCAGGACAGTCAGGTTTGTGGATTTTGGGGAGAAGGTAAAATCGGGCTGTGCGGGGCTGGGGAACGATGAGGTTGGAGGCTCGGGAGGAGCAGGGAGCCGGGTGAAGTCAGTGATGGTGCTAGAGATAGTGGCCTGGTGGTCGTCTGTGGTGTCATGGTCCAGGGATAAGTAGGAGGAGGTGGCCGAGAGTTGGCGCGTGGCCTCAGCTTTGTAGAGATCAACGCGCCAGACTACCACGGCACCTCCCTTGTCGGCGGGTTTGTTAACCCAGTCTGGGTTGTTGCGGAGTGAGTCGATGGCTGTACTTCTATTGACTCTATTCTATTGACTCTATTGGCTCCCTTCTATTGACTCTATTTATACCTCACGCTGCCTCGGCAAGGCCAGCAGCATAATCAAGGACAAGTCGCACCCTGGCCACTTCCTCTTCTCCCCTTTCCCATCAGGCAAAAGGTATAGAAGTGTGAAAACGCACACCACCAGATTCAGGGACAGTTTCTTCCCAGCTGTTATCAGGCAACTGAATCATCCTAACACAACCAGAAAGCAGTGCTGAACTACACTCTTCGATGACCCTCAGACTATACCTGATTGGACTTTGCTGGCTTTACCTTGCACTAAACGTTATTCCCTTATCATGTATCTATACACTGTAAATGGATCAATTGCAATCATGTATTGTGTTTCTGCTGGCTGCACACAACAAAATCTTTTCACTGTACCTCAGTACACGTGACAATAAACTAAAGTGAACTGTGTGGGTTGATTGTTGGATGAGTGACAAAGGATGGAGGGAAAACCCCCCAGTGTTTAATGGCTGATACAAGGAACCACAAATGGAATTGTCTGAGTAGAATCTGCACTACAAGACTGCTTCCCTAGTCTGGGTTTGGTACTAAATCATCCTTAACATGATTTATGCAAAACATGAGGGTTATATTTGCTGTTCATCTCTTCATGGTTTTTCAGTAGTTTGCAGGTAAACATTACTGAGAGGCATGTGCTTCCTACTAATCAATGGGTGAAATATTGGGCTAAAATGATGCCACAGACAAATACTAATTAAATATTATGGATTAAAAATGCATCTATACTAGGTCCAGAGGCCATAGTCTCAGAATAAAAGGACGTGCCTTTAGAAAGGAGATGAGGAGAAATGTCTTTAGTCAGAGGGTGGTGAATCTGTGGAATTCTTTGCCACAGACGGCTGTGGAGGCCAAGTCCATGAATATTTTTAAGGAGGAGATTGACAGATTCTTGAGTGTCAGAGGCTATGGGGAGAAGGCAGGAGAATGGGGTTGAGAGGGAAAGATAGATGAGTCATGATTGAATGGTGGAGTAGACTTGATGGGCCGAATGGTCTAATTCATAAGATCATAAGTGATAGTAGAATTGGGCCATTCGGCCCATCAAGTCTATTCCGCCATTCAATCATGGCTGATCTATCTCTCCCTCCTAACCCCATTCTCCTGCCTTCTCCCATAGCCTCTGACACCCGTACTAATCAAGAATTTATCTATCTCTGCCTTAAATATATCCATTGACTTTGCCTCCACAGCCTTCTGTGGCAAAGAATTCCATACATTCACTATCCTAGAACTAAATAAATTCCTCCTCGCCTCCTTCTTAAAAGAACGTCCTTTAATTCTGAGGCTATGACCTCTTGTCCTAGACTCTCCCACTGGTGGAAACATCCTCTCCACATCCACTCTATCCAAGCCTTTCACTATTCTGTACATTTCAATGAGGTCCTCCCTCATTCTTCTGTGTGAGTGTGTGTGTGTGTGTGTGTGTGTGTGTGTGTGTGTGTGTGTGTGTGTGTGTGTGTGTGTGTGTGTGTGTTTGTGTGTGTGTGTGTGTGTGTGTGTGTGTGTGTGTGTGTGTGTGTGTGTGTGTGTGTGTGTGTGTGTGTGTGTGTGTGTGTGTTTATTTGTTTATGTGTTTTCACATCTTCTCAAAAAAACTGCGCAAACGGGAACATTTTTACATATTCTGGTAGAGATTTACCCTCCGGACTCCGAAATTAGATTACCTGAAAATGTTGTGCTTTATTTCTTGAGTTATTAATAAAAATCTTCACAAACCCGTCCAACTTTGAATTCAAAATGCCTGTTTTATTTTTGCTGATGACGTGACAATGGATCTTCCTGCCGTCTGCTCGCGCTGCGACTGACGTCACCTCCCACCCCTCCCTCCTCCCCCCATTGTTCAAAAGTCCCCTCCCTCTCCCCCTCCCTCGCTCTCTCTTCCCCTCTCCCTCTCCTTCTCCCCCTCCCGCTCTCCCCCTCTCTCTCTCTCTCTCCCCCATCCCCCCTCTCTCGCCCTCCCTCCCCCAATCTTTCTCTCTCCCCCCTCCCTCTCCCCCTCCCCCCTCTCCCCCTCTCCTCTCCCCCCTCTCACTCCCCCTCTCTCTCCTCCTCTCTCTCCCCCTCTCTCTCTCCCCTCTCTCTCCCCTCTCTCTCTCCCCCCCTCTCTCCCCCCTCTCTCTCCCCCCCTCTAACCCCCCTCTCTCTGTCTCTGCCCTTCTCTCTCTGTCATTGCTCCTCTCTCTCTGCCTCTGCCCTTCTCTCTCTCTGCCTTTCTGTCTCTATCCCCTCTTAGTCTCTGCCCCCTCTCTCTCTGCCCTCTCTCTCTACCCACCCTCCCTCTCCCTCTCTGGGTGCCCGAGTTGGGGGCTATGCGTGAGTGGATAGGATGGGGATGGGGGTAAAAGGAGCGAATGAATAATATTAGTATAATATCAAGGGGGGTGGTTAGTGTGTGGGGGGATGGTTAATGTGTGTGTGTGTGGTGGGTGGTTAGTGTGTGTATGACGCCGCAGGCCACCCCCACCCCCTCCCCCCCCGCAACCACGCGTTGAGGGCACGGGACCCAACGGGTCCCACTTGGTCTAGTGTACCTTAAAAAAGAGATGAGGAAGCATTTCTTTGGTCAGAGACAGGTGAATCTGTGGAATTTCTTTGCCACAGATGGCTGTGGAGGCCAAGTTATTGGGTATTTTTAAAGCGGAGATTGAATAGTAAGTGCATCAAAGTTTATGGAGAGAAGCCAGGAGAATAGGGTTTAGAGAGAAAAATAGATCATCCATGATTGAACGGTGGAGTAGACTTGATGGGCTAAATGGCCGAATTATGTTCCTGTAACTAATGAACTTATGCTTTGTACGGACATTGTGGACAAGGCCTGTTCCCATGCTGTGCTCTTCTAAGTTCTATTTCACAGACAAGAACTCAAATTCCATCATTTGTCTCCTTTGAGATCTGTGACCATATATGACGCACGTATAACCTCACATCTGTGCTGTGACTAATTTGGCCATGGAGATCAGGTTTATGGTCAATCTCAGCTTCCAAGTCTCAGAACCATTCCAGGCTGCTACTGCTGATCTCTGCCACATCCCGCAGTGTTTTGCTCCCTGCTGCATTATAAAGTCATCCAAACTCCATACCCATAGGTTGGAGACTTGCCTTCTATTCCTTAACTACACAAGAGCATGCAGAGTGCTTAGGGAGACTGATGGCATTGCAGGCTTTCCGAAACTGCAGGCATTCAAGATCATCCAAACTTCTGGCAGGAAGTTGCCAGGAAGATCTCTGCAAGGATTTAAGTACGATTTACTTTAGATTAGTTTAGTTTAGTTTAGTTCAGTTTAATAATTTAGTTTATTGTCACGTGCAACGAGGTACAGTGAAAAGCTTTTGTTGCGTACTAACCAGTCAGTGGAAAGACTATACATGAGCACAAGCGAGCCATCCACAGTGTACAGATACACGATAAAGGGAATAACATTAGTGGTAGATAAAGTCCAGTAAAGTCAGATTAAAGATTGCCCGAGGGTCTCCAGTGAAGTAGATAGAAGTTCAGGACCCCTGAATAAGATGTTGCAGTTCCCTGATAACAGCATAATATCCTCACTTCCCACGGAGCAGGTTTACAATGATCCTCTGCTGTTAGAAAAATTTCACTGGTATTGTACGTACCTTTAAGAACTGCACGCTAAGGTTGTTTATGTTGGACTATGCAGCAAGCCTGGTGTAAACTTGCAAACCATTAATAGTGAATTCCACTCTGAAAGCAACAAAATCAGCATCTGCACAGCACAGTTGCTAGCTGCCTCCGCCTTCAGTCCGGTATCTTTTTGTTTGAAGAATGTTTTTTGTGGGTCTTTTTGTCTTTATGTGGGAGGAAGAGGGTACCGTAAGGGGGATACCGTCCTTCAGTCGCTTCCTGGAGAGGACGTGACTATTTTTCGAGTCGCGTCCTCGCCCTCCCCCCCCCCCCCACAGCCTACCTACTGGATTGGCGCGGCCTTTCCTGCCGGGATCGACCAGAGCTCCAGCAGCGGCGGCGCAGCGTTGGAACATCGCGGGGCGGGCGATGCCTTACTGGGGATTGCCGTTTGGAGCTCTGGAGTGCTGGGCCTGCTGCACCGACATCACGGAGCTGTGGTTCACGGAGCTCTACGCCCTGTGACTCCGCCCGGCTCGGCCTAGGGCCTAGGGACTTCAGGAGCCGCGGACTCCAGTGGGAGGTGGCTGATTTGGAGGTCCAGGCCGCTGAGGATGTTCTCCGTCGGGGTCAGCGTCGGGGTTCCATCGTTCCCGGCGTGAGGGCCTGAGCATCGGGCCGCCCGTGGCGGCGACTGCGAGTGCTCGGGAGGCCCCGACCACGGGTGAACATCTGAGAAGATCGGCGGGGAAGCTGGCTGGACTATGGTACCTTCCCTAACTTTGGTGCCGCTGTGGGGTTATGTTGTGTCGTGGACTTCTTTGTTTGTGCTTTCTTATTTTTTATATTTTATTTGTTTATTATTTATTTTTATGATACATGACTGTAAGGAAAATCCATTTCGTTGTCTCTTATGAGATAATGACAATAAATTGAATACAACACAACAATACAATACAATACTAAGAAGAGAAATCTGATAAAGCCATTCTGTGTTTATTCACCAAAACACAATTTGCTGGAGGAACTGAGCAGGTCAGGCAGCATCTGTGTAGGGAATGAACAGGTTATTGTTTCAGGACAGGGCCCTTGTTTAAACCTGGTTCTGACCCAAAAATAGGAACCTGAGGGCAACCATTTCATACAGTGGGTGGTGGATATATGGAACAAGCTGAGAGAGGAAGTAGTTGATGCAGGCACAATAGCAACATTTAAAAGATGTTTGGACAGTAACATGGATAGGAAATGTTCAGAGGATATGGGTCAAACACGAGCAAATAGGTCTAGCTTAGATGTAGCATCTTGCCCGATATGGGCAAGTTGAGCTCTGCAATATGACTGTATAACTATGATTTAAGATACTAAATCATTTTGACCAACTACAGTAAGTTGATGTACTTTCTCAATTTTTAAAGATCAGTTCACATTGCCTGCGAGTTATACCATCAATCTGAACTGCCAATTAAGCCATTGTACAGTTTGCAAAAAAACGACAACCATTTGTTCAGCTGCAATGTCCTGACAAAAATGTAAAGCTGTCAATTGAAATGTCTATTCATTTAATGTTTGATTGAAATCATTAAAATTATGGCAAGTTTCATCCATGGGATATATTTTATAAAATTGTGCAGATCAGAATCAATATAGTGGATTCCCTGGGCCATACACACAGCACTAAATTATTCTGGTGTTTCTATACTCATTGAGTGACTGAGCAGTATTAGATGCATTGCAAAATAAGTCACCAGCTTAATGAAATAACCATATTACACAATGAAAGTGGCAGGTTATAGTCAGGGGTAAGGTGTTTCACAATAGAATGGGACAATTACTGTAGCCATATCATATTGACTGGATAATGAGTTGGTGTACAACTATGATATTGATACATACCTGACATATGAGGAGAAAGTCCAAACCACACAAATATGGGCTTGGGCAGCTTACAACCAAGAGGTATGAACAGCGATTTCTCTCATTTCACCCCTGCATTTCCTTCTCTTCGCCACCCCCCCCCCCCCACTCATGCTAGTCATTCTACGCAAAGGGCATATAGAAAGAGCTGCCAGAGGAGATAGTTGAGGAATGTACTATCACAATGTTTAAGAGACATTTAGACAGCTAAATGGATAGGACACGTTTAGAGGGATATGTGCCAAAGGCAGGCAGGCACGAGGGACTAGTGTAGATGGGACATGTACTCTAGGTCAGGATGGGCAAGTTGGGCCAAAGAGCTGTTTCCACACTGTATG
This sequence comes from Malacoraja senta, assembly GCA_038087875.1. Classification (NCBI taxonomy): domain Eukaryota; kingdom Metazoa; phylum Chordata; class Chondrichthyes; order Rajiformes; family Rajidae; genus Malacoraja; species Malacoraja senta. The sequence goes on along the minus strand of CM075977.1, from coordinate 73,905,038 downwards.
ACTATAACTCTATGACAATAGTTGGGTAGTTAATGGCACCTTCTATGCTTATTCCCAATTTGACCTTGTTGACCCCATTGTGAGCAAGAGCTGAAATTGCTCTTCGTTGTCTCTGTACTGTACACTGCACAATGACAATAAAGTTGAATCTGAATCTGAATCTGAATCTGAAATCAATCAACCACAGTAACATATCAACAGAGGATATAGATGTTGATGATGTGAGTGCCAAGTTCCTTTCTCACTGTATTCCAGAAAAGCCAATAGAACAAACCTCATGTACAGGGCGGCATGGTGGCATAACAGTAGAGTTGCTGCCTTACAGCGCCGGAGACACAGGTTCATTCCCAACCACGGGTGCTGTCTGTACGAAGTTTGTACGTTCTCCCCGTGACCCAGTGGGTTTTCTCCGAGATCTTTGGTTTCCTCCCACACTTCAAAGATGTACAGGATTGTAGGTTAATTGTCTTGGTGTATATGTAAATTGTCCATAATGAGGGTGGGATAGTGTTAATGTGCGGGGATCGCTGGTGGGTGCGGACTCAGTGGGCCGAAGGGTCTCTTTCCGCACTCTATCTCTAAATAAACTAAACTAAACTAAACTACTGGAATTATGAATTTGCTCTCTTTACTGCAAAGTGCTGTCACATGGAAATATTGTATACTAATGGACTAAGAGTTTTCATTATATTTATGCATTACAGGAAGCTGTGACTTGATCCACAGCAATGTCACGAGATACGATATTGGGAAAAATGGTGTATAATAAATAGGTCCCATATTAAGCTATAAGCTGATAAAGAAGCTATTAGTTGCCCTTTAAAGAGACATTAAAATGCAGCAACTTGTGCAGCTTTTTGTGGCTATTGAAAAGATGCCAGGAAAGATGGATGCAATGTTATAAGGCAGCTGATCAATTTTTCTCCAGGTTTATAAAGAAAGGCCACAATGTTCAGTCAGAGAACGTGTGTTAGATCCAGATGAGTCACTTTGGCCATTGGCATTGATCGTTGTCATCTCATCTCAGGTACCCCAAACAATTATACACACCAGTTGTGGAAGGCATGACAATCGATGTGGATGTGGAGCGGTCAAGAGGTGGCAGCAGAGATATTGATAATTCTGAGATTGCAGGGCTGGGCTCAGAGAAAACTCCATTCATCTTTTACACGAATTACATAATTGTGGACCATTGCGGGCCTCTGCTTCTTTCTCTTGTAGCCTGGAATATTGCCGAGCAAGCTCATGTTCATAGTTGTTAAAAATGGGTACTTTTAATGAAATACAAATAAGGTTGAATGAAGTTGTGCAAACGCACTGCAAAATTACTTCTGCCTCAAGGCAAAATAACCAGGGAGCGGCAAGCAGGAAGGGAAAAAATAGGAATTGCGATGGTGAAAGGAAATAGTGATTCAAAGAAAGATTTTCAAGGTAGGATAGGAATTGACAAGAGTTAGACTTTGGAAGAGTTTCTAAAGAAAGGAGTAAAGGCTGACCAGCTGCCAATGGCAAAGGCCAGTGCCACGGGAGTGACTGCATGTATGTTACAGGATGAGGTTACAGGCATGGGGTATTGTTGTAGAGTGATGTGAATATGGACATGATCATTCAAAGCATTGTTGCAAGAGACACACGGTGGCGCAGTGGTAGAGTTGCTGCCTTACAGCACTAGAGACCCAAGTTCGATCCTGACTATGGGTGCTGTCTGTATGGAGTCTGTACGTTCTCCCTGTGACCTGCGTGGGTTTTATCCGGGTGCTCCAGTTTCCTCCTACACACCAAAGAAACATAGTAACATAGAAACATAGAAAATAGGTGCAGGAGGAGGCCATTCGGCCCTTCGATCCAGCACCGCCATTCATTATGATCATGGCTGATCGTCCCCTATCAATAACCCGTGCCTGCCTTCTCCCCATATCCCTTGACTCCACTAGGCCCTAGAGCTCTATCTAACTCTCTCTTAAATCCATCCAGTGATTTGGCCTCCACTGCCCTCTGTGGCAGGGAATTCCATAAATTCACAACTCTCTGGGTGAAAAAGCTTTTTCTCACCTCAGTCTTAAATGACCTCCCCTTTATTCTAAGACTGTGGCCCTGGTTCTGGAGATGTTCGCCAACATTGGGAACATTTTTCCTGCATCTAGCTTGTCCAGTCCTTTTATAATGTTATATGTTTTTATAAGATCCCCCCTCATCATTCTAAACTCCAGTGAATACAAGCCTAGTCTTTTCAATCTTTCCTCATATGACAGCCCCGCCTACAGATTTGTAGGCTAATTGGCTTAGTAAAATTGTAAATTGTCCCTAGTGTGTAAAATAGTGTTAATGTGCAGGTTGGCACGGACTCGGTGGGCCGAAGAGCCCGTTTCCACGCTGTAAACAAAACTAAATTAAACTGAACTGAACTGAACAAAATTAAAAGAAGACAGAGGTTACAGTATTCCATCTTCTTCTTCTTATCGAGTCCACATACAAGATTAGAAGTTGTTCAGCCAGAGCTGAACACACTTCTCGGCATCTGCACAATGGTGTATGTCTGGCGCTTCTTGGGCTTCTTGTGCGTGGTGGTGGAAAGTTTGGTGGAAACAGGGCCGCGGCGTGAACGCTCTTTCCTTGACCCCACAGTATTCCAAGTTAACCTGCAACTTTTAAGAGAAAAAGAAAGGGTACATTAGAAGCATTGGGACAACATGTAAAATTGCAAAGTACAGCAACTAAATATCAATACTAAGAATACTTGCCTTGAAATTCAATGGCGTGGTTCTGTACTTGTTCAGCAATACGGAATTGAAGATATTTTATCTGGATTGGCACAGGGTAAACAATGGCACTACCTGTTGTAGGCCAATGTGCCAAAAGCCTTTTTGACCACCCTATCTACCTGTGGTGCAAATTATGTACCTGCACTCCTAACGTGACTCCTAACGCACATCCAACGTGACCCCACCACTCGCCACATCTTCCCATCTCCCCCCATGTCTGCCTTCCGCAAAGACCGCTCCCTCCGTAACTCCCTTGTCAATTCTTCCCTTCCCTCCCGTACCACCCCCTCCCCGGGTACTTTCCCTTGCAACCGCAAGAGATGCAACACTTGTCCCTTCACCTCCCCCCTCGACTCCATTCAAGGACTAAGCAGTCGTTCCAGGTGCGACAGAGGTTCACCTGAATCTCCTCCAACCTCATCTATTGCATCCGCTGATCTAGATGTCAGCTGATCTACATCGGTGAGACCAAGCGTAGGCTTGGCGATCGTTTCGCTGAACACCTCCGCTCAGTCCGCATTAACCAACCTGACCTCCCGGTGGCTCAGCACTTCAACTCCCCCTCCCATTCCGTATCTGACCTCTCTGTCCTGGGTCTCCTCCATGGCCACAGCGAGCAACACCGGAAATTGGAGAAAAAGCACCTCATATTCCGCTTGGGAAGTCTACATCCTGGGGGCATGAACATTGAATTCTACCAATTCTGCTAGCCCTTGCTGTCCCCTCCCCTTCATCAGCCCTCTGGTTGTCTCCTCCCATCCCCCAGCCCTCGGGCTCCTCCTCCGCCTTTTTTCCTTTTTTCCTTTCTTCTCCCCACCCCCTATCAGTCTGAAGAAGGGTTTCAGCCCGAAACGTTGCCTATTTCCTACGCTCCATAGATGCTGCTGCACCCGCTGAGTTTCTCCAGCATTTTTGTGTACCTCCTAAATCTCTCTGCTCTACAATACTCCCCAGAGCTCTACCATTCACTGTGTAGGTTCTGTTAGACTTCCCAAAATGCAACACCTCACATTTGTCTGTGATCTTATGAGGGAAATAGATGGGGTGAATTTGCACAGTCTTTTACGCAGGGTAGGGGAATTAAAAACAAAAGGATGTATGCTTAAGGTGAGAGGGGCAAGATTTAATACAAACCTGAGAGGCATGGAGGTCAGTGTAGGCAAGTTGGGCCAAAGAGCATTTTCGTATAGAGGATGGTGGGATTATGGAATGAGCTGCCAGAGTTGCAATCTCCCACCCAGGGCCAAGTATGAGTAAATGGGATAAGTTTAGATGGGGCATCTTGGTTGGCACAACAAGTTGGACTGAAGGACTTGTTTAGATGCTGTTTGAATCTCTGATGATACCTATGCAATGCCCATTGAATTACAAATGATTCTGATGGCCTTTGGTAGTAGGTTAGATTTCATCGATGCAGGGTGACGTAACAGTGACCAAAGTGGTCCTCTAATTTGCCATTCCAGTACACTCTAAAATCAAGGCAACTATCCTTTCATCAAAGACACCTTGAACTGGGTGGCACGGTGGCACAGCAGTAGAGTTGCTGCCTTACAGCGCCAGAGACCCGGGTTCGATCATGACTACGAATGTCTGTACAGAGTTTGTCCATTCTTCCCGTGACCGCGTGGGTTTTCTCCGGGTGCTCCGGTTTCCTCCCACACTCCAAAGATGTACAGGTTTGTAAGTTAATTGGCTTCTGTAAAAAAATGATAAATTGTTCTGGTGTGTAGTGTGGTGGTAGTGTAACGGGATCGCAGGGCGGCACGGACTCGGTGGGCCGAAGAGCCTATTTCCCCGCTGTATCTCTAAACTAAACTAAACTAAGACTGGCTGCCACTGATTTAAGGCCCTAATTAAAATTTCAAGCCTCGAGCTGAGCACGAATCCATGATGTAAAGCCTGCCATTCAATTGGCACAACAAAAGAGAATAAAATGCATAGTCAGGCAGAACATATTTTCTTTGAGTTTTTTTTGGTTTAGACTGGCCTATCGTGGGTGCCACTGTATTTTCCTGGCATGAATTATGAAGATGTAGCCAGTGACCTTCAGTAGAATTGACTTGGCTCAGTCCTGCTGAAAACTACGGTAATTGTTTGTTTCATTTCACTATTAATAGCCAAAAGCACATAGCTGGGTTTAATGCATTGCGAGGCGAATACCAGCTCAAATTCCATATTTGGTCAAACTCTCACATGGATTGTGCAAGCTCCATAAACCAGCTATCTCGGTTACATAGTGCATCTGATCGCTAACCCATAAAATTACATTGTAATTTACACCCCAAGAATTTCTGGAGCAATAGCTGATACTTCACCCATCATTGATGACTCCACAGACATACTGGAGGAAAGCCTCTTGGACAGCCTGTTTTAAACTTGACAATCAAATTTGACCACTAGAGATCCCTCTAACTCAAAAAGAAAGCAAATGAGACATTATATATTAAAAATGTAAAAGACAAATACAGAGAATGTTCACAACTTTTGCCCATTTAGTTTAGTTTGGCGCGGATACAGGCCCTTCGGCCCACCGAGTCACATCAACCAGCGATCCCCGCACATCAACGCAAGCCTACACACACGAGGAACAATTTACACTTATACCAAGTATACAAACCCAAGCCAATTAACCTACAAACTTGTACATCTTTGGAGTGTGGGAGGAAACTGAAGATCTCAGATAAAACCCATGCGGTCATGGGAGAATGTACAAACTCCGCACAGACAGCACCCTGGTGTCGGGATCGAACCCGGGTTTCTGGCGCTGCAAACGCAGAAAGGCTGCAACTCTATCGCTGCGCCTCCATGCTGCCCACAGCATTTAGCTATTGTCATATTTATTTTTAAACCATGTAAACGCTACCCAATGTTCATGATATCAACACAAGTACTGGAGTAACTCAACGGGCCAGGCAACATCTCTAGAGGACATAGATAGGTGATATTTCAGGTCTGGACATAAGTATTCAATTTATTTTAAATGCCTTAGCAACTTCACAAACATTTATGTGAAAAAGATGCCTTACGTTCATATTAAATCTTTCTGCAGACCAACAAGATCATAAGACATAGGAGTAGACTTAGGCCATCCGGCCCATCGAGTCTGCAACGCCATTCGATCATGGCTTACATTTTGTTTCCCTCTCAGCCCTATTTTCCTTCCTTCTCAATAGACAATAGGTGCAGATGTAGGCCATTTGGCCCTTCGAGCCAGCACCCCCATTCATGGCTGATCATTCACAATCAGTACCCCGTTCCTGCCTTCTCCCCATATCACTTGACTCTGCTATTTTTAAGAGCTCTATTCAACTCTCTCTTGAAATAATCCAGAGAATTGGGATCCACTGCCTTCGGAGGCAGAGAATTCCACATTCACAACTATCTGGGTGAAAACGTTTTTCCTCATCTCCATTCTAAATGGCCTACCCCTTATTCTTAAACTGTGGCCTCTGGTTCTGGACCCCCCCGATATCGGGAACATGTTTCCTTCCTCTAGCGTGTCCAATCCCTTAATAATCTTATATGTTTCAAAAAGATCCCCTCTTATCCTAAATTCCAGTATATACAAGCCCAGTCGCTCCATTCTTTCAACATATGACAGTCAAGGGAATTAACCTCTTGAACCTACGATGCACTCCCTCTATAGCAATAATGTCCTTCCTCAAATTTGGAGACCAAAACTACACACAATACTCCAGGTGCGGTCTCACTAGGGCCCTGTACAACTGCAGAAGGACCTCTTTTAAAAAAATATATTTTATTTATAGAAGTAATGTACATTACAGTGATATAAGCCAAAAAATAACATAATACATTTCCTGTACCACTTCTTGTTTTAAACTTTAAAAAGGAGAAGAATAGAGAGAGTTAGATAAGATAGTAAGTGCGTGAAAGAGTGATCAGGAGAAACCCGTAGAAACGTAAAACACGAGAAAGAGTTAAAAAGAAAACCAAAGGAAAAGAAAGAAAAAAATAGAAAACAGAAGATATAAGAAAGTAAAATAAGATAAAAGGGATGTACCTACTTCGTATCTTTACACACCCCTCACCAGGTCCTGAAACCATTTATTTTCAAAGTTATGTTGCACTCTATGCTTGTAATAAGTCGATAAATGGAGACCAAATCTTTTGGAAATGGTCTGATTTGCCTGCTAGGAGGAATCTCATGTCTTCCAGGTGTAACATTTCGGACATATTTGAAATCCACATTTTTATCGTTGGTGTGGGAGCGTTTTTCCAGAATTTAAGTATACGTTTTTTTGCCATTATTAAGCTGTAATTAAGGAAGCTCTTTTGGAACGAAGTCAGCTCAAAGCTGGCTTCCATTGTTCCGAAAATAATCAATTCTGTATTCGGTTTCAGTTTTATTTTAAATAATTTTCTAAAAATTTCAAAGATTTCATTCCAAAATTTTTGGATTTTTATACAAAAAACAAAGGAATGTGCTATAGTTGCTTCTTGGGATAGACATTTATCACAGATGGGGGAGACATTTGGAAAAAAATTACTTATTTTAGTTTTTGAGTAATATAGTCTATGTAAGGTTTTAAATTGGATTAGAATATGTCTTACATTGATCGAGCATTTATGCACATATAGCAAGTGTTTATCCCAACTCTCTTTCGAGATTTTTATAGCTAGTTCTTGTTCCCAATCTCTTACAATTCTATCGGATGATGGTATTTCTATATTTACTGTAGGATGATATTATACAAGTATGATATTAAATTAGTTGATTCCGCCTTTATATTCATTGCTTCGTCTAATAGGTCTGGAGACAAATTTTGATATTCTTGTGTATATTTTTTCAAATAATCACGGATTTGAAAATATTTAAAATATTGATTACTGCTCAGATTGTATTTAAGTTGTAGTTGTTGGAATGATAAAAAATTTCCATTTTCATACGTTTTAATTCCTATTCTTTCCCAGTGTGTAAATGATTTATCTATAATGGGTGTTTTAAACGAAGGATTATTAACTATGGGATAGAGAAGCGATAGGTTTCTTAATTTTAGGGTTAATTTTATTTGTTTCCAAATTCTAATTGCACTATGAATAATTGGATTTTTACTGTATATTGTATTATTCCGTTTTATTGGTGAGAGAAGGATCGCTCCTATATTAAAAGGGGAGCAATCCTCTCTCTCCATTACTATCCAATCCACCCGCTGGGCAGAGTTGTCCAACAGGTGAATCACATTTTTGACATTTGCTGCACAATAATAATACAAAAAATTAGGGAGTGTTAATCCACCAAATTCTTTAGGTTTGCACAAATGTCTTCTTTGAATTCTATGGGATTTATAGTCCCATATAAAATTTGTGATATCAGAATCCAGTTTTTTAAAAAACTTTTTTGGTAAGTATATTGGTATTGATTGGAATAGATATAAAATTTGTGGTAGAAAGATCATTTTTATAGCATTTATTAAGTAGGGGCATATAGTTTGCATTAAATAAAGATTTATATTTTCTGGTAATTTCAATTCCCAAATATTTAAATTTTTCTGTAGCAATTTTAAAAGGGAATTTTAACAGGTGTGTTGAGTCTTGAGGTTTTATCGTCATAATTTCACTTTTATTCCAATTTATTCTATATCCTGAAAAGGATCCAAATTCCTCTATTAGATTTAATATATTTGGTATACTGATTTGTGATTTTGTGATGTACAGTAGTACATCATCTGCGTATAATGATATTTTATTATTTGAGTATTTTGTATCATAACAATGGATATTCGGATGTGTTCTAATGCTTTCAGCCAGAGGTTCTATTACAAGAGCAAATAGCAGAGGTGATAGTGAGCATCCCTGTCTGTTGCCCCTTGATAATTGAAATTTCGAGGACAACTTGTTATTAGTTAATTTTCTAGCAGTGGGCCTGTCATATAATAGTTTTACCCATGAGATAAAATTCTCTCCCATTTGAAATTTTTGCAATGCTTTAACAAGGTAGTCCCATTCCACTTGATCGAATGCTTTTTCTGCGTCCAATGAAATAATTGATAAGTCTTGTACTTCAGTTTTTTATGAATGCATTATATTAAACAGACATCTCAGATTATTGCATGAGTATCTCTTGGGTATAAACCCCGTTTGATACGCATTTATTAATTTACTAACATATTTACTTAATCTTCTAGCTAATGTTTTCACTAATATTTTTTGATCTGTATTTAACAGCGCAATGGCTCTGTATGAACCAAGGTCTTCTAAATCTTTATCTTTTTTAGGTATAAGTGTAATCGTTGATTCCGCTAATGTTTCTGGTAATGTTTGTTCTTTATAAGCATACAGTCTGTATACATTTTATGTAAACGTGGTGAAATTATCTCATAAAATCTTTTATAAAATTCATTACTAAATCCATCTGGTCCTGGCGTTTTTCCATTCTTTAGTGAGTTTATTGTTTTTTCTATTTCCTTAATTGAGATTTGTGCTCCTAATTCCTCTTGTTCGATCAGGTTAAGTTTTGGGAGATTACAGTTATCCAAGAACTCTATAACTTTAGTACTGCCTGCTGACGTTTTAGATGTATATAAATTTTAATAAAATTGAGCAAATCTTTTATTAATATCATTAGGTAGTGTTAACAATTCACCTTTATCTGATTTAATCTTTAAAATCGTATGATCTTTTTCCCGTTTTTTCAGTTGATGTGCCAAGAGTTTATGCTGTTTATCCCCGAATTCAAAATTTTCCTGTTTTGTAATTTGAAATAATCTTATAACTTTTGCTGATAATATTTTATTTTATTTATATTTCAATATTGTTATTTTATTATGTTTATCTATAGTTGGCTCTTGAGCATTATCTAGATCCAATTGTCTAATTCATTCTTCTAACTGCCTTTGCTCATTCTTATTCTTTTTATTTTGAAAAGCTTGATATGAAATTATAGATCCTCTGATAAATGCTTTAAAAGATTCCCATAGTAAAGTGGGTGAAATATCTGGGGTGTCGTTGGTCACTAAAAAAAGTTCCATCTGTTGTTTTAAATATATACCACCTTGTGGATCATTTAGAATTTGAGGATTAAACCTCCAAAACGATTTTTTATTAGGCATTCCTTCAAGTTAAAAAAAAAGTTAACCTGTGTGGTCAGAAATAATGCTGTTGTGATATTTTGGGTTCATTGTGTAGGGAATTAATTTTTTGTCCACTAAGAAATAGTCAATAAGTGTATAAGTTTTGTGTACCGAGAAGTCCCGCCATCCAGGGAATTAACCTCGTGAATCTACGATGCACTCCCTCAATAGCAATAATGTCCTTCCTCAAATTTGGAGACCAAAACTGCACACAATACTCCAGGTGTGGTCTCACTAGGGCCCTGTACAACTGCAGAAGGACCTGTTTGCTCCTATACTCAACTCCTCTTGTTATGAAGGCCAACATGCCATTAGCTTTCATCACTGCGTGCTGTACCTGCATGCTTACTTTCAGTGACTGATGAACAATTACACCCAGATCTCGTTGTACTTCCCCTTTTCCTAACTTGACACCATTCAGATAATAATCTGCCTTCCTGTTTTTGCCACCAATGTGGATAACCTCACATTTATCCACATTAAACTGCATCAGCCATGCATCTCCACTCGCCCAACCTATCCAAATCACCCTGCATTCTCATAGCATCCTTCTCACAGTTCACACTGCCACCCAGCTTTGTGTCATCTGCAAATTTGCTAATAGTACTTTTAATCCCTTCATCTAAATCATTAATGTATATTGTAAATAGCTGCGGTCTCAGCAACGAGCCTTGCAGTATCCCACTAGTCACTGCCTGCCATTCTGAAAGGGACCCGTTAATCCCTACTCTTTATTTCCTGTCTGCCAACCAATTTTTAATCCATGTCAGTACCCTACCCCCAATACAATGTGCTCTAATTTTGCCCACTAATCTCCTATGTGGGACCTTACAAAGGCCTGTCAAAAGAAGGGTCCCAACCCAAAACATCATCTATCCATATCTTCCTAAGAAGCTGCCTGACCTGCTGAATTACTCCAGCGCTTTGAGTTTTACTCAAGATGCCAGCATCAGCAGTTCCTTATGTCTCCATTCATGATATCAAGTTAGAGTGTACACCGTGTATGAAAAATGCCATTATACTTTCATAATAAGCAAATAATTTTGATGAATATATGTAATTTAGTGAATGAAGTTAGGGTACAAGATGAGATCACTGTGAACCCATTGACTGGATAGCAGGCAGCATTCCTTCTTTTGCTTGTTAAGGGCCTGTCCCACTAACGCGACTTTTCAGCGACTATCTTCGACCTTCAAGCACGAGGGCACTGAAATTCACACCCGCGATGAACAGGAAGGTAAAAGATGGCTAGCACAGTTTCGGTAAGTCCTATATAGAGCGCGGAGATGGGGGGGGGGGGAGAGAAGGGGAGAGAGAGGGAGAGAAGGGGAGAGAAAGGGAGAGAAGGGGAGAGAAGGGGAGATAAGGGGGGGGGGAGAAGGAGTGGAGACACTTAAGAAGCCAGACAAATAAAGTTTAGCGGGCATTTAACATTACCGGTTGGTTTACTTACCTTTCTTTTCTCAACGAGCTATTACCTTCGACTACCTTCGATTACCTTTGATTGCCCTCGATTACCTAAGATAGCATTATGATCTACTAGGATCTACCTCGACTAAACCTACGAGTAAAAAAATATTGATTTTTTCCATGACGATCTTTTTTTACTTGCGGGCATTTTTCAGCTTGCTAAAAAAACCGCTGCGACTTAACTGAGGCCTCGAGTACGCGGGGACTACTCTCGAGCATGAAGGAGAGTTACAAAGACCTCCTCGGACCTCGTATCGACCATGCTGCGAGTATGAGTCGAAGGCAAATTCTTTTAAACTCGCCAATTAGGTACTTGCAGTGGGACAGGCCCTTTAATTAGCATGATTCTTTCGGGAACTAATGCTAAATGCGATGTTCATTGGCCACACAGCACAGAGTCTTTAATTGTATTTTCCTGGAATAGCTTCAATTCAGTTTAGTTTATATTCACATGTATTCACATATTCACAGTGAAAAGCTTATAACTTCACTATTGGCCGTTGCATTTTAAAGTTAGGCGGCAGCTTTTAAAGGGAAGCTGCATTGTGAATAATATTTGTACTGCAAGTAAACTAGGGAAATAATGAAGATTGCTGAAGTTCATAAGTGATAGGAGCAGAATTAGGCCATTTGGCCCATCATCTAGTCCGCCATTCAATCCATGGCTGATCTATCTTTCCCTCTCGACTCCATTTTCCTGCCTTCTCCCCATAACCCATGACACCCGTACTAATCCAAAATCTATCTATCTCTACTGTGAAAATATCCATCGACTTGTCCTCAACAGCCTTCTGTGGCAGATATAGATGGAAATGGGCTGTGATGTTTTTCTACCATAATGGTCTTTGTGAAAGAAAGGAAGCTAACGATTGGAGTCATCATGCTTCCCAGACACAAAACAACTGGCAGCAGGTAGCCATGGAAATACAACGTCAAGTTAAAGCCAAAAAACCTTAGGGTTTATATAAACTGCTTGACGTCCCACTCAACTTAGAAAGGCAACCTAGAAGGGTCAGAAGAAGGGTTCCGACCTGAAAGGGTTCCGATCCTTTTTATCCAGCTGACCCGCTGATTTATTCCAGCACTTTACCTTTCTATCTTGGGTATAAACCAACATCTCCAGTTACTTCCTACACACTTGATCGGCTCCAATGACTTGAGGATTAATGGACCTATCAGTAATATAACTCCATACAGATAGCACCCATGGTCAGGATCGAACCTGGGTCTTTGGCGGTGCAAGGCAGCAACTCTACCCCTGTGCCACTGTACCACAGATGGAAATCTTCCCAGTTATATTACTGATAATAAAGTTTGGAAGATCCGTTTTTTTTCTTGTCTGCGTAAGATCACTCCCACCATCTGTGTAGTAATGGCAACGGAAAGTTGGACATTGGAAAAGTTTGAAATTGCCATTACATTAAAGTAAGAACTGATCTCTATGAGTGAAACTGCAGCTTGAAAACTTGGAACAAAGGATCTGCCTGATGCCGACTGCTGTGCTATCTGAAGAACGACAATAGGAAACTTCGGAACCCTACGGCTGAACGTACAGCATAAAGCTTTATTAGAACAGCTACTATAGGATAAGCTATATTGGAATGGCTCCATTAAGCTGTATTGGAAAATGGCTGTTACTATGGAGATTTGAGAAGTGACCTTGAGAATCACAACGCTATCTGTTGTTTCAAATTTCCGCTCGGTTGTTTTGAATTCCAGTCTGGCAGCATACGGCATTACGTCAACACGTCTTAAAGGTGTAGTGAGCCAGTATGTCAAAGCCTCAACCGCAAGAGGGAGATGAGGAATATGATTCTGGAAAAGAAAGAAGAACATTAAATTCACCGACAAAGGCCAGGCATTGGTCATGGAAAAATGTCAGGTCAAGCAACACGATATGCAAACAAGCTGACAAGTTAATTGGAAAGCTGACGAAGCTCATGAAATCAGATGAAAATGCAAAGGAAGTACAATCTAACCTGGTTCAACTAAGTGAGCACTGTTATTAAGTGAGCACAAGTAAAAAAATACCACGTGATTGTTGGAAATACCAATGCCTGAAAGGGAGCTTGAAAGGCAAAATCAGCGGTTTCAAGAAAGAATGTAATCTTTAATGGTTTTAAACAAAATATAGGAAGGTGGTTATCTGAAGTTGGACAGCAAACTATGCACTCTATAGTTGAAAGTGCCATACAACAAAGTGTTGTGGTATCAGAAGAAATTGGACCTGAAGACAGTATTTCAAATATCTCAAAAAGAAGATCAAGCTACAAATCTAATTCTTCATCATGTGCATCTTCAAGGATCTCTGCTCATATTGATGTTCAGGCAGATAGGGCTGTTCTCTTGGAATGGGCTGCCACCATGGGAAAAAAGCACAATCTTGAGGCACAAAAGGAGCAATGGAAAAGAGAGACAGCCCTGGCAGCAACCAATCCCAAGCTTGAGCTTGAGCTTGAGGCACAAGAGAATCATTTAAAAAGAGAGATGGGATAGTTGGAACTAGAGACGTAGCTGGGGACAATTGATGCAAGGTTTTAATGCACTTGGTGTCATGGGGTCAAGAAGCAGCTCTAGGGTATCTCATGGGAGGAGCTCTTATGTGAGAAAAGGAGCTGCTCAAAGGGAAACATCATGTAAATTAAATCTACAAGCAGATGAATATTTGTCTGATCATGTGCAACAGGTTGTTAGACCAAAACAAACAGCTCTCAGACCACCTGTTGGAGCTCATATGAGCAGGGGTATGTAGGGGCATGTTAATACCACCCTCCCTGCACTGAATGATAGAAACCAACGTGATATCTGGAAATTAATGAAGAAGCAGAATGAGATTACTACTCTTCTGGCTCAACAAAATCTCTCTCAAGAGACATTCCTGTTTATGATGGTGACCCTATGCAGTATGAACTTTTAATTACGGCATTTGAGAAAGGAGTGGAAAAAAACCCTACTGATAAGACTGATTGTTTGCATTTTCTAGAGCAATACACAAGAGGGTATTCAAAGGTGCTAGTCCACAGTTGCCGACATTTGCTTCCAGCCGAGGGCTATCAAAAGGCAAAAGCTCTGCTTAAAGAATATTTTGGTAATGAACATAAGATTGCCAATGCATACATGGCCAAGCCTTTTGCTTGGTCAGTGATCAAGCCAGAGGATGTGAAAGCATTGCATGCGTCCTAGCTTGTTCTTAGAGGTTGTTGCAATGCTATGGAACATCTCACCTATATGGAGAAAATAAATGTTGCTATATTAGCATATTATATTACTTTGTTGAGATATTTCTAGCAGTATTATTTTGAACGCTTGGTGGTGGGCATTGATATAGATGGGCATGACATATATGATAGAGGGAGAGGGACTGACCAGATCAGACCAGCCACGGGATTTGGAGAGAAAACAGTTCTTCCCAGATAGTAAGAACAGACAGCTACAATTTGTATAAGAATAAAGAGGAACTGGTATGTTCATTTTCTTGTTTGTAAAACTACTTCAATAAAGAACCAATTAAGCTGGAAATAATGACTGGAAGATCAATGTTTTCTTGTCTGCGTAGGATCACTCAATCAGCAATGGCAGCGGAAAGTTGGACATCCCCCCCCCCCCCCCACACACACACACACACACACATCTGTGTCCATCTATCACTTGCCAGGCTTTGCCCGACCACGCCTCTCCTTTCCAGCTTTCCCTCTCCTACTCCATTAGTCTGAAGAAAAGTCCCATATCAACACGTCATCTGTCCATTCCCTGCATTGATGCTGTCTCTCTTTTTTATCCAATCCTAAGAACCAAATTGAAAGCAAGTCATCCTTGAGCTTGAGGACCTGCATAATAACTTGAGGACCTCAACAAGTGCATCCGTGTCTTTCCGAACAGGAAACCATGGATGACTACGGAGGTCCAGCGTCTTCTGAAGGAGCGGGACTTGTCCCACAAATCTGGCAACAAAGAACTGTACAGCGCTGCCAGACACAACCTTAAGCGGGGGCATTAAATCAGCTAAAATGTCCTACAAGGAGAAGATCGAGGACCATTTCACCTCCAGGGATACAGCACGCATGTGGCAGGGAATACATCACCTAACCAACCTCAGGGGCAGCAGGGACCTACCGACAGCTGCAAATACATCGCTGGCAGAGGAGCTCGACCACTTTTTTGCCCGTTTCGAGAGAGGTCCGAATGAAAGAACCTCTCTCCAACTGGACCCTGCTGACCAGCCACTTACCCTCCAGTTAGAGGAGGTAAAGCGGGCCCTGAGAACTGTTAATGCTAGTAAGGCTGCTGGCCCGGATGAGATCCCAGGCAGGGTGCTCCGGGACTGTGCTCACCAGCTCGCTGGGGTATTCACAGACATTTTTAACCTTTCCCTAGCACACTCCTCCGTGCCAACGTGCCTGAAAACCACCACTATCAACAGTTGATGTTTGTCTGCCCAAGCAGACAAACATCAACTCCCTCAATGACTACAGGCCCGTTGCTCTTACATCTGTAGTCTCCAAGTGCTTTGAAAGGCTGGTCCTAGGTCACCTTAAATTATCTCTCCCCCCCTCACACGACCCACACCAGTATGCATATAGGGCTAATAGATCTACAGAGGATGCCATAAACACTGTCCCCCATGCTGCACTACAACACCTAGAGGAGAAGGGGTCATATGTCAGGATGCTTTTTGTTGATTACAGCTCAGCTTTCAATACAATCATACCCAGCAAGCTGATCACAAAAATGCTAGACCTTGGCCTCAGCAGTCAACTGTGTCGGTGGATATTGGACTTTCTCAGTGAACGCCCACAGACGGTGAGACTTGGACCCTTCACCTCGACATCCCTGACCCTCAGCACAGGAGCACCGCAGGGCTGTGTGCTCAGTCCGCTCCTCTACACCCTCTACACACATGACTGCTTGCCCCATCACCCCACAAATAGGATCATAAAATTTGCGGACGATACAACCGTGGTGGGGCTCATCTCAAATGGGAACGAGGACGCCTATAGAGAGGAGGTGCACAGACTTTCTGAGTGGTGTGCTCACAACAATCTCTCTCTGAACACTAAAAAGACAAAGGAGATCATCACTGATTTCAGGCGACATAGAGCGGAGCTCAGGCCACTGGAGATAGGGGGCGAGGAGGTGGAGAGGGTGCCTAGTTTTAAATTTCTGGGGATCAACATCAGTGAGGATCTTAAATAGTCTGTGAACTCTGCTGTAGTTGTAAAAAAGGCGCAACAGAGACTTTACTTCCTCAGAACACTGAGGAAGGCCCATCTGTCTGCTAAACTGCTGGAGTCTTTCTACCGCTGTTCGGTAGAAAGCATACTGACTTACTGCATAACTGCCTGGTTTGGGAACTGTTCAGCAGCTGACAGAGCAGCTCTCCAGAGGGTGATAAAAACTGCCCAGGGTATCATTAGACTCCCCCTGCCCCCTCTGGAGGACATTTACCACTCCAGATGCCGCAGCAGGACCTGTAATATCGTGAAAGACATTACACATCCTTGTCACCACCTTTTCACACTGCAGCCCTCAGGAAAAAGGTACAGTTCGCTAAAGTCACGCACTGCCAGACTCAAGAACAGCTTTTACCCATCAGCAATCTTGGAACTGAACTCTGTCTCGGGAGCAGGTTATGGGGAAGGAGGGGGGGTGGGAGACAGTTAATTTATGTAAATGTGAATCCATGGGTGGGTTTGGGGAGGGGGGGAGTGTAAAAAGTTTGAGTATGTGAATGTTTCAAGTTCTTTTAAATGGAGAGACACAGTAATCTTGTTGTATGTGACACATGCAATGACAATAAAGCATTCTGATTCTGATTCTGAATAAGGAAGTAGATCCTGGCTCTTCCCCATAATCTTTGAGTTACCTGTAGATCTAACATCTAAGTCAGTGTTTCTATGTTTCTCTACACAATGATTCAGTCTCTGTAGCTCTGGCACAAAGAATTCTAGTCTCATGACTGGTATAGAACTTTACCTAGATCCTCACGAGAACCATAGGACATAGATTTAATAGGAACCTGAGGGGTAACATTTCACACAGAGGGTGGTGGATTTATGGAACAATCTGCCGGAGGAGGTAGTTGAGACAGGTACACAACTTTTCAGAAACATTCACACAGGTACATGGATGGTTTAGCTGTAATGGGATAAGGGCCAAATGCAGGCAGGTGGGACTAGTATAGATGGGATATATTGGTCTGTCTGGGTAAATTGGGCCAAAGGGCCTGTTTCCACGCTGTATAACTATTCCATTTTTGGCACCAGATAGCCTTGAAAGATTGGAAGAGTGTGACTTAAATTATGACAACAGATGAGATATTTTAAACATTTAACATGATTTTTCTCAGGGTGGTCTGGTATCCTCCTACATTTAAAGGACGTGCAGGTTTGTAAGTTAATTGGCTTTGGTAAGTAAATTGTGAATTGTCCCTAGTGTGTAGGATAATACTAGTGTATGGGGTGATCACTGGTCGACATGGACTTGATGGGCCAAAGGGCCTGTTTCCATGCTCCGTGCTGTATCTGTAAAGACTAAATTCTCTGGGTTAGTAAGCATTGTAGCATTTCAATAAGAAAGCATACCATCGTTGTCGGGAGGGCAATTAGGAACATGTTTGCCCGTCCCTCATTGCCCTTGTCAGAGACTGAATTAAAAACCCTGTATTCTCCATTCTGTAGTGGGCACTGTACGCTACACCCACGCGTCGCCACCAAAAGCATGAGGGAGAATGAGCAATGTCCAACAGTTCGTTTTACTGGTAAAAGCTAAGGGGGAAATTTTTCAATGGCTTCTGACATTTAATAATATAAAAGGAACCCAGACTTCAATGCACTCTTATTGAATTCTGCAAAGACGGACTATATAAACACAGCACGTTATTTGTCAAGGCTAACCTATACTGTCCTTCACATTTAAGCGACCACAAAGAAAATAAAGAAAACTGTGCCTCGATGCACAGTTTGAGCTTCTAGCTCAGCATCACTTAACCATGTGGAGACTGGAATTCTTTTGCAGTTCCTCTCCCCACTTTGTCTTCACATCAATTCATGTGATCTCGTACTGTTGGCCACTGTGCCATCTTGACTCTGTTAAGAAACATAAAAGAGGGATAAAATCTTTACAAATATTAAAAACAAATGAACGACTTATATTCTCAACATAAAATTAAATAGCTGAAAAATAAACTTTGGTTCTTTTTTTTCTTTAAACATCCATCACCATCTCATTCCACCTGCCCACCTTTAAAAATGAATTAAACTTTAATTCTGAGATTAACTTTAATTTTCAATAGAGCCCTGAGACTACCTATAGTTGCCAGGTAACAGACTATGTCAGCCCTCTAATGGGAAACTGGGTGATTTATTTGCCAAAAATGTAATTTGCTATGAACGTTTCAGCGGCTTAGGACCTGTGTTTTTTGCTACTAATTGCCATTCCTGATTCATTCTGTTACTCAATGGTGCTGTCCCCTATGTGGTCATGTCACATATTGAAAAAAGAACACAGAATGTAGCAAACAATTAGGACCTACCAATTATTTATTATTAACGTTAACATTTTCATGCAAACCTCCTCACTCCCAGCCTTTTCCAACCTTATACTTTTTCTAGCTTTTAGTTTATAAAGATACAGCGTGGAAACTGGTCATTTGTCCCACTGAGTCCACACCAACAAGTGATCACCCGTACACTAGTTATCCTACACACTAGAAGCCAATTAACCTACAAACATGCATGTTGTACGTCTTTGAGATGTGGGAGGAAACCACAGCACCTGGAGAAAGCCCACACAGTCACAAGGAGAATATACAAACTTCGTACAGCCAGCACCCATAGACAAGATCAAACCTGGGTCTCTGGTGCTGTAAGGCAGCAACTCCACCACTGCACCACTGCGATGCCCCCTTCATTAATTATATTTGCTAATACATTATAGAGTACACTCATACAATACCAATTTCTGTACAAGTTATATCATAATTTCCTTACAAAATTTTCACTACCTCAGTGTGACATCCTTTTTTAAACTTTCTCTTGTCTTATAAATGGGATAGAAAGAGGCCATTTGCCCCATTGGTGCATGCCGGCCCCCAAGGGAACCATGTGATTAGTTCCATTCCCCCATTCACCCTATCCTTATTCCTAATAACCTTGCAACTTCTTCTTTCACACACAGCCTCATTAATTCCCCTTTGACTCTTTATGGCCATTAATCATGCTAAATATAAAGTAATCTATTAATCTGGCACTGCGTCTTTGGGATGTGTGAGCAAACTGGAGCATCTGGAGAAAGACCACACAGGAAGAATCTGCAACAACTGCACAGACACACCTGATGTCATATCTTCTAACATCTCATAACTAACTGCATTACTTAAGCAAACAATTCCGGGGATTTAGACAAGGTTTCTAGCCTCTTGGTATCCAATGCTGATGGAATAGTTCCAATAACAAATGCTGTTCACTCAACAACAAAGTGGAATGTTTGATTGCTTCTTAAATTACGGGCAAAGCCACCCAAAGGACAGTTGAGTGATTCACTGTCTGAAGTTTCAGATTTCACCAGCCGTGAAACTGGAAGGAGCACATCTGCTCTTCCAGACTCCTTAGGAAAATGTGCATGGAGTCGACTGCTACTGAAGAATGATGGACAGAGGTGTGTGCTCATTGTACACTCTTCGCTGTGAGGGGAACTAAAGCAAGGATTGGGCTCTGAATTTGCTTGAACAATAGACCTGCCTCAACCAGTTAGCAAGATAATGCCTGAAGATGGCTTGATAATATTTTCTGTCAGGTACTTTTGAGGCACAGATCTCGAATACACAAAATTGTACATACTTTCTACTACTTGACAACTATAAAGCAAGTTTAGTTTAGTTTAGTTTAGAGATACAGCAGGGAAAATCGGCCTTTCGACCCACCGAGTCGGCACTGACCAGTGATCCCCGCACATTAACACTACTGTACACACACTAGGGACAATTTATATTTATACCAAAGCCAATTAATCTACAAACCTGCACGTCTTTGGAGTGTGGGAGGAAACTGAAGATCTCGGAGAAGACCCATGCAATCATGGGGAGAAGATAAATCTTACAGATAGCACCCATAGTTGGAATCGAACCCGGGTCTCTGGCGCTGCAAGCGCTGTAAGGCAGCAACTCTACCATTATGCCACCCTGCTGCCCTATGTGCAAAATGTATTCACTGCATAGTAGGTATTCACTGCATAGTAAATTTGAACTATAGAATAGATAATAAAATGGATAAGAAATTGCAATGGCCAATATTTTGAACTTACTTTTTATTGATCATCAACATCTTTTTACAGATCTATATGTTGGGTTGAATGTTGGAATTTTATAAAATATATGTGCAATAAAAAAATAGAATACCAAAATCCAATTTGTCTAGAAAAAATAGCATTTTAGAAGACAAATACGAGAATTTTATTCAGTCTTATAATGTCTTCAAGTGTTTTAAGAGTTTAATTTATTATTGTCAGGTGTACAGTCGGTGAAAAAATGATTATAATCAAGCTGTCCACAGATAATCGGTATGACATTTAGTGGAAGATAAAGTTCGGTAAAGTCTAATTAAAGAGAGTCTCGAATGGGGTAGATGTGAGGTCAAGACCGCTCTCTGGTTGGTGAGAGAACAGTTCAGTTGCCTAATAACAGTTTCAGAAGTTTTCACATGGCATAATACAATTGAAAAGCCTCATGCTCAACATACTAATTTGAAATAAATGTTCAAATGCTTTATATCTCCTGCAGGACAGAACGCCACAGTGGCTTCCTTCTTCCCTGTGGCTATCAAACTGTACAACTCCTCCCCCTTCATCATGGGGTAGACAGTGACTGGTTCCCCCTCCCCTCCCCCCTTCCCCCCCCCCCCATCATGAGGGATGACTTGCGTCATTGAAACTTACCAAATAGTGAAAGGTGTGGATAGAATGAATGTGGAGAGGATGTTTCCACTAGTGGGAGAGTCTAGTACCAGAGGCCATAGCCTTTAGAATAAAAGGACATAACGTTAGAAAGGAGATAAGGAGGAATTTATTTAGTCAGTTGGTGGTGAATCTGTGCAATTCATTGCCACAGACGGCTGCTGAGGCCAAGTCAATGGATACATTAAAGGTGGAGATTTACAGATTTTAAGGGTGTCAGGGGTTATGGGGAGAAGGCAGGAGAATGGGGTGAGGAGGGAGAGATAGATCAACCATGATTGAATGGCGGAGTAGACTTGATGGGCCGAATGGCCTAATTCCGCTCCTATCACATGAACTTATCAGATCGATCACCTCACCTGGCTTTGACGTCACATTTTCAGGGGGACTTCCGATGGGGAAATTTCAAGTGCGTTCTCATAATTTTGCCCGGATTATAGGAGGTACCAGTCTACCAATTGCTGGAAAATCAATGGTGGACCCCTATCTGGTTTCAAGATGAAAGATATAGACCACAGAATAAACTGCTGTGGATGAAGCATCAATATGTGGTAAGGGAGATTTGTAGAAGCATGAGCTTGAGGGTATGAAAAGGATTATATAATTCCATTTTTTATGATGTGAAGAAATTTAATTACCGGTAAAAGCTTGATCAGTAAACTGGGTTGGGCACCCAGTGGGGCAGCAACTTGGTTGGGTCCTCTACACTTGCAGGTACAGCTATCCCGATATGTTCATTAGGAGCAAACCATGTTAAATGCATGTGTTGGTGGCATTTCCACCAAATTTGTAACTGATACACATCCTAAAAATACCAAGGGGCATTCACATAGAAGGATGAGACCTACTATAATCGCTGGAGTTTAGAAGAATGAGGGGGGGACTTCATTGAAACTTAAAGGCCTGTCTCACGGGTATGCAGTTACTGGCGGTTACTGGCGGTGAAGCAGTAAGTTGGGACCGCTCGTGGACCGCTAGAGACTGCGGGGTTGGTCGCACGCACACCGCCGGGACCGTTCGGTGTTGGTCCCAACACCGCACGGTGCTTACAAAAATCGACAACGTTAAAAAATGTTGTCCTACCGCACAGCCGCCGCCAGTGCGGCACGAGCACCGCCACAGCCGTCGCCAGTGCGGCACGAGCACCGCCACAGCCGCCGTGAGCGCCGTGAGCACCACTAGCACCGCCACAGCCGCCGCCAGTGCAGCACGAGGACCGCCACAGCCGCCGCCACAGCGCCGCGATCACCACTAGCCCCACCACAGCCCCGCGATCCGAAATGACGTCATCGCGTAGCGCGTCGCGTTGCGCGATGTCGTCATCACCCAGGGCAGCTAAGTAAATTGAGACGCGTTGTTATTTGCTTACTTGCATGCAGCGACTTTGATTACCTGCAAAAAAATGGCATCAGGCTCGAGCTTCTAGGCTCCGCTCAAAATGGACGTCCGCGCACCCCCCCCCGCTTCCGGTAAAAGTTCGTGATCGCATGCTCGTGGGACAGGCCGTGCGGTGGTCACCCGGCATACGCGCGGCAACAGCTTCCGGTACGGTTTAATTTTTTTTTACTTACGGCAAGCTCGTGGGACCGGCCGTACGGAGATCACTCGGCCCCCGCGCGGCAACCGTGCGGCGCTCCCGCGGCATACGCGCGGCGCTCTCGCGGTAGCCGTGCGGTCCCCTCTTCCAGCGACGCCGCGCTTCACCGCCAGTAACCGCCTGCCTGTGGGACAGGGCCATTACCAAATCTAAAAGGCCTGGATAGAGTGGATGTGGAAACAATGTTTCCACTAGAATGCGAGTCTGGGACCAGAGGCCATAACCTCAGAATAAAAGGATGTACAGTACCTTCAGAAAGATGAGGAGGATATTCTTTAGTCAGAATGTGGTGAATTTCTGGAATTCATTGCCACGGATGGGTGTGGAGGCCAAGTCATTGGATATTTTTAAAGCAGAGATTGACAGATTCTTGATTAGTACGGATGTCAGGGGTTATGGGAAGGAGGCAGGAAAATGGGGTTGGGATGGAAAGTTAAATCACCATTAATTGAATGGCAGGGTAGACTTGATGGCCTGATTCTGCTCCTATAACTTATAGGAGCAGAACCTATTTATGAGCTTATTTCCACCAAATTTGTGACTGATGCACGTCGTAAAAATGACAGTGGTCATTTTTATAGAAATGTGGGACCTACTATAATACAACCTAATATGGACATGCCCCTGCTGATGCAAGGCCTGGCAAGTCGACACACTTACTGGAAGATCCCATTAACATTCCCTACTAACCTCTTGTTGAGAATCTTCTCCTACCAATTTCGTATTGTTGATCCTGACTTGCCCAGTACCTGATTTTCACCCTGCCCACCAAGATGATCTCTACTTCCCCACTCCACCCAGTGGATGCACTGACTGAATCTCACACTTCAGGGCCTGTCCGCGATGGTGCGCGAAGATTTTGAACATCCCAAAATCCTGGGGCACCTCGCGTGACCGTGCGTCACTGCCTAGGTCACCACGCACCATGCGTGCATCACGTGCGCGTCATGACGCTCGTGTCATGCGTCGTGATGCGTAAATGATGTCGCGTAAATTATGCGCAAATGACGCCCAAGTGGGACAGGCCCTTTCATGTCACAATCTTCCTCCAAGTGAAGTACAAGACATTGATAAGGCCACATTTAAAGTATTGTGAACAGTTTATTTTATTATTATTATTTTTTTTAAATTTTATTTATTAGAAGTACATTACATTATAACCAATTACACTAGTACTCATCACATATATCTTATTACAATTAATGTACTCTGTTTATTTTCTACACTAATAAAGGGAAAGGATGAGATTGAGAGAAAGAAGAAAGTGAAGGAAAAAAGTGAAGGTGTAAAAAACGTGACAACAAAAAATAAAAACAAAAGACAAAGACCCTATAAAAAATAAATTAAAAACAAAAGGAAAGAGTTAAGAAATAGACCCTAAAAAAGAAGAAAAAAGAGAAAGAGGGAAAAGAGAAAAACAAGTACTTTTTTATAAGCATCACGCAAATGGGACATACCAACTCTCCAGCTTTCATCCCCCCTTACCTGACCTCAGTTTTTTTTAAAGTACTTTTGCACCCTATACTTGTAATAATTCTATAAATGCAGACCACGTCAGGTGGAAGTGATCTGGTTTACCTGCCAGGAGGAGTCTTATCTCTTCTAGGTGTAATGTTCCGAACATATTTGAAATCCACATGTTTATAGTTGGTATTGGAGCGTTTTTCCAGAATTTTAGGATTAACTTTTTTCCAGTTATTAACCCATAGTCTATTAATTTCTTTTGGAACACATTTAGTTCTGGACTATCTTCCGTTGTTCCGAAGATAATCCATTCTGCTTTGGGTATCAGTTTAATTTTAAATAATTTTGTAAAGATTTCAAAAATTTCAATCCAAAATTTTGGAATTTTTGTACAGAAAACAAATGAGTGCGCTATAGTAGCTTCTTGAGATTGACATTTATCACAGACAGCAAATGACGCCCAAGTGGGACAGGCCCTTTCATGTCACAATCTTCCTCCAAGTGAAGTACAAGACATTGATAAGGCCACATTTAAAGTATTGTGAACAGTTTATGATAGATTCAGAGGGATATGGACCAAATCCTTGGTCACCTGTTGCCAGCCCTAATTTGTTCTGGCCTTTTCCTACCTCTAATTCCCTCCTCTCTACTTTCAGAAGGAATCCGACCCGAAATGTCACCCCACCTTTTTCTCCAGAGATGCTGCCTGGCCCGCTGAGTTACTCCAGCACTTTGTATTTATCTTTAGGTATAAACCAGCATCTGCAGTTCCTTATACACATTTTCCATTTGGTTTCAGGTTTCAGTAACAGCTCAGTCCTGCTTTTCACAGATTTAACCTGTCCCATTGTTTGTTTTCTTTTTCGCTCTAACTTCCCACATCGATTAAATAAATAGACAACTCCTTAAATATTAGGTCACCTTGGCAATGCTGGACTATCAGAAACATTCCCTGTAGAGAGTCCAAACGTCATGTACAAACATTGTTTTTATTAAGACATTACAGGTTTGGCATACATGCAAGTTTGGTACACGCTAGCATAAAGTCATTGTTGCTGCTATTGAGCGAGGTTGTTGACTCGCGATCTCAAGCTAAGTTTCTGCTGTTGTTGTAGGACACACCCCCTAACGTTCTCTTCCCGCCAAACGCAGTCACGTGACTTCCAGTTCTGGTGACACGGGTTCGATCAATAAGTGGCTTGACCACCAGGTGGCGCCACATGACCACCCCCCCCCCCCCAGAACCGGAGGAATGAAACCGAGCAGACAAACAAAACGCGGCAGCCTGAACTCATAAACACAACACCCACGCCCGGAAACACAACTGGCAAAGATTAGAGTGGCGAGGTTGGGCCATCTGTACCGGCTGACCAATGCCTCAAATGAGCGGGCTGAAGACGAGCCACCCATGTCGAGCACAAAAGTCACGTTGAGTAGACACACAGGCAATCCATGATGGCAGAAGCGGGTGGGACGGTGAAACTGAAGAGAGCGAGCCCATCTTCATCTGGAAGGTGCGCCAGCACGGTCAAGGGCGGCTCCTGCTGTGGGTCTGTGGGCACCCCGGCTGTGGGTCGAGACTGTGGGCCCGCAGGCGCAATCGGCATTCTGACTGTGGGCCATCCCGACCGTGGGCCGTGTGGTGCGAGGAGACCTAGGCAAAAGCTGCATAAGGGGCGAGACGCTGACCCTTCTCATCGACCAGCAGGTGGTGTGCCAGGATTTTTTTTTTAAATCAGCACCCAGCAGCGGCTTAGCGACGTCTGCATCAAAGAAAGAACAAGGATAAACAACAGGTCGAAAACGAAAAAAAACCTGTGCAGATGTCCGGATAGGGCTGCCGTTGACGGTGTTCAGAGCAAGGCCCAGTGGCCCAGAACGAGCGTGGATCCTCCCGATGGGGCAAAGTGCTCACCGCTGCTCGTGTGTTGACAAAGGAATGCCTCGCGGAATGCCGGTCTCCAACATAGAGGTGATGTTACTGGCGGCCAGGCCAGGCGTTTCCCAGATGTTTGCCGGTGAGGCGGCCTCGCCGGGCCTCGGAACCACACTGCTGGAGGTAGGAGCACCACGTCTCTTTGCCAGTGTCACTCGAGACCGGCCACGCTGCCGTGTCCTCGGTGAAAACAGGAAACGGCGGCCATGGGTCGGGCTCATTGGACCCACGGGCGCAGTCGGCACTCTGGTTGAGGGCCATCCCGGCTGTGGGCCATGGAATCCATCTCGGTACAGCCGACTCATGACCGACCGAGGCTCCATCCTGCTGCTGGGCCGGCCACAGCTCGACCGTATCCCCAGCAATTGGCTGGGGATTATCGAAATCCTAACAGGCGAGGAGCAGGCGGACGTCATCAGTCCTCCCCCGCAGGTAAACCTGCTCGATTGGGAGGCAGGGCTGCCGGCCGTCAATCAAGGCCTTTGGTACACTCTAACATGAAGTCATTGTTGCTGCTGTTGAGCAAGGTTGTTGACTCGCGATCTCAAGCTAAGTTTCTGCTGTTGTTGTAGGATACACCCCTTAACTGATGACGTTCTCTTCCCGCCAAACGCAGTAACGTGACCGTTCCAGTTCTGGTGATGAGGGTTCGATTAGCAAGTGGCTTGACCACCAGGTGGGGCCACACCCCTTCTCCTATCCATCCCTCCTCCACACTTCCTGCAATTTAAAATTAATTAGATTACACATTTTTTTCAGTCATAGAGTTATGGAGTCATAGAGTGATACAGCGTGGAAACAGGCCCATTGGCTAAACTTGCCCACACCAGCCAACATGTTCCAGCTACACTAGTCCCACCTGCCTGTGTTTGGCCCATATCCCATCAAACCTGTCCTATCCATGTACCTATTTAACTGTTTCTTAAACGTTGGGATAGTCCCTGCCTCAACTACCTGCTCTGACAGCTTGATTCATACACCTCTGTATGAAAATGTTAAAACATTAAACTTTTCTCCTTCCACTGATGACTGTTCACAGCCCAGAGCTAGCCCAGAGCTTACGTGGATCTTGGACAAGCAGCAACAAAGAGAAATAGGGACAAGAGCTGATTGGCTGAAGCCCGTGGGAAAGGTGAGTCAGAGGGGGAAAACCGTTTAAAAAGAATGCCAAAAACAGCCAGAGTTAACCCAGAGTTAGCCCAGAGCTTATGTGGATCTTGGACAAGCAGCAACAAAGAGAAGCAGGGAGAAGAGCTAATTGGCTGAAGCCCATGGGAAAGGCGAGTCAGAGGTGAGTCAGAGGGGGAAAACCATTTAAAAAGAGCGCCAAAAAGCTGCCAGAGTTAGCCCAGAGCTTATGTGGATCTTGGACAAGCAGCAACAAAGAGAAGCAGGGAGAAGAGCTGATTGGCTGAAGCCTGTGGGAAAGGTGAGTCAGAGGGGGAAAACCATTTAAAAAGAGAGCCAAAAACCAGCCAGAGTTAACCCAGAGCTAGCCCAGAGCTTACATGGATCTTGGACAAGCAGCAACAAAGAGAAGCAGGGTGAAGAGCTGATTGGCTGAAGCCCATGGGAAAGGCAATGTCAGAGGTGAGTCAGAGGGGGAAAACTGTTTAAAAAGAGCGCCAAAAAGCAGCCAGAGTTAGCCCAGAGCTAGCTCAGAGCTTACGTGGATCTTGGACAAGCAGCAACAAAGAGAAGCAGGGAGAAGAGCTGATTGACTGAAGCCCGTGGGAAAGGTGAGTAAGTCACAGGGGAAAAAGTTTAAAACTGAGGAATTTGGTTTGTTAATTGGTAAATTAGGCAATTTATTAGTCAATATAAGCAAGGTTGCTCTAAGGGAGCGGCCTTGTGAGGGAAGTTTGGCTCGAGTGTCTTCTGCGAGGTGGCTGAGGGAGGATGCCATACCAAACGCTGGAGAGGGAGAGATGAAAGAAGGAGATGTCAAGCAAGTTGATTCAGTGTGATGCTTGCAGTATGTGGGAGGTCAAGGACACCGCTGGTGCCTCTGGCTGCTACAAATGCGAGAAGTGCATCCAGGTAGAGCTCCTGAAGGACCGTGTTGGGGAACTGGAGAAGCAAGTGGATGACCTCAGGTTTGTCCGAGAAGCTGAGTCATTACTTGACGAGTCCTAGAATAAGATTGTTACACCTAATGTACTGGAAGAGAGAAGATGGGTGGCGGTGAGAAAGGGAAGGAAACGTGGAATGCAAAGGTCCCCGGGCTGTTGTACCTCTTGTGAACAGGCTCACCCACTTAGAAGCTGTCGGGACAGAAGACGTTAACGCACTGAGCGGCACCCTGGCTTGTGAAGCAAAAAGTGCTGTTTAGCCAAAACAAAAGAGGCCGACGTCATGCAACGCCGTGGTAGTTGGAGACTCCATTGTGAGAGGTACGGACAGGGGTTTCTGCATCAACAGACGGGATTCGAGGATGGTTTGCTGCCTCCCTGGTGCCAGGATCCAGGATGTCACGGACAGAGTGCAGAAAATCCTCAAGGGCGAAGGTGAACAGCCGGAAGTGGTAGTGCATGTTGGCACAAACGATGTCAGAAAGAAGGGGATGAATATTCTGAAGCGTGACTTTAGAGAGCTCGAAAAAGTGCTGAAAGGCAGGACCTCCAGGGTGGTTATCTCCGGTTTGCTTCCAGTTCCACGTGCTGGCAAGAGCAGGAACAGGGATATACAGGACCTGAAAGTGTGGCTGAGGAACTGGTGCAGGGGGCAGGGATTTAGATTCTTAGACCACTGGGATCTGTTTTGGAGTAAGGGGGGAACTGTACAAAAGGGACAGATTGCACCTTAACAGGTGGGGGACCAGCATTCTGGCAGGCAGGTTTGCCACTGCTACACAGGTGGTTTTAAACTAAGTAAGGGGGGGGGGGGGTTGTCAAATGGGATAGTCAAGGGCGGAGTTAAAGGGAAAGGGAGTAAAGGGATAGTTAATGACCCCAGAATTAACGGGTAAGAAAGCTCACAAAGGGATAGGAGAGTATGGCCAAGTGTAATAGGGATCAATGTGAAAGGTGAGATGCGGAAGGAATTAAAAATATTGTATATGAATGCGCGAAGTATAAGAAGTAAAGTAGATGAGCTTGAGGCTCAGTTAGAGGTTGGTAGATATGACATTGTGGGGATTACTGAGACGTGGCTGCAGGAGGATCGGGCATGGGAACTTAATATTCAGGGTTATACATCCTATAGAATGGACAGGCAGGTGGGCAGAGGAGGGGGGTAGCTCTGCTGGTGAGGGATGGAATTCAGTCCCTTGCGAGGGAAGACATAGGGAATGATGAGGTAGAGTCACTGTGGATTGAGTTGAGGAATTGCAAAGGCAAGAAGACACTAATAGGTGTTATCTACAGACCCCCAAATAGTAGCCCAGATGTAGGGTGTAAGTTGCAGCAGGAGTTAAAACTGGCATGTATCAAAGATAATGCCACTGTGGTGATGAGGGATTTCAATATGCAGGTAGACTGGGAAAATCAGGTTGGTTCAGGACCCCAAGAAAGAGAACCAGGGGCCACAGTCTTAGAATAAAGGGGAGGTCATTTAAGACTGAGGTGAGAAAAAAAGTTTTCACCCAGACAGTTGTGAATTTGTGGAATTCCCTGCCACAGAGGGCAGTGGAGGCAAAATCACTGGATGGATTTAAGAGAGAGTTAGATAGAGGGGATCATGGAATCAAGGGATATGGGGAGAAGGCAGGCACGGGTTATTGATTGGGGACGATCAGCCATGATCACAATGAATGGCGGTGCTGGCTCGAAGGGCCGAATGGCCTCCTCCTGCACCTATTTTCTATGTTTCTCTATGATGCTGCTTGACCTGCTGGGTGTCTCTGGCATTTTCTATTCTTATTTAAGCAGACTTCTTTCTTACATGCAGCTAATTGGAAATCACCTAGATTTTTG
The DNA here is from genome assembly GCA_038087875.1 of Malacoraja senta. Taxonomy (NCBI): domain Eukaryota; kingdom Metazoa; phylum Chordata; class Chondrichthyes; order Rajiformes; family Rajidae; genus Malacoraja; species Malacoraja senta. The sequence continues at coordinate 73,874,856 of CM075977.1, read as the reverse complement.
TTGTATTAACAACCTCCTCAGTCCAAATTAAAACTAGTCTGAGTTTGCTATTCAGCCTTCAATAGTGTCAGCCTCTACAGGCAGTAGATCCTCACCCCCTCTGGCTGAAATCCTTTCAAAATCATTGCCTGATTCTTCATCCTCTGTCAAGTGTGCCTCAGGCCACAGCTTCCAGCAAGTTATTTTATACATTTTCATTCAAACTAGAAGAGGAACGCATGCCTCCCTTTGGACTGCAAACACATGGACAGAAGCCAAGATCAGCCTTATTTTTCCCATCATTGGAAATTCAAGGCCATATAGTCACCAGCTGCTTTATTTGCACTCCTATCTCTCTTTATGTTGCTTGGTCATATTTCCAAGATTGACTTTAGGGATTCAGGCAGCACAGTGTCGCAGAAGTAGGGTTGGTGCCATACAACGCCAGAGACCCGGGTTCGATTCTGACTACAGCTGCTGTCTGTACGGAGTTTGTATGTTCTCCCCATGACTGTGTGGGTTTTCCCTGGTGCTTTGGTTTCCTCCCACACTCCAAAGGTTTGTAGGTGAATTGGCTTAGGAAAAACTGTAAACTTGTGTGCAGGATAGTGTTAGTGTGTGGGGATTGCCGGTTGGTGCAGACTCGGTGGGGTGAAGGGTTTGTTTTCGCGCTGTTTCCGTAAACTAAACTAAACTTTTCCTATAAGTATCAGCACTCACCACTTCTGTTTTAAGGTTATCCACGACAACTCAGCTTTTCTCTCTCCACAGATACTTCCTAATGATGTGTACGGCATTTCCATCATTCTCCATTTGCATTCCCTCTCCCCCCCCTCCCCCTCCCCTCCCCCTCCCCTCCCCCTTCCCTCCCCGCCCCCCACCCCCACCCCACCCCCACCCCCACCCCCACCCTAGTGGTCCTACTAGTTCCACTGTTCACATTCCTGTATCTGTTATTACCTCTACCCGATCCAATAATGCACCATTATAGGCTCCAGCATTCCTTGGTCAAAATTTGCCGGCCCTGATTTGTTCTGGCCTTTTCCTACTTCCGGTTCTCTCCACTCGGTTGGAGTGGTGGCACGATGGCGCAGCAATAGAGTTACTGCCTTGCAGCACCAGAGACCCAGGTTCGCTCCTGACTACGGGTGCTGTCTGTACGAAGTCTGTACATTCTCCCCGTGACCTGTATGGGTTTTCGCCAAAATCTTTGGTTTCATCCCACACTCCAAAGACGTACAAGTTTGTAGGTTAACTGGCTTGGTAGAAATGTAAAATTGTTGCTAGTGTGTGTGGAATAATGTTGGTATGCGGGGATCGTTGGTCGGTGCAGACTTGATAGGCCGAAGGGCCTGTTTCCGTGCTGTATCTCTAAATTTAACTAAACTAAATGAAACAAACTCTATTCTGTCAATCTGAAGGAGCATCCAACCCAAATCGTCACCTTATCCTTTTCCTCCAGAGATGCTGCCTGACCCGCTGAGCTACTCCAGCACTTTGTGTCTGTCTTCGGTATAAAGCAGCATCTACTCATTTGGTTTCAGGTTTCAGTAATAGCTGGGTCCTGCATTTCAGAGCTTTAACATGTCCCATTGTTTGTTTTCTCTTACGCTCTAACTTCCCACATCAATAAAGTAAATAGACAACTTCTGAAGCATTAGGTCACCTTGGTAACCCTGGACTATAAGAAACATTCCCGCTCTCATATCCATCCCTCCTCCACACATCCTGCAAGTTAAAATTAATTTGATTTCACATTTTTTCAGTCATAGAGTGACAGGGTCACACAGTGTGGAAACAGGCCCTTCAGCTCAACTTGTCCACACCGACCAACATGTCCCACCTGCCTGTGTTTGGGCCATATCCCTCCTAACCTGTCCTATCCATGTACCTGTCTAACTGTTTCTTAAACATCGGGATAGTCCCTGCCTCAACTACTTCCTCTGACAGCTCGATTCATACACCCACCACGCATTGTGTGAAAAAGTTAAAACATTAAACGTTTCTCCTTCCACTGATACGGCTTGACCTGTTGGGTGTCTTTTTTTAACCTCGGTCCTCGACAGAGATGCAATTTTTTCCGTATCGCATCTCTGTCCACACAGCGGGCTAACATTGTGGAGCTGGCAGTTCCTTTGCTGAGATCGACTTCGGGAACTCCAATCGCGGGCGCCTGCAGACTTAACATCATGGTGCTTGCGATCCCTTTGTCAGGGATCGACTTTGGGAGCTCCAACCATGGGAGCCTGCGGACTTAACATCGTGGAGCCCGCAGTCCCTTTGTCAGGGATTGACTTCGGGAGCTCCAACCGCAGGAGCTTTGACCGCCCCGATCGCGGGAACTTCGATCGCTGGCAGCGGGAGCTTCAATCTGTGTTGTGGTGGATGTTTATGTTAATTTTTATGTTGTTGTGTGTCTTGTTGCTTTTTTGGTAAGACTGTATGGCAAATCAAATTCTTTGTATGTTTTTACATACTTGGCTAATAAATTAATTACAATTACAATTAATTACAATTAATCAGCATGAAATTCAGTGTAGACAATTGGAAAATGACAGAACAGCATTTAGGGAATGTATTGTACCATGCCGACTTGCAATTATAAGGCTTATTTTGTTCCATCCAAGGCCACTAGAAATTATAGCAAATTCTGGACACAGCCAGATCATCACACAAACCAACCTCTCATCCATTGACCATTTATACCTCACGCTGTCTCGGCAAGGCTAGCAGCATAATCAATGACAAGTCGCACCCTGGTCACTTCCTCTTCTCCTCTCTCCCATCAGGCAAAAGGTAGGGAAGTGTGAAAATGCATAACTCCAGATTCAGGGACAGTTTCTTCCCAGCTGTTATCAGGCAACTGAATCATCCTACCACAACCAGAGAGCAATCGTGAACTACTATCTACCTCCTTGATGACCCTTGGACTATCCTTGATCGGACTTTGCTGGCTTTTCCCTGCACTAAATGTTATTCCCTTATTATGTATCTATACATCGTAAATGGCTTTTGTATTGTCTTTCCGCTGACTGGCTAGCACACACCAAAAGCTTTTCACTGTACCTCAGTACACATGACAGTAAACTAAACTGTAAAGGGCCTGTCCCACGGGCATGCGACTCCATGCGGCAAGCGCGACCTAACCGCAAGCGGGGGCCGCGTGGGTGCCGTGCGGAGGTCGAGTGATCCCTGTACAGGGCCGGTCCCACCAGCATGCGGCTGCATGCGGCAAGCGCTACCAAATCGGAAGCGGGGGCCGCGCGGAGGTTGAGTGATGTCAAGACGGTGCGTACGGCGGCGAGGCGGTGCGCACGGCCGTTGAGGCGGTGCGCACGGCCTCGATGCGGCTGCGGGGTGGCAGGCCGTTGCCGCACGGAATTTTTGAACACGGTCAGTTTTTCGGAGCCCCGCGCGATCGGGACCAGCTCCATACGGCTCCGCCGATCAAAGTGCGACCGGCCCCGCGACCTCCGCGCGGCCCCCGCTTGCAGTTAGGTTGCGCTTGCCGCATGGAGTCGCATGCCCGTGGGTCAGGCCCTTACTGTATTGTTATAGCTTATGTGCGAAATGATCTCCTCTGGTAGTGACAGGGACACCAGCAGTTTCCTGACACACCATTAGTTGGATGCCAGTAAAAAAACTGACTGCACGATGTTACTTTGTATCAGTCCTGATTGTAAAGTGTTTATTCTGTTCGCTTGGTTTGTAATATCTTTATAGCAGATAAATTAATATTAAAATGCTGCAAAGTTCAGTTACATTTTTACAGGTTCGTATATAAATATAATCGTATGTCTGAATCCTGGAAAAAAACATTAAATTGCTTATAAACCATATCAATAAAGGATTTAACTTGTGAATTGGACCTAGCAGTGAAGATACCAAGACTTCAGCACCGCTTCCATATTCCCAGTTTCCGGTTCTCTAAGGATAAATTTTAAGAAACATTTAGGCAGGTACCTGGATAGGACAGGTTTAGAAGCCAAACGCAGGCATGTGGGACAAGTGTAGATGGGACATGTTGGTTGGTGTGGGCAAGTTGGACCGAAGGGCCTGTTCCACACTGTATGACTCTATGATTCGTGACTATATTCTTCACCTGTGCCTGCTCTATTCCCAGAACCTTCATTTAATTGGACCTAACAGTGAAGGATTGGTCAGACCTGTTGCCAAGCAACATAGCTTGCCTTTTCTGCAATTACCTCCGGCGCTCGAGTCCAGCTCAAACTGGTTGCAGTTGCTAATCAGTCTATAGATCGAGAGTAGGTCGAGCAAAAGACGGTTTCACACCCATTAAAGTGGATTGCATGGCTGACGTGTGTGCAGAGAAGTTGTGCCAAATTATGGATTCCCTCCCTAACCGCATTTTGGAGAGCGTGCCTACCAATGCATGAGTGATATTCTGTCAAAGGCCTTCTCCTGATCTCGGTTGACCAGATGAGTGGCGACACCCATTCCCCTCCATAACCTCCATCAGTAGAACAAGGCTTTCAGCGGTCTTTTGCTTTTGTTTTAGTTTAGCTTTGTTTTGTCATGTGTACAGTCAATAAAAATACTATACATGATTCAAATCAATCCATCCACAGTGTGCAGATGCCGGATGAAGGATATAACATTTAGTGCAAGATAAAATCCATTAAAGGTAAGAAATTGAATTCTTGGTGAGCATTGAAGAGGACTTTTAGACTTCAGACTTTAGAGATACTGTGCGTAAACAGGACATTCGGCCCACAGAGTCCGTGCTGACCAATGATCACCCACACACACTAGTTCCATCTTACACCCTAGGGACAATTTACAGAAGCCAATTAATCTAAAACCTGCATAATGTGGGAGGAAACCAGAGCAACCTGAGGAAACCCACGAGGTCACAGGGAGAATGTACAATCTCTATACTGATATCACTGAGTCAGGATTGAACCCGGATCTCCGGTGCTGTAAGGCAGCAACTCTACCGCTGCAACATTGTACTGCCCCTATCACCCTGCTGGATATGGTACAGGTTTGCTCAGATAGATTACCAGCCACAGAGCAGACTTCACACTGTTGCTGACAGGTCCAACCATCTCAGCCCTAAGAAATTACAGGACACTGTGCAGGAGTACAATAGCAAAATACAGCAGAGACTGGAAATGTGAAGCTAAAACAGAGATTGGAAAAAAAATATGCAGCATGTCAGGCAACATCACTGGATGGAAAAACGAAGTTAATGATTCAGGTTACCCAAGCTTACCCAAGCCTCTCACTCTTTTGATCACTCGAATGGAGCCCTGCTATGAGCTAATCTACTTTTTTTTGCACACTCTATACTGGCACAATGTGTGAAGTTAAGACATATTCTAGCTGAATTGAATTTCCATGCATCTACCTCTGGTCAAAACAATTATTGGCCATTTGTACAGCCAGTCGTTTCAGCACATGCTATTTAGATGATTTACTAAAGTTGGCAAAAGACTAGACAAATAACATCTCTGATGGAACGTCACCTATCCATGTTCTCCAGAGATGCTAGCTGACCCACTGAGTTACTCCAGCATTTTGTATCTTTCTTTGGTAAACCAGCATCTGCAGTTTCTTGTTATAACATTTCTGTGTAATGTGAAGGTGTAACCAAGGCAGTGAATTGTACAGATTCACCACCCTCTAAAGAAAATCCTCCACATCTGCTTCCTAAAAGAACGTCCCTTTATTCTGAAGCTATGGCCTCTGGTCCTAGACTCTCCCACTGGTGGAAGCATCCTCTCCACATCCACTCTAACCAGGCCATTCACTATTCAGGGTAAGTTCCTTTTAATTTTTTAATAGAAAGTTATTGCTTAAATATCATTCACGTGAGACTGGATCTACAAAAGTGCCTAAAAGGTCTAAAGTTCAGCTTATTACTGAGGTCAGTTCAGTTCAGTTTCAGTTTAGTTTAATGTCACGTGTACCGAGGTACAGTGAAAAGCTTTTGTTGCGTGTAAATCAGTTAGCAGAAAGACAATATATGATTACAATTGAGCCATTTACAGTGTATAGATACATGATAAGGGAATAACGTTTAGTGCAAGGTAAAGCCAGCAAAGTCCGATCAAGGATAGTCCGAGGGTCACCAAAGAGGTAGGGAACAGATCAGTACAAGTAAAGCAGTTCAGATTTTGCCCATGAGTGCAACACCCCTCATTATAACTTCATGATGAATCATGACATTAACAATCTAATATAATATTTTCCAAGCTATCACTCTGTAAATTATAACCCGTGAATTGAAACATGTAAATTGGTGTTTAACTTTACCTGAGATCATTTGTGTATTGAAAGTAATTAGAAATAATAATTATACCTTATTCTGAACTTAAAAATAAAGCAACATAACTTTTATTCATTACTTCCTCTCAAATGATACATTTAATTGTTTATTCCTATTTTAAGATCACTCATCTCAACTAATGAGATTTGACTTTAGGTATCAATTTAAACTAATTCTTGACTTCAATGAGCAGATTCCCTCATTAATCATCATGACCTCCTCTGCAGAAATACAACTTGCATGTTATGGAGTATTGTACTCTAAAATTAATGACGGAAACAAAATAATCTCGGCATATACAAGTTAATTTGTAATTAATGGTAGTATGATGGAGCATTGTTGCAAGGAGAAGCCATAAGAAGAAATATCATACATATATCATATGTGTAAACATGTATAGGAGGGAATTGCGGATGCTTGTTTGAACCGAAGATAGACACAAAATGAAGGAAGTCAGGGAGCATCTCTGGAGAGAAGGAACAGGTGATGTTTCGGGTCAGAGACCCTACTGCAGAGGGGAGAGGGAAACGAGGTATGGAAAGATACCGAACAGATTAGAGCCGGCATTGATGGCCAAAGAGCCCACAACGGTCAATTTTGGCTGTAGAGGTGATAATGGGAGGGATACAAACAGTAAAATTAACAGGATGACTAGGGTGGGGGAGGGATGGAGAGAGAGGCAATGCAAAAGTTACTTGAAATTAGAGAAATCAATATTCATACCGCTGGGTTGTAAGTTGCCCAAGTGCAAACATTTTCTTTTGGAAATACTGAAAACCCTGTATCCACAATCTGCATGATACAAGTTTAATAATCAACCCCAGATTTTATTTCGAAGTCACGTGAGTGACTACGAAATAAAATCTGGGGTTAATTATTAAACTTGTATCATGCAGATTGTCCCATACGTCGACGCATGGGGCGCGAGTCGGAGCAGTTCGAAACTGCTCTGGCAGGTAAGTTAATTTTATTTTCAGCAGGCCGCTGCGGACAGCAGGCCCGGAGTAGCTGATGGAGGCGGCCGGATTTGGGCCGCAGTGGAGGCTCCATAAGGAGCTAGATTCAATATTGCGGCTGCCGCCGTTGGAGCTCCGAACGGGAGCAGGCGGATGAATTTGGAGGCCGCCGTGGAAGCTCCATAGGAGCTCGGTTTCGATATTGCGGCTGCCGGTTTTGGAGCTCCGAACGGGAGCAGGCGGCCGGATTTGAAGCCACCGTGGAAGCTCCATTAGGAGTTGGGGCTGCTGGCGCGGCTAGGCAAGCTCACTGCTAAGATTTAGCAGCAGGCGGTAGTTTAAATATAGCCGTGGCTAGGTTAACGATCGCTGCTAAAGATAACAGCAGCCGGTGCTTTTGAAAATTAGCCGCGGCCAGCGAACGTTAGGTAGCTCAGCTGCCATAGCACCGACTAATTTTTAAACATAGATGCTGCCGGCTGAGGCAGCATACACTGTAGACCAGCATATAGTGTGTGCTCTATTTATAGGGCAGTTATAAATAGAGCTGGCAGTTTTTTATAGCGGTTGCTGTTCGGTCACGTTTGTGACTATCGCAGCAGATAGGACTTTTTTTTATCATACACCATATGGTGTAGTAAATTTTGACTTGCCATTACGGCAGAGAATGGGGCTCCACTGGAGCGGGCGGCTGTTCGGAGTAATGCTCCGAAAGGGAGTCAGCCAAAGGCCTGAGGAGGCAATGCCTGGTTCAGGGTTGCGTTCTATTTCCTCCCCTAAGAACTCCATTGAGGCTCCAGAAAAGAGCTCCTGGCTTGGGAAGCCTTTTTTCAGCTGTGTCTATTAGACACCTGTGGAGCAATACCTGGTGCAGGGTTGCGTCATGATAATTTCCGCTCAGTCGAGGGACTGTTGGAGATCCTTCATAAGAGACCCCAACCATGTGGATATCAACAAAGCAGTCGAATCTTTGATCCAATGGGGCAATGCTTCTGTTTAATCATATGAACAAACTATGTTCCGTATACAGGAGGCATCACAGACCTCTCCAGTAATTTGCCTGTGACAACACCTGGCAGGGTTGCAGTATTTCTCCCACTCAGTCTAGGGGAGTATCGGGAAGAGGTGACTCCGATTATAATGCCGGCTCATCCAAGTAATATGGGGGGACCTCCCTGAAATACTCCGTTGAGGCTCCAGAAGGGAGCAAGGACTCGGAGTCACTAGCAGGTGCAACCTGTCTGGTAAGTATAATAAATAATGATTTATTCCGACAGAGCGCCAATCTGCACAGCTAGTCCCAATTCAGCTCCTAGAGGGAGCAGCTTGGCAACCCCGAGTCAGGGCAAAGTCAAAGCCAAGTCTGTGAGACAAGTCCTGTCGGATGATTTGGGTCAAGGGGATTCTGTCCCCACATCTATGGCAGATGTGATTGGCCGTTTGTCTCAATTGGAACATATGATGAATCAGATGGTGGCACGAAATATGCTCCATGTTACGGAGGCATGCACAGGCAGTTCAAGTCATACGCCTGTAGCAACTCCTGGTTCAGGGTTGCAATATTCCTCCCACTCGGAAGAGTATCGGAGATGGTGCCAAATAATATGCTCCCTGTTACGGAGGCTTGCACAGGCAGTTCAAGTCATACGCCTGTGGCAACTCCTGGTTCAGGGTTGCAATATTCCTCCCACTCGGAAGAGTATCGGAGATGGTGGCACAAAATATGCTCCGTGTTATGGAGGCATGCACAGGCAGTTCGAGTCATACGCCTGTGGCAACGCCTGGTTCAGGGTTGCACTATTTCTCCCACTCTACGGGAGTGTCAGAGATCAGTATGGAGCTGACTCCGAACATGAGTATGTGCCTGAATCCCATGCTTTAATGCATGATGTACGAGAGTCGCATAAGGAAGAGCTGCCTGCTCTTGCCTTTAAATTTGCCGTTCCCTCGGGGACGGGCAAGCCACTACAAGAGGAGTTGGCCAGCGGCATCAGCTATCTAACCACACCAGCTGAAGAAATGGCAAGCATGACAGACAGGGTCTGCAAATGGAACTTCGCTGAAGCTCCAACAAGCAAATCGACCCGGGTTCAGAGACGCTGGCAGGTAAGGTCTCTTTATTAACCTCCGTAAAACTCCAAAATGGAGCAGTCTGTCGGCCCAGGTTTGGGTTTACTGGCAGCATAGGCTGTCTAGTATTTTTTCACTGTCTCTGGGATAGATCAGGTTGATGCAGAGACATTGGCAGGGTGCCTTGCATAGTAACCTCTGTAAGTTCCAAGTAGGAACAGCTTGGTTACCCTGGTTCAGGGTAGACCATCATGGAACTGGCTGGCCATATGGGTCATATTGACCAGGGAAGCACTGCCTCATCATCTGTGATTGAGGTTATCAGGCTGCTCAGTAGAATGAAGTAGTTGAAGTCTCCCTCTACACATGTTTAAATTTCTGCTCATTTAGTAGAGTTGCCGGTTCATTGTAAACATCATTGCCATCCTCTCTGGGATAGGTAGCTACCAGCAGGAATCTGGTCTGGCATATAATATTTTTTATCTGACCTGCAGGTTCATGTTGTGAATCAACAATGTATTTATAATAATCCATAGGCTCTCAATACCAGTATTCCTGATTGAGTGGCGGGTCGAAGAGATTGTGTTGTGCACTCTGGCGACTCAGGCAAGTGGTTTCAGTCAGAGGACTGCGAAGCAATTCCTGATTCAGGTTTGCATTATGCTAAATTGACAGGGAACTTGTATTCCCACATCAAGGGGAGACTGTGTTTTTAGCTCTAGTCATAAGGTTCCGTCCGTATGGTCAATAGAGGAATGGTGGTTCCGAGTGGAATCAGTGACATCTCATCGGAGGATGAGTGGTCTGGCCAAGAACAAGAGGGGTATATTTCTGATACTTCTCAAGATTACAGAAACAGGGAGCATGCCGAATGAGGTTAGCATTTGACTAATCTGATCATGTGTTTAGTTACTCAGTTTAAGATGGATGATTGGCTTTCAGCAATTTAACTGATTCAGAGAATCGATCTTGAAGATGCATACTTTGCCATATCTATACACATGAGGCACAGATTATCTGGTGTTTTGATAACAAAGCCAGTGGTGGAAGCCAATGCTGCCCTACTCAGATCAAAGTGCATTGTGTCATCGAGTTTTAGATAATATGCAAAATTTGCAGCTGATAATTCTTGGGCGTTATCAGTAGATACCTCTTGCGATATTAAGAATGCGGCAACATGAAAATTAATAGTGCCAATTTTGCCTATTCATTCAGACCATGGTAAGGCGGCTGAAGCAACTCCTATTTACTCGGTCACGAGTGATGGCTGGGGCAGCCTGTCTTCTCAGGCAGCTAGCTCTGCACGATTGTATGGGAAGTTTGTGAACAAAATATGTGAGTTACTTTTAAACGGAAGTAACAGAGGTTTTGTGTGGCTTTCAGTTTGAGCCAAGAGAAGCGTTTATGTGATGGCACAATTGACACTGCTTGTGCTGTTTTGTACAATAAATGATTGGTTATTCACCCGCTGTTCACTAACGTTATGCAGGGTGTCTTTTATATGACCACTCTAATAGCCTACACTCATTGTAGTGTGCGATGTATATCAGTATTATTATGCAAATATTCTTCTACTGTTTTCCTAATGGGAGCAGTATTTTTAAGATGATTATGCTTTCAGCAACTGATCTCAGCACAAAGAACACAGTTTTTAATCTCTGGCTCGGTCTCTGGGTCATATCTGACATTAGGGTAGTTTGTTATGGGAATGATCTCATAAGCAAAATGGGCATGATTGCGTACATTTGAAGTTGACAGCATACCCACCAGAGCAGAGATTGGGGGTATCATTAGGTATACAAGTGCACTGAGCTTGCTAGTACCTATGAGATGAAAGATAGTTTCTTTATTGTTATTCAATAGTCTCAAGATATTGCGGATGGCTCATTAGCAGCCAATAGAATGGATAGTTCCCTTTCATCATACAGCAAGAGGCTTACATAGTGCATGTTAATAAATTATAAAATTTGGTTGAATATGTCTGGATATTTGCAGATAGAATTCTGCACGGTGTTGCATGAGTTATTGTCTAACTCAAAGTCAATTGGGACTATGGTCTGGTTAAGAACAATAGCCATGTATGCAAGTTAGCATCATGGTATTAATAACCCATGTTTTTTCTACCATTAATGGTTTATCTGTTTAAGTGTTTCACACACAGATTGGGTTACTGCATGAAACCACAGAGCTTTGAAGACTTCACGTAGTCACTCACGTGGCTTCGAAATAAAATAGAAAGATTAAACGAGAACGTACTATTTGAAGTTTGATCTTTATTTTATGAGAAGTTGAAGTGAGGGAATACGTGCCCTCCACTCCCAACCCTACTTCTCATAAAGATCATTCGGTAGTTCTAAGGTCGTTAATCTTTCTATAGCTTGAGTTCAGCAACTAGTCTGTGGTTTCATACAGCTGCTCTAAAGATTGATACACATGCGGACTGGCGGGCTCTTCACGTATTCCCTCACTTCAACTTCTCATAAAATAAAGATCAAACTTGAAACGGTAAGTTCTCGTTTAATCTTTCTATTTTACAATGAAACTACTGAGAACAATTGAAACAACAGACCCAATGTTCATTCATTATTGTAAATAAGGTCTGGAAGGTGGCGGACTGCTACATCTATCTAATCCATAATATTGTTGGCAAGCATTCAGCACATAAACATGTGGGGTAGCACATTCGCTATGTTACAGGACTAATAATCCAGAGAGCTGTACAAATGATCCTGAAACATAAGATTAAATCCCAGCACAACTACTGAGGAATTTAAATGAAATAAATCTAGAATTGAAAAGATGGCATAATTAATACTGACTATGAAGCCATTGGGACATAGTAAAAATCCAACTGGTTCACTTCAGCAACGAAGGAAATCTACTATCCTTATGCCCCTGTCCCACTTTGGAAACCTGAACGGAAACCTCTGGTGACCTTGCGCCCCACCCAAGGTTTCCATGAGTCGCCAGAGGTTTTGGTCACTCGTCTGGAAAGCCTCCACCGAAGCGTGAGCTGCATCTACTGACCAAAGATCCTTCAGGATCTTTGCTACCGACCGCACACACACACACAAATACATCGCGAAGGTGGGGGCCAGGGACAGTGGAGGAGCGCTGTCTGCGCGATGAAGAGGAAGGTAAACGGCTGCCACAGAGTACGGTAAGTCCTTTAGAGAGTGCGGGAGGGAGGGAGAGAGGGTGAAAGAAGGGGAGAGAAGGACAGAGAAGGGGAGAGAGAAGGGGAAGAGAAGGGGAGAGATAAGGGGAAGAGAAGGGGAGAGATAAGGGGGAGAGAAGGGGAGAGAGAAGGGGAGAGAAGGGGAGAGAGAAGGGGAGAGAGAAGGGGAGGGAGAAGGAGTGGAGACAGTTTTAAGAAGTTTAATAAAGTTAGCGGGCATTTTACCTTCCGGTGGATCTTCTAGGTCCTGAAAACCAAAGATCCTATAGGATCTTTGCTGAAAACTCCAATGAGCCAATCAAAATGTCCGGTCAGTGAAGGAGATTGCCTTCGACTGTCTGTAAGTAAATAGCAACCCCACTCCACTGGCTTCGACCAAACGGCAACCTATTTTTAGTCGAGGCCGGTTTTGATTTTGTTGAAATAATTGCAGGAACATAGAAGAAGCCTCGACTATGCGGAAACCACGTTCGACCATTAGGGAGAGTGACCAAAACCTCCGGGAACCTCACGGAAACCTTGGGTGGGGCGCAAGGTCACCAGAGGTTTCCGTTCAGGTTTCCTAAGTGGGACAGGGGCTTTACTCAATTTATGCCCTTCAGTCCCACAACAATGCAATTGTCCCTCAAATGTGTAGTGAGCTACTCAGTTGTACTAAACTGCAAAGAAAAACATTAATGAAAACAAAATTGGACCACCAATGATTAACTCAGACATCAAATGCAGATCAGATATAAAGGCATTTAGCTGAGTTGACCTGAGGGGAAATTATTAATATCTGGAGCATTATGCCAAAATTAAAATGTTGTGAACAGCTAATGTTCTACAGGGTCTTGTAAAAATGATCGTTCTTCTCATCATTGTAAAGATCTTTCATAAATCAACAAATGCTACATAAAGAATTGCCTGTTGTTCACTGCTGCATCTTTGCACCAAGTACACAATGTGATGGACAAGTCACTTGTAAAGCACTCAGCTCTTAATCCAAAATGGATCTCAGTGAGGACTCTTTGAACAGGAGTCGTTTCAGTGGGATCAATTCCCACACATTGAATACCCTGTCCGTTTTTTGTATAGAACGTAGAACATGGAATTGAATTGTATTGAATTGAATACTTTATTGTCCCTTGTGACAGGTCACAGTGAAATTCTTTGCTTGCATACCCAAGGTATGCAAATAGTCGCCACGTGAAGGGTGCTGACAAAATTACAAAGTATCCCATGTCAGGTCCTCCTTTGTTCTCCCCCCACCACCCCCTACCCATTATGGCAGCTGTACTGCACATAGTACAGCACAGGAATAGGAACAGCCCAAAGTGTCTGTGCTGATCATGGTGCCAATTTGTACTGCACATCTGTCTATACCTGGTCTGCATGTGTCTCGCAATATTATGGTCTAGTCAAGAGTCAAGTCAAGACATTTTGTTGTCATATGTCCCAGATACAACAATTAGATCAATGAAAATCTTACTTGCAGCAGCACAACAGAATATGTAAATCATGTAATGATTTGTGAATATGTAAACAGAATATATCTAATGCATTTTTGCAGTACTTGAGTTTGACTTGATTGTATTTATGTGTCGTATATCAGATCTTTGGATAGCATGCACAACAAAGCTTCTCACTTTATCTTGGGAGACAAGACAATAAAGCTAAATCTAAACCTCAACCTAGTGCACAGCATAGAGTAAATGTTACGGGCTCTCCCAGCATTGCAGGGATGGAGATGAAGTCATACCCACATCTTCTACCATTAAGAACGACAAGGGCAGCAAGTGCATGGAAACAGTTAGGATGATGACTCCATCTCCTCAAAACCAGTAAGAGATGGGCAATAATTGATGATTTTGCCAGAAAAATCCATGTCCTATGAATAAATAAAAATCAGTCCAGGGAAAAGAAGTTTAACATCCAGCATTCACTTGAATTCTGAGGGCTGCTTAGACACTGCCACAAGTCGCACTCAGCTCTTAATCCAAAATGGATCTAAGTGAAGACTCTTTGAACAGGAGTCTTTTCAGTGGGATCATTTCCCACACATTGAATACCCTGTCCTGTTTTTGTATAGAACATAGAACATGGAATTGAATTGAATACTTTATTGTCACAGTGACACTGAAGTCTTCAGCTTTATACCATCTATCTTTGACACCAGCATCTCACACCCTTCTTCTTCTGCTTTAAGTGAAGGAACCACTATTCAATTCTGTACTAATTCACGTATGTCTCAACAACAGTTCTATTTGCCATTGCATGACTGCTCAGGAAATCATCTTTGATCTTCTACCAGAAGGTTGTTGAACCAAAGTGACCTTACGCTCATGCCATGATGCTACTGTAAGGGAGCATCTCTTGCTACAAGCTTATGTTTCATCTTGTACACCTTATGCTTCATCTATGGGCACATGATAATATTACCCACACTTCGCTAAAGTCTTCTCAGGGTATTGCCCAGGAGATTGGGCATGCCTGGCTGCCTTGAGAGTTAACGATTGAATATAGACTTGAACCGAGCTTTCTATTCTCTCTCCTATTGCCAGTTAGGTGGGAGTATGTCAGGGATTATGGGGAGAAGGCAAAAATAATGGTTTCTTATAGAATTTTCTATAGAATTGTAAGTTTCTTATAGAAACTTACAAAATTCTTAAGGGGTTGGACAGGCTAGATGCAGGAAGATTATTCCCGATGTTGGGGAAGTCCAGAACAAGGGGTCACAGTTTAAGGATAAGGGGGAAGTCTTTTAGGACCGAGATGAGAAAATCATTTTTTTACACAGAGAGTGGTGAATCTGTGGAATTCTCTGCCACAGAAGGTAGTTGAAGCCAGTTCATTGGCTATATTTAAGACGGAGTTAGATGTGGCCCTTGTGGCTAAATGGATCAGGGGATATGGACAGCCATGATCATATTGAATGGCGGTGCAGGCTCGAAGGGCCGAATGGCCTACTCCTGCACCTATTTTCTATGTTTCTATGTTTCTAAGAATAAGGTTAAGAGGGAAAGATAGATCAGCCATGATTGAATGGCGGAGTAGACATGATGGGCCAAATGGCCTAATTTTGCTCCTATCGCATATAATTATGAACATGATAAGATAACTTTATTCTGTATAACTGATATATAACTGAACCACAAATCAGCTATACACCAACTATAGGAAAACATATATACTGTAACTGAACCACAAATCAGCTATATACCAACTATAGGAAAACATTTCCCTTCCCGACACTTAACATTTTTTGCTTTAAAGTGCATGCATTTCTTGAGAAAAAAAATAGTAAAACATTAATATTGACATTATAGAGAGTTATAAAAATGTAAGCCAAATGAAAATAAATGCATTCCACTGTTATTGAGCTCCAGCGTATAAAGCTTTAACAATCGTCACATATTCCACACTATTAATCCACTTTGTTTACAAATTTTCTGCCAATTTTGTTTTTCAAAATAATAACTCTTTTGCATTTGTTTTGGACCTTTATATCACCTCCTCGACAATATATTATTTTCCTTTCTTTTCAATTTCAATCTGTATTGATATGAAAATATATTGCTTGATATTCTGAAATAAATGGCAGTATTTTTTTTATTTTACCTCAGCTAGGTTTCTCCTTCATTGTTATATAAAACTCCATAAATAAGAAAATAATGATAGATTCTTGTTCTGGTTGCAACTATGGTTGTAATGGAGAAGTTAATGGCATCATGTTTTGTACAGATGTCACTTAGGATTAGTGTATTTGCTGCAGCTAACAAGTTAGGCACAGGTTAACAAAGAAAGATAATTTTAACCCTGTCAGAAAGCTCATTTTATATTCATTAAATGGTGTTTACTTCAAGCTGTGCACAGTTTCACAACGTCATTTGAAAAGTACTCAGCCACACAGCAAGGTCATCTACAACCAATGCCTAGTGGGTGGCCTCGAAGACAGTAACAAGGCAGATAATTGCAGGCAGAAATAATGCACAGGACAAAATGCTTGAGGTGCATAAAATCTTCCTAATTGTGCTTTCACACTTAACATTGAGGTGCTATGGAGTATGTACTTTGATAATTACATATGAAGTGCACATTAGGTGAAATTGACTCCCAATGGTGGCACAAAATTGGTGATAATGAAATCCCAACTCAGTTTGTGCTTCCATCAATAACTGAGAGAGCATAAGACCTCCAAGACTTGGACTCTGCCCTTCTCTGAACTCTCATTGAAGAATAATTGAGCACATAAATGAATAAATGAATGAATGAATACTTTATTGTCACGTGTGACAAGTCACAGTGAAATTCTTTGCTTGCACACCCAAGGTACGCAAATAGCCGCCCATAAAGGGCGCTTACATCGACCGCCGCACCGACCTCTCCACTATCGCTATGTTACCATATGGAAACATAGCATTTTAGTTTAGTCATAGAGTCATGGAGTCAAAGAGCATGGAAACAGGCCCTTCGGCCTGGGTCAGTCAAAGGGAATCTAGGAATGAGTAGATGGTATCGTCTTTGGCTGTATTTTCAGATTCTGTTGGTTAACTATACTTGCCATAGCCTTTGAATTGTAAAGTACTCCGAGACCACAACAAATACAAGCAAGAAAAGTTGAAGGTTCATCACTGTCCCATTTGTATATGTACTTCATGGTATTACTAAAGCTATTGTCGCTGTTGGCTGAAGATGAAATAAAGGTTTCGAACTAGGGAACGTGTAGCAAACACTCAAATGAGAAAATAAATTAAATTTTGTTTCTGACTCGGAGAAGATATCAGGAAGATACCGAGTACAATATTACAACAAATAACAATCTCCTTTGGAGATAGGCACAAAAAGCTGGAGTAACTCAGCGGGACAGGCAGCATCTCTGGAGAGACGGAATGGGTGACGTTTTCGGTCGAGACCCTTCTTTAGACTGGAAGAAGGGTCTCAACCCGGAAACGTCACACATTCCTTCTCTCCAGAGATGCTGCCTGTCCCGCTGAGTTACTCCAGCTTTTTGTGTCTATCTTCGGTTTAAACCAGCATCTGCAGTTCCTTCCTACACAATCTCCTTCGTAATTGTGCTAGAATAATAAGGTATTATCAATTCATTTCTTTAGGATTAAGTTGTTAATGAAAATGAGGAGTTGTACCAATATTGCGCCATGATGGCAATTTAGTTTTATAAGTTGTCTCATTGAGCCAATAGAATGTTGATCAACATGCCCTGAAGTGGGAACGATAATTCAGTAGAAGCATTGTCCAAATTGTACAGCGCTCTTGTCAGCCTAAACCTTGAATGCTGTGTCAAATTTTAGTTGCTAAGAAACAAGGAAGACAGTTGCTGCTGTAAGTGCAGAGAAAAATGACAAGCATAATCCCAAGTGAAAGGGAGTACATATTATAAGGAAAGACTGAAGGAAAATGAATTTTACAGGCTGAAAGTAGCAAGAACTGAGAGAAGATATTAAAGGGTCATATTAAGTTGAAAGTCATATGGATAAAATACATCTGGAATACAATTTCTAATTGAAATGTGGACACAGCTATTGGCTTACCCTACAAACTCACAACATTGCACTGTACTAAGAAGCGAATAGATGTTATCCCTTCGAGTGAGGTTTAGCCCTACGATGTGAGTGAGTTGGCTTTGAATACTTCCTGAACCAATTTCAAGGTTTCAAGATGAAATTCGAATTACGAATTACAGCCATACTAAAAAAAAGCAATAAGGCACACAACATAAAAGTTAACATAAACATCCACCACAGCAGATTCCTCACATTTCTCACTGTGATGGATGGCAATTAACGTTAATCCAAGAGTCAAGAGTGTATTATTGTCATATGTACTGAAACGGTAAATTCTTACTTGCAGCAGCACAATAGGTTTCTAAACGCAGTACTCAAATAATATAATAAACAAAGAGAAAAAGAAATTTGATAAATACAAAAACCCAATATAGTGCAAAAACACAACAAAGACCAAAGTCCCTAGTGCAACCAAGGCAGTTTGCAGTTCAGAGTTTAGTTGGAATTTGTAGTGTTCAATAGCCCGATGGTTATTGGGAAGAAACTTTCCCTGAACCTGAACGTTACAGGCAACGGAGTACTGCTTCTTACTGATGGCAGGAGTGAAATGAGAGCATGGGCAGGGTGATGTGGGTCCTCAATGATGCTGGCTGCCTTTTTGAGTCAGCTGCTCTTATAGTAGGTAGGTTAGTACCCATGGTGGAATGAGCATTGTTTATCTTTTTTTGTACTCTCATTCATTTCTGGGCTTTTGAGCTGCCGAAACAGGCCATGATGCAACTAACTACGGGAAATGGCAAAATGAGAGCTTCCCATCAGATGAGCCAATTCTACACTCTGATAACGAATGCAGGAAAATACACAAGGAACTGACCAGGGTAGGCAAGATAAATACGTAGTTTTCAGATTGCAGCGTCTTGTCAATATTTAGAGAAAAACAAGTTTGATTTGTCAGTGCAGCATCATTTTGGAGAGAGTGAGAAAGTTGTTGAAATATTAATGCAGTGCGAGGAAAGGGAGTTGCTTGCAGAGGTAGTTTCTCACTGATTTATGTTTGTTTATTCGGGGCCAAGTCTGCAGATACTTTAAACTTACACAGATTTGTTCCTTTCCACCCAAATGAAATAGGGAGCTTTTATTTCTGCGAAAATAAAAATACATTTTAAATGTTCTCAAAGTTGTAAGGAACCTCAAATCAAGCTGGCATTTCAGTTTCAATAAATTCCTTCCCACACATCAGCTCAACCTAATCTTTCCCCTCGCATGGTGAGCTGGTGCAGAACAGAGCATAGCAGCGTCTGAAGGAACTTAGCAGAAACTAGTGGACAGCCACAAGGCACAGGGAGTCCACGATTCAAGTGTTGAAGTGTTGAAATTCAGCAAACGTACTCCGAGGCATCATAAAAGCACAAAAGGTGATTTCAATCAAAACATCTCCATTACCAGTTAAGTTATAGAATTTAAAAAAAAATGTTGTGCGACACAGTGGCGCAGCGGTAGAGTTGCTGCCTTGCAGCATCAGAGACCCGGGTTCGATCCCGACCACTGGTGCTGCCTGTAAGGAGTTTGTAAGTTCTCCTTATGACCTTGTGGGTTTTGTCTGGATGCTCTGGTTTCCTCCCACATTCCAAAGACATACAGGTTTGTAGGTTGTTAAAGAAGGAACTGCAGATGCTGGAAAATCGAAGGTACACAAAAATGCTGGAGAAACTCAGCGGGTGCAGCAGCATCTATGGAGCGAAGGAAATAGGTAACGTTTCGGGCCGAAACGTTACCTATTTCCTTCGCTCCATAGATGCTGCTGCACCCGCTGAGTTTCTCCAGCATTTTTGTGTACCTCAGGTTTGTAGGTTAATTGGCTTCTATAAATTGTACCTAGTGTGTAGGATAGAACTTGTCATCGTGGCTATCCCTCGAGGTCAAGGATAATGGTCTACGTTCTGTTGTTTTTATGGACTCTCGGGTGGCTTATGAGTCCAATCCTGGCTTTGAAAGTTCTTCGACATTCAGGACAGGTAATTCCAGATGGCAGATCGGGCTTTGGTTGTTGCTGCCTCTAGTGTATGGGTGATTGCTGGTCAGCATGGATTCGGTGGGCCGAAGGGCCTGTTACCAACATCTATCTCTAAACTACTATCCACCTCATTGATGACCCCCGGACTGTCTTTGATCAGACTTGCTGGCTTTACCTTGCACTAAACGTTATTCCCTTATTGTGTATCTACCCACTGTAAAAGGATCGATTGTAATCATGTATTGTCTTTCCGCTGACTGGTTAGCACGCAACAAAAAGCTTTTCACTGTACACGTGACAATAAACTAAACTAATAACTAAACTAAAATCAGAATTTGTTTTAGACAAACTTAATCAGTTACTGTTGTTTTTGAACAGAAATCATTGTAGTCTAAATTCGCAGAGATAAAAAAGTGGAAAACCCTTCTTACCATTTAATCAAGCTAGCCTCTTCTTCGAAAGACATGTCACTATTTTTCATGTGGTTGACTGTGAAGTGTAAGAGAGAAGCAGATATGGAAATGCCCAGGTCTGTTTTACTTTGAGATGTTATTTCAATGAATATTATTATTGTTCTGCTACATTGCTGGAGATGCTACTCTCTGTGGTCCTATCAGACTTCAAAATGATTAATTTTTAAATAATTAAAAAAAAATGTAAATGCTAAAATATGCATTAAAAAAGTATGCTAGATTAACTTCCAGTGGAGGTAAACAAATAATAAATGAGGTTAATGAAATATTTTCAAACCTTAAAATATGGCAACAGTCGTGATTACATTGGAAACGTTGCATTAAGTTCTACTTAATTAGGCTTAAATGGAAATATCAATCCAAATAAAACTCGAAACAAAATGGCAAATTGATAAATTAGCGAGCAGGTGAACTTATGCTTGGTTATTCGGCATAGATTTATTTTTCAAAATAGTTAGGAATAATACCAAATTAATCAAATTAGATAAAAGTCCACAAAAATTAAAAAAAAAATTCAGTTAAATTGACTCGCTGAATAATACAACATTGTCAAATGAGATTGAGTTTTAGTTGTAAAAAAACAGGTCATGTACACTTAAAATATTCAGGGAAACAAAATGCTTCAAATATTTGAGATCCTGTAAATGTAGAATCCAGAGTTAGAATGTAACATGTGGAATAGGAGAAGGGAGAGGCCATTTGGCTCTTTGAACCTCTCATTAATCTAAATCATGGCCAGTCTTCTCTTTTAACACCATGTTCTTGCCCACCCTCATATTCTTTGATTCTCTCAACATTCAGACATCTACTGATCTCATTTTTTTAACATGTTCATTGAATTAATCTTCACACTCCTCAGCAAGAGAACATTCCGAAGCTTTACTAGACTCTGAGTGAAAGAATTCCTTCTCATCTCATAACTAAATGGCCTACACTTTCTTATGTGATGCAATGAAACTCAGATCCAGAAAAGCAAAAAATTTTTTTTTAAAAGCACACGGCTGAGAAAGCCAAGGGTGAAGCATTCAACATCGCCTTCAGCCATAAGTGCGGAGTGGATGAACCAGTTTGGTTTACTTTCTGTCCCTAGTTACCGTAGCCAGTCTTTAGCCAAAGATAGACACAAAATGCTGGAGTAAAAGCCCTGTCTCACTGTGCGAGTTGACCCACGAGTGACCCAGAGTGAAAGACTCGTGGTTGCGTACGAGATTCCAAGTTTATGATCAAGAGTTTAACCGAGTTCCCACGGGTATGATTCGTTTGCCGTTAACTGTCATTTGTGCGATGTTCCAAGTTCGTCTCCCGAGTTAACAAGTTCCTTTCCCGAGTTACTCTTGCGCCAACCTTCAATGAAGGTCTGTTTTAATAAGCAACATCTCCATCCTGCGGCTTTCAGTTAAAGATATAATTCAGCGCGGCCGCATCTATTGATGTGACCTACAAAGGGAAAATGCGCACCGTCCAGTGCCAGAGCAGTTATATTGATGATTTGTTTGAAACACACATCACGTAGTTAGAAGACCAGCAGGCGGAGGTTTGCTATATTTTAATTGAATTTACTGCCAGGTCTACACACTGCGGGGAGACTGGAGATGAAATCTTTGAATGTGCACGGATGTGCACATCAGATTGTTGGGAGACGGAGCTCAGGATTCGCCTCCTGAGCTGCTTTGGTGCCCAGGCATGAGTTGAGGTGGAGGGAGGTTGGGGGGGGGGGGGGATCAGGTTAAACTCACCCATTTGACAGAGGCAGAGGATTACGAGGATCCAGCGAGACTCGGACTGCATGGAGAGCCGAGACTGCCCCGCTGGTGGCCAACTTCTCCCTGTCCTCCGTCGCCGCTCCAAGCCGGCCAGCAGGAGCTGTGCATGCATCCCGCCACCGGAGTCGTGTCTGACTGCCTGGGCAGCCTGAGGCAGATGCACCCTACCCGGGGAGAGGCCGCGGAGAGACTGCGGGGGGAGTACCTCACTCTGACTGTGATAGGGAGAGACAGAGGCGTACACACACACACACACACACACAGTGTGGAGTTCCTCTGACTGACTGACTGTCTGTGTGTGGGTGTGGGGGGTGGGACAGAGAGAGAGAGAGAGACACACACACACACAGGCAGCGTGGAGTACCTTTAACTGTGTGTGTGGGAGAGAGAGACAGAGGCAGACACACACACACAACGGGCAGTGTGTACCTCAGTCTGTGTGTGTGTGTAGGGGAGAGAGAGACACAGAGACAGTATGGACCTCTGACTGTGTATGAAGGAGAGAGGGGGAGAGAGACAGAGAGAGAGAGAGGCACAGAGGCAGTGTGGTGTACTTCGGCGTGACTGTGGGGGAGAGAAAGAGCGCACAGGCCCTCGGTCTATCTGTGTGTGTGGGAGGGAAGAGAGACTAAGCAGAATACATCGGTCTTATTGTGTGTGGGGGAGAAAGAGAGAGGTTGGGGGGGGGAAAGAGAGAGGTGAGGGGGGGAGAAAGAGAGAAATGGGGGGAGACGTATATACACACAAAGCAGAGTTTTACTGTGTATGTGGGAGACACAGATGGACTTACACAGATGGACTTACCTCGGTCTTACTGTGTGTGGGAGAGGGGGAGAAAGAGACATACATTCACAGAGGCAGAGTCTCTCAGCCTGTGTGAGAGGCAGGGAGGGAGAGAGAGAGACACACACACACAAGGTGAATGTGAAATCTCACCTGCCTGTTTCAGTGACCGGCACCTGCCGCTAGTGAATGAAGACACCCCCATCTGTCTCCCCCTCCTCTCCCTCCACTCTCCACCCTCTCTCCTCCACCCCCCCTCCCTCCTCCAACCCCCCACTCCCCCCCAATTTGGAAATGTCATCCCATCACCCATTCCTTCTCTCCAGAGATGCTGCCTGCCCGCTGAGTTAAAGAGTTCCCACGGTAGACTCACGAGTCACTAAGGTAAACGTACGGGCCACTGCGTTCTTACAACGTGTTTAAATGTTTCAAATTTTAACCTCAAGAGTACATTTTACTCGTGGAAAAGTTTAAACAAAGTTTTTCCAAGAGTTAAAGGACTGTCTCACTGTGCGAGTTGACCCACGAGTGACCCCGAGTTTAAAACAAATTTAACTCGTGGTAGTCACGTACAATTAACGTAGCGGGAACGTCGGAACTCGTGGACGCAACTTAGCGACTCTTGGCGCTAACGGCAGGTATCCGTGAAACTTGTTAACTCTTGCAAAAGTTCAAACATGTTTGAACTTTTCCACGAGTAAAATGTACTCTTGTGGTTAAAAATTGAAACATTTAAACTCGTTGTAAGAACGTAGTGGCCCGTGCGTTTAACTTTGTGACTCGTGATTCTACCGTGGGAACTCTTTTTAGAAACAATAATCAGGGACAGAAATATCAGTTACTTAGACTTTTTAAAGACCAATTCTGCTTAACAAAGTTAAGCAAGTTATTGATAAGGTGACAGAGTGGGTTGAAAATAAAAAATTGCTTGAAGTTTATATATAAATTTGTGTTGTGTTGTGTTGTGTTGAAAAGCTTTTTGCTGATCCGTTTGATTCTCACTGTTTGTTTACTTCATTGCACAATAAAAGAGAGTTCTTTGCTATCAAGATCAAATTGATGTCTGGAAGTCTTCATTTTAATATCACTACAAAGTCTCATGACTTGAATGTAGTATTCCTTTCATCATAAAACACAAAATAGAGGAAGGCAAAATATATTCACATCTTGATTCTCACAATCATTTGTGAGATTTATGGACTCAGCTGCCTCATATGCTGTACTTTTTAAATGTTTAAAATTGTCACCTCTCAGTAGATCAGAAAATAAGACAAAGTCTTATGTGAAACAAATGTCTTGAATGTGAAACAAAGTCTTTATTCTTGTTCAATATAAAAAATGCTTTTTTGCGCATATTGAGAAAAGTAGCACCACAGCAAACAACACAGTGGTCTGAAAAAGGGCTTCTCATACATGAAAATCAACAAATGAAGCACAAATAAAAGTATTTCCACTATATACTAATTCAGCTGAGAAATGCACTAGTCTAAATTCAGGCAATAAAAGATACAATGCAATGCGCTAAATGACAAGTTTTGAGATCTACAATCAGATAAGCAGATGCATGATAACCACGTTTTAAAGGAAAGACAGATGCAATGAAATTACTTTTACACCACAATAAAAAATAAAATCCACACTTAAAGTTAAACAATGAAAAGTCAGCAGGATTTAAACTAAACATGAAATTAACTGGATTTTTCTGCATGTGGGCTCTCCTCATGCAGTGATGTACCTGTGGTCGGCAGCCGCTCAAAATAAGCTGTCCTGCCACGGCATACTGCCCAATTCTGAATTATAGTAGGAGCAGAGATGGTCTCTCTGCTCTTTTGCACTGTTGGTCCCCTCGAAAACACTGCAGTGGCACCAAAGTCTCGTCGTTTGTACCACTCCTCCACGCACCTAGTGTTATTCTCCCTGTTTGACTGTCCACTAAGTTACCGTCCTGCATGGCTGTTGCTGATCCTGAAGCTGCACCTCTGATACGGATCAGGTTGTGCAGAACACATGCAGCAAACACAATAGTCTCTACGTTCTTTGGCTGGCATGACATCATTTTTTTAACATGTGATGATTTTTCAACACTTCGATATACATTGTTGCCTCAAGATTAACGGGAGAGGAACTTGGTACACTCGGGAGACGAACTTGGAACATCGCAGAAATGAGAAGTAAACGGGAGACTTAGACATACCCGTGGGAACTTGGTTAAACTCTGGATCATAAACTTGTAGTCTCGTACGCAACCACGTGTCTTTCACTCGGGGTCACTCGTGGGTCAACTCGCACAGTGAGACAGACCTTTTAGCCCAAGATTCATCCCCGCGACCCCAAGATTCATCACCGACGCCACACACACCCGGTCCGCTCCTGTCTCCGGGCCGGGGTTAAAACTCCATGGGGTGTGGACAGAGCGGCTGACGGACACAGAGCCGCCGGTACGAGGGTGGGAGGTGTGAGCGGTGCCTCAGGGGTCGGTACTGGGACCACCGCCGTGTCTCACCTATCACACCATCTGCACGGGGGAAACTAAACTACTTTCTTTTCCTCCAAATCACCCCGCGGGCCGGTAGTTTAACTGCCCTGCTTTAAACCAATGCCCTTTACTTCTTGAATCACATATCGCAGGAAAAAGACTATGCATTCACCTTATATATTCCGCTCATGGTTTTTACTCACCGCTAAAACAATTTTTGCTTTATTTTTAATTTCCAGCACCTGCAGATTTTGGTTCCATGAAAGAATGTCAAATGTATTGCAGTTTGCCATTTTAAATTGTGTGCTTAAGAGTAAGACAATTAAATTGCTCGTTCTTTACGGGAAACCCGCCGACAGAAAACTATTCTCATTGGTGAGTGTGGAGGAATCGAATTATTTATTTATTTATATTTAATTTGAGCGTGAGAAATTTGTGATCAGCGTGAGAGCATGAGAATTTCATGAAATGCGTGAGTCTCACGCTCAATGCGTGAGAGTTGGCAGCCCTGTCTTACTGAGACCGCGTGGGTTTCTGGCTTCCTCCCACATCCCAAAAACTTACTGGTTTGTAGGCTAATTGGCCGCTCTAAATTGCCCCAAGTGTTTAGGAAACGGATGAGAAAGTAGAATAACATAGAACTAGTGTGAATGGGTGTCTGAAGGTCGATGTGCACTCAGTGGGCTGAAGGGCCTGTTTCCATGTTATATCTCTAAATTAAATCTCAAACTGCTCTATGATATTTTCACCTAAAATTTGACATCTAGTCATGTGAAATTGTTTGCATAGGTAAGCAGAAGCTTCGACAAGGAGATGGGTGTAAAAAGGGACAATTTACAGTAAGAGCTCAGCTTAGAATGAGAATTCAAGTATTGCCAGCCAAGAGCCAAGCACTGTTTGCATGGGGGCTTGCTGAGAGTGAGGAAATGGATAAGGTGGTTTTGGGCAACTTCAGATTTTTGCAGCCTAGAAAAATAGAAAGTCAACCAAAACACACTTGTAAAACTAGATTACTGAGATTATCTTTACAGTAAATAATTTGCTCAGTGTAGCAATGTGCGTAATTTATATAGTAGCAATAATTCTGTTTGAATATAAAGTCTGCACCTGGCTTACAAATATCCAACTTAAGGATGCAGTGACGTACAAACGAAGTCCCATAGTATTATTACATTTCAAAAGTCTGAAGTATATATAAACATTCATTCCTACGAATGGCAGAACTTTTCCCTTTCTCTCTCTCTGCTTTTAGTAATTGTTCCTTATTACCAATTTTATTTTTCTATTGATGCCCTTCACTACAGCATTATTGTGTGATTCATGTGTACTTTTCAACCTAAGTGCAAAATCAACTTATGGATGTCTGTATAATCAGAACCCATTTGTTATCCCAGGATGGCCTGTACACAGTTGATCACACATAGCTCTTCCAAAACTATGATTTACCTCTTATCATTGTGGACAAAGTCCTGATGACATCTATTTCCCACTTTTCTGTCCTCATCCCCTTTTCAACCCATTAACATCCACATTCAACACATCATCCTTCATCATTTCCACCAACTCCAACAATATTCCACCATCAGGGACATATTCCTATCTCTTTTCGCCATTTTGAAGGGATGCTAACTGCATGGTCCACTCTTCGGTCTCCACCAACCATGTCCTGTCATATGGAACTTTCACATGCCACTGCCGTAAATGAAAACCTATCCTTTCACCTGAAAAACACACAGTGCTGGACTCACTGGGTCAGGCAACATTTCTGGAGAACATGGACGATTCGGGTCGCAACCCCACTTCAGTCTGACCCGAAACAATACCCATTCATTCCTCCAGTGATGCTGCCCAACCCACTGAGTTACTCCAGCATTATGTGTCTTTGTTTGTAAATTATGTATCTGCAGTTCTTTGTTTCTGTCTTTTCACCTCTGCATTTTACATCATCCAAGGGCCTAAAAGATCCTTCCAGTTAAACCAACAATTCACCTGAACTTCTAATTCAGTGTACTGCATTCAGTGTTCACAGAGTGGTCGCTTCGGCAAAGGATAAACCAAATGCAGTTAGGTGATTTTACTTGAATTTAATCCACAGGACTGACCTTGAACTGTCCGTTGCCAACTACTTTACTTTCCAATCCCACTCTTTGTGATCTCCAGCACAATTGCAATGGGGCCAAAAGCAAGCTTGAAAAATAACACCTCATCTTGTGTTTGGGCATGTTGCAGCTTTTCAGACTCCATATTACATTCTCCAACTGTAGGTAGCTCACTATTTGTTTTGTTCTCACAAGTGACTATTTCTGCCTGGCATCATTTTGTCTATATTTTCTTAATCTACTCGTATAGTCTGGCCAACTGGGAATGTCCCAAGTCTTGCTAATTACAACACATATGCAGGCAAAGGAGCTAAACCTGTTTGTTTATGCCCCGTCAACTTCGTCAGAGATATTCTTTTGTTCTGAATCCTTCTCCCACCTTTTCTCCAACTGAAAACTTATTTTTCTTTCCCAATTTTAATAAAGGCTCGTAAAACTGAAACGTTAACTTTTTCTCTTTCCACAGATGTTATCTAACCCAATGTGTCTTTCCAGCATTTTGTTTTTATTATATACTAGACCACATGCGACCCATTCGGTCCCTGTCACACGGGAGGCCTGGTCGCCAAATGTAATATTCCACCACTCACGCATAGCCCCTAACAGCGCAGGCGCGGCTCATTTCCCCTCATCCCCCACCCTCCCCCTCCTCTTCACCCTCCCTCTTCTCTCCCTCCCCTCCTCCACTCCCTCCCATACCTCTCCCTCCCTCACCTCTCCCTCCCTCTCCTTTCCCATCCCCTTAGTGACTCCCTCCATCCCTCCATAACCCCTCTCCCTCCATACCCCCTGACCCGTTGGGCCCCGTTCCCCCAACGCAATATTCCACCACTCACCCGTTCCGCCAACGCAACCCATTCCCCCAACACAATATTCCACCAATCACCCATAGCTCCCTACTGCGCAGGTGCGACATTTCTCCTCTTCCCCCAGCACTCCCCTTCTCTTCACCCTCCCTCTTCTCTCCCCTCTCCTCCCCTCCTCCACTCTTTCCCTCACCTCACCCTCCCTCTCCTTTTCCCTACCCTCAGTCACTCCCTCCCTTCCTCCATAACCCCTCTCCCCTTCCTACCCCCTCGTTTCCCTCTATCTCCCTGCTCCCCCACTCCCCTATCCCACTCCACCCCACTAAACACAATGTTTAAATAAAATTTCTCCTCCTCCCCTTCCCCACTTCCTCCCTCTCCTTACAACAATGTAACAAATCTCTCATTGCACTGGGTAGTGGGTAGTTTATGTCAATGATATCACATTGTGACGTCATACGCTACTAACTGCCAGTGGATCATTGCTGACGGGCAGTTTATGTAAATGATATCCCATTGTGACATCATAGCTGTTAACGGCTATGAAGAAATATTTCTCAAAGTAGGATGTTGTAACGTTTTCAATGTGAATAACTTGTAAAATATACCATCAATTTGAATGAAACTTGATACAGCATTTTGGCGTAGTTCCGGGAGCACATGGGCAGACATCCACACACACAGACAGGCACCCAGACACACACGCATGGAAACAAACAAGATGAGAGTTTTAGTAATATACTAGACTAAATGGGACCCGTTGGGTCACAGCTTCACACGGGAGGGCTGGTCCTCCAATGCAATATTCCACCTCTCCACCAATTCCAATATTGCTGGCCAGTGGGGGGGAGGGGGGGCTTTCTGGAGCGCTAGCATGGTGTTGTGGGCTGAAGAGACTGGTTTTCAGAGGGCTAGTATGGACATTGTGGGCCGAATGGATTCTTGGGCAGGCAGCTCAGTCACTGAGACCACTTATACACATTCACAGACTCACTCACTCACTCGCTCACACACACACTCACAGACACACACACACTCACAAACACACACACACACATACACTTACTGCGAGTATTGCGTACAGTTTTGGTCTCCAAATCTGAGGAAGGACATTATAGCCATAGAGGGAGTGCAGAGAAGGTTCACCAGACTGATTCCTGGGATGTCAGGACTTTCATATGAAGAAAGACTGGATAGACTTGGCTTATACTCGCTAGAATTTAGGAGATTGAGAGGGGATCTTATAGAAACGTACAAAATTCTTATGGGGTTGGACAGGCTAGATGCAGGAAGATTGTTCCCGATGTTGGGGAAGTCCAGGACAAGGGGTCACAGCTTAAGGATAAGGGGGAAATCCTTTAAGACCGAGATGAGGAAAAACTTTTTCACACAGAGAGTGGTAAATCTCTGGAACTCTCTGCCACAGAGGGTAGTTGAGGCCAGTTCATTGGCTATATTTAAGAGGGAATTAGATGTGGCCCTTGTGGCTAAAGGGATCAGGGGGTATGGAGAGAAGGCAGGTACGGGATACTGAGTTGGATGATCAGCCATGATCGTATTGAATGGCGGTGCAGGCTCGAAGGGCCGAATGGCCTACTCCTGCACCTATTTTCTATGTATCTATGTATCTACTCACACTCACACATGCATATACACACACACACACACTCATACACACACACACACTCATACACACATACACCCACTCACACACACACACACTCACACACACACACTCACAAACACACATACACACTCACATACACACACAGACAGACAGACAGACAGACAGACACAAACACCACACACACTCACTGACTCACACACCATATAGATGGCAGTAAATTTTCTTGAATACTCACACGGCTGAGCACAGCCTCTCCACTTTGGGGCTTCCGCAGTCTGCGGCACTTCCGCAATCAGCGCAACCTCTGCACTCACCAGAAATTACGCAATCAGCGCGGCCCGTCCACTAAGTGGAAGTCACAAAATGAGCGGGACTTTTGAACCAAACACAGTTGGACTTAATAAAACATTTATTCCTTCCAAACACAGTCGGACCTAATAAAGCATTGCAGTTTCAAGCACAGGCAGGGCAGCAGGCCAAAGAACTCATGGCATTGGCATGGATCGACGCGCTGGAGCTCCGGTGAGCTGTGACCGCCGAGCTCAACACCTCCGGGCTGCGGGTCTGCGGAGCGGAGCGGGCGGCGCCGACTTCAACATCGGGAGCCTGGGAGCTCCAAACCGGCACGGCCTTGTCGGCTTCGGAAGCTGCGGTCTACGGCAATGGAAGCGGCCGTTCCAGGTGGCCCAGCCGCTGAGAGGACTCTCCTGACGCCGGGGCAACAGCACCCGGCGAGAACGGCCAGGAACATCTGGCCTCCATAGAGGCAATAGCGGAGGCCTCAATAGGCCTGACTGTGGGAGATCTGGGGATGGGGACTGGACATTGTGCCTTCCCCCACAGTGGTAACCATTGTGGGGGGATGATTTTTGTATGTAGTGTCTATTTTAGTCTGTGTCCAAGAGGGCGGTCGGAAGGGAGAGTGGACGCTGGTGCGGTTTAGCTGCCACTGCTCTCTCTTCACATTGTGTTTCTGATTTATTTATTTATTTATTTATTTATTTTTTGTGTCTTTGGATCGAATTCTGTCTTTAATTTGTGTATTGGTGATGTCTTCATAATTTATTTTACTCCGATTATATGTTTTTTACTTGTTAAACTCTGTAAGGTGTCCTTGAGACTTTGGTATAAGGTGCCCATAAATACAATTTATTATTATTATTATTATTATTATTAAGGGCTAACAAATCATTTATTGCAAGTACATTGCAGACTCACAGTTCAGCTGATTCACAGCTTAGAATGAGAATCGTGGCCTTGCAGAGTGATTGAGTCACGTCCAGGCATCCAGGGTTTTATAGTCCTGCCCCCTGGAATGGGCGTTACCTTCATCACGGTGATTGGCAGGTGAGAGGATCTCAAGGTTTTTTAAACACTCATAACTTTTTCATTTTTCATCAATGGGAAAAATCCTCAGGGCCTGCTCAGCGGAGGAGGACTCTGAGTAAGATGGCGAAAATTCATAGCGATATATGGTAGCGTTTTTTCTAAAATCAATATACAGCGCAGACAGGAAGTGGTCAAGATGAGACTTTTAATTATATAGATAGATAGCTGATCATCGTTTTCCTCCAAGCCAGCAGGGTTCAAGATGCTTTTGGGGGCTTAGCTTGTCTCACTATTAATCACTTTGATTGATATTTGCAAGGGCTTGTAGTTGTGTGATTTCAAAATGCAAGAAGAAAATTAATAAGCTCAGTAAATGAAGACAATCATCCTCTACCAATTTTCTATGTTAAGATATATATTACACTGCTGCCAAGAAAATGAGTTCCCCAAGGCAGGTGGGAGTGAAAAGAAACTGATTTCCAAAAGAAAAGGTGCAAGAGTAGGAATGTTAACAAACAACTACTGAAAGAAAATAGAAAATATTAAGTAAAGGATAATATCCAAAACATGATGCACAAATCCAGATATTTGCGGAATATTGTCACATTTATTTGTTGCTAAAAATAAACAAATAAACAGAGGTCTATCCTGCACCTAAACTGCATGTTAGGGCTCTCATAAATCTGATGAGAAACCTGGTATAAAAAAAATTGAGGAACTGATTGACTTGTTATAAAATTATTGAAACCCAAAGCCAGGCAAGATTGTGCAAAGGTTTAAATTTTTCACAATTAAGAAAACCTAAGAAAACAGGAGCTGAGTATGTAGCTGAATCAAAGAAGTTATCAGAATACTGTAATTATGGCAATATATTCTTCTCGCGCTTGGCAAGGGTCATGTGCAGAATCAATGATGACCAGATTCAGAGGAGGTTGTTATCAGAGGTGAACTTAATTTTTGAGATTGCACTGAAAATTGCCTAAGCAGTGGAATGTGAAAGTAAAAATGTCTCAAACCCCTAAATGAGTGGATGTCTCATGTTATAGCATACATAAGAAGCAAGTATTAAAGCGTATTATTCTGAAGCAAACCAAACATTATTTAAAAAAGATAAAAGGCATGGCCACAAAGGGTAACTCTACTCCGATTCACGAAAGAACAGCTTTGCACCTGTGGTTTAAAAGGCTACAACTTTAAACCTTGTAACAATAGGCATAAAGTTAAACAAGCAAAATGAAAGTAAGCCACTCAAAGCTTCCAGCGTTTCCACCATTCTCACCACATAAAGAAAGGAAGTGAAGGCTATATCACGTGGGAAGAGCTCACAATGTTTAAAGAACATTGGCTCGCTTCACAAAAGTAGAACTACTGATTGTTGCCATGAAGGTGAATAATGGGATAAGATTTGAGCTTGACACTGAGTGCAGTTACACTGCTGAACCAGATTCATCATGTGTAAGTAGGAACTGGTTTAAACCAAAGATAGACACAACATGTGGTTGGTTGGCCAAAAAACACTACACATGACGCTAAAAAAAGCACTGCTTTATCTGAAAACTTATGTCGATGAAAGTATTTAAATAGTTATATTGAAATCACAAAGAAAAGTTAAAACCTCATCGCTGATTACTTTTGCAAACTCTGAACCAATGTCGGGAAGAGGCCGACTGAAATAAATTTCCCCGGATTGGAGTCTGAAGAAGGATCTCGACCTGAAATGTCACCCATTCCTTCTCTCCATGGATGCTGCCTGTCCCGCTGAGTTACTCCAGATTTTGTGTCTACCTTCAGATGGGAATCACATTAAGATGGGTGAGGTTAGAACATTACTGGAGATGCTATGAAGACATGATGAATTTGAAAAGTATCCAAGCTAAAATTCACAACAATCTCAATGCTCCACAGTGGTCTTTCAAAACCAAGGTCAGTGCCCTAAACAAGGAACCTAAAATTGGAGGCAGAAATGTTCAGGTCTTTCAAGGGAGAAAATGATTGAATCTGTTTAGTATTTTGAATGGATCCATCACAATTTGTGGAGGTTATAGGTGATTGTCAAATAAGTCTCATTATTGGAACAGTTTAACAATCTAATAGGAGACTTATTTGCAATTTTATCTGGTGGACAGCAATTTACTAAATTGATTATAAATCATGTATATCAGCGCATAATTCCAGAGGATCAGTCTACAAAATGTTTGTCTAACAACAGATACAAAGGACACACAAGCAACTGCAGATGCTGGAATCATGAGCAAAACACAAAATGTTGGAGTAACTCAGCTGGTCAGACAGCATCTGTGGCGGGAATAGTAGGCAACGTTTCAGGTCGCAAAGAAGGATCCTGACTTGAAACGTCACTTATTCATTTCCTCCACAGATCAAGCCAGACCCGCTGAGCTATTTCAGCACTTAGTGTTATGCAACAGACACATAGGCTTTTTTATATATAACAGACTACATTTCAGAGATTCCTCTATTTACGTAGCGGTACACATACCCTAGTTTGCATTGAGCGTGCCTAAGTATAGATGGTTGAAAAACTTCCAGGAGTAAATATCACCAACAACTTCTCCTTCACCCATATTGAAGCAACCAAGAAAGCACATCAACACCTCTACTTCCTAAGAAGGTTTAGGAAGTTCGACATATCCCTAACAACCCTCACCAACTTGTACAGATTCACGACAGAAAGCAGATGTGCCGTAGAAAGCATTTTATTGGGATGCATAACAGCTTAGTTTTGGAACAACTCCAGCGAAGACCACACAAAATTGCAGCAAATTGTGGAAGCAGCCCAGACCATCACACAAAACAATCTCCCTTCCATTGACTCCATTTATGCCAGCAGCATAATCAAGGATGATTCACACCCTGACCAGTCCCTCTTCTCCCCTCTCCCATTGGGCAAATGGTATAGAAATTGAAAACGCATACCTCCAGATTTAGGGCCAATTTCGTCCCAGTTGTTATCAGGCAACTGAACCATCTTACCGCAACCAGAGAGCAGTCCTTATCTACTATGTACCTCATTGGGGACCCTCGTACTATCTTTGATCGGACTTTACTATCTTTACCTTTACCTTGTGTCGAGTGGTGGCGCCATTGAGTGTGGCTGCCTCGCCTGCAGCTGTCTGTCCTTTCATTCTTTTTGTTATTTTTAGTCTGTTTTAAAGTTTGTTTTTGGAGATCTTTTAGTCTTTTTTATGTGGGGGGGAGGGGAAACTGTTTTTCTTAGTCACTTCCTGGTCGAGGATGCGACTATTCTCTGAGCCGCATCTTCGCACCCTCCTCGCGGCCTACCATCTGGATTGGCGCGGCCTTTCCTGCCGGAGACTGGCCAGAGCTTCAGTTTCAGCAGCGGCGCAGCACTAGATTCCATTGCGGAGCGAGCGATGCCTTAAACCCCTGTCTCACGGTGTAAGTTGACCCACGAGGTACCCCGAGTTTAAAACAAATTTAACTCGTGGTAATCACGTACAATTAATGTAGCGGGAACGTCGGAACTCGTGGACGCAACTTAGCGACTCGTGGCGCTAACGGCAGGTACCCGGGAAACTTGTTAACTCTTGAAAAAATTCAAACATGTTTAAAGATTTCCACGAGTAAAATGTACTGCTGAAGTTAAAAATTGAAACATTTAAACTCGTTGTAAGAACGTAGTGGCCCGTGAGTTTACCTTAGTGACTCGTGCGTCTACCGTGGGCACTCTTTAACTCAGCGGCAGACAGCATCTCTGGAGAGAAGGAATGGGTGACGGGATGACGTTTCCAAATTTCTGCTGCGTCTTTGTGTAACTCCAGCACCGTGTGTTCACTTTTTGTCTACCAGCATCTGCCCTTTCTTGTGTATGACATTATTTGTATCCGTGGCAGTTGATTGTCGCTCCCTTCAGTTTCCCAGGGGGTCGGGACGGGACTGGAGTTGGGAGGGAAAGGGGGGGGGGGGTGTTGGGGTGACTTAGTACGAGAGACAAGTGTACTGACTGTGTGGGCAGACACTTTGGTAGTGATTGCCCATGGGGTTCACTGTCGAGGACTTCATAATGCAGGGAGCATTATAAACAGTGGAGCGATTAACCCTGGAAAGGGGGGAGACTTCTCTCTGAGTTGGACCCAGGAAACTGAAGCAGGAATTTTCTTGAGGTTATTAACGACAGATAAATGGATGGGAAGGGTTTAGAGGGCTATGGGCCACATGCAGGCAAATAGGACTACCCCAAGACGTAAACTTGGACGGCACGGCCTATCTGGGCTGAAGGACCTGTTTCCGTGTTGTACAGCACCATGACTAAGGCCTATCCAGTGGGATTGACATATTTTGTATTTTTCCTTTCTAAAGATGCAGTGTATTTTGGTGACTATTGCACACTGCAGACCAGAAGCGCCTTCAATACCCAGAGAGAAGGGATGGGCGGGTTAGGTGAGCAGGAGAGTGGGGTTGTTTGCAGTTGCAGAGAGAGGGGGCAAGGGCGGTACAGTTCCCAGTCTCAGCTCCTGTTCTACCGAGCGTGTGGACGTGGACGGGTGGCTTGGTTGGCGGCGGCCCATAGTGTGGCAGAGCCGGCATGCCTGCCACCCCCCCCACCCGGTCCGGGGCCACGCTGGGAGAGAGCCCCCGAGCACCTGCCCCGGGGCGACTGACACTGACCTGCTGGCATCGCCGACGTGAAGACAGTGCAAAGCCCCCGCGCCCGGTGCAATGAGCGGGGAACTGGTGAGGGGAGGGAAGGGGTCACACACATAGCCGGGAAGCAGAGGGGTGGGGGTGGGGGTGGCGACAGACAGGGCCAACAATGACATGGAGAAAGACAGAAACACCGACAATAGTGCATGATCTCTCTCGCGTTATGGTGGGTGATTGTCGCCTGCCCGCTGTTTCTGACGCTAAAGCCTTGGGATCGTTGCCCTTCGTGTTGGCGTGGAGGGGGAGGGGGGTGTTGTGCTGTTTGATTGCCCCCTGCTATCCCAGGGACAGGGAGACGGCTTTTGAGCGGCTTTTGAGACTGGTGGGCAATCACTACCAAAGTGTCTGCCCACACAGTCAGTACACCTCTCCTAACTTGTCTCCCGCACTAAGATCATCCCGCAGAGAATGATCGCAGCCTAACCCAAGAACCTTGTCACCCCAGACAGATTAATGACGCCCGCGCATCCCCCCACAACCTCCCTCCACCTCAACTCACGCCTGGGCACCAAAGCAGCTCAGGAGGCGAACCCTGAGCTCCGTCTCCAACAATCTGATGCGCAACTGATGTGAAAGAACAGCGGTTGCGGCCGGCCGGCACCCGGCATGGACTTCTCACACCCTCACACACGGAAAGTGTGTGCGAATAAACAAAAACAAGGAATAAAACCAAAGCCCGGCTTGAATGGCAACTAAAATTATATTCCGCTTAGAACGAGCAGGCGCGGAGACATCCGTCCACATGCAAAGATTTCATCTCCCGTCTCCCCGCAGTGTGTAGACCTGGCAGTAAATTCAATTAAAATATAGCAAACCTCGGCCTGCTGGTCTTCTAACTACGTGATGTGTGTTTCAAACAAATCATAAGTATAACTGCTCTGGCACTGGACGGTGCGCATTTTCCCTTTGTAGGTCACATCAATAGATGCGGCAGCGCTAAATTCTATCTTTAACTCAAAGAACGCAGGATGGAGATGTCTTCTTTAACTCTGTTGCTTATTAAAACAGACCTTCATTCACGGTTAGCTCAAGAGTAACTCGGGAGAGGAACTTGGAACATCGCAGAAATGACAAGTAAACGGCAAACTTGAGTCATACCCGTGGGAACTCGGTTAAACTCTAGATCATACACTTGGAATCTCGTACACAACCACGAGTCTTTCACTCGGGGTACCTCGTGGGTCAGCTCACACCGTGAGACAGGGTTTTTACCGTGAATCACCGTGTTGGAGCTCCGGAGTGCTGGGACTGCCGACTTTGAACACCGTGGAGCTGTGGTCTGCGGAGCTTCCAGCCACGTGCGGCGGAAGCTTCCAGCCGCTGGTGGCACTGACTTTCCAGCCGCTGGCGGCGCTGACTTTGACATCGCGGAGCTTGGGATCTCTCGCCGAGGTCGGCAGTGTTGAATCGCTGCCCAGCTCAGCCTGTGGACTTCGGAAGCCGCGGTCTCTGGTTGGAAGTGGCCGATTCGAAGGCTCTGGGCCGCTGAGAGTGTTCTTCCGTTCAAGGACCTGAAACATCGGGCCGTCGTTGCGGCGACTGCGGAGGCCTCAATAGGCCCCGACCACAGGTGAACAGAGGAAGAGGACTGAACTTTGGTGCCTTCCCTCGCAGTGGGAAACGTTGATTCCACTGTGGGGGATGTTTTTTTATGTTTTATGTTCAATTCTAAAGTGTTGTGTTTATCTTATTTGTGTGCTGCATGGTAACTCAAATTTCACTGCACCAATTGGTGTATGTGACAATAAATGTCCTTTGTCCTCTGTCCTAAACATTATTCCCTTATCATGTATCTGTACACTGTGAATGGCTCGATTGCAATCATGTATTGTCTTTCCATTGGCTGGTTTGCATGCAACAAAAACTTTTCACTGTACCTCGGTGCACGTGACAATAAACTAAACTGAACTGAACTCTTCCAAGGATCTTGGCGGGGTTCAAGAGTAAAGAATGTCTAATTTTCCTATGTACTGGCAATGGAACAATGAAATTCTTACTTGCTGCAGCTTAACAGGCCCATAAACACATTCAGAAAGTATTCAGACCCCTTCACTTTTTTCACATTTTGTTACGTTACAGCCTTATTCTAAACTTGATAAAATTCTTTTTTTTATCATCAATTTACACACAATACCCCGTAATAAAAAAGTGAAAACAAGTGTTAAGAAAATTTTGCAAAGTAATTAAAAAGAAATAACTGAAACTAGACTAAGTGGGACACGTTGGGTCCCAGTCACATGGGAGGCCTGGTCCCCCCAACACAACCCATCCCCCAACGCAATATTCCACCACTCACCTGTTCCCCCAATGCAATCCGTTCCCCCAAAGCAGTATTCTGCCACTCAGGAGAGGGGGCATGCGGGAGGGGAGGTGTGGGGGAGGGGGGTGTGGGGTGTGGTGTGGGGGAGGGGGTGTTGGGGTTGTGGGGGAGGAGGGGTGTGGGGGATGGGGGTGTGAGGGAGGGGGTTGTGGGGGAGGGGGGTGTGGGGGAGGGACTGGGGAGGTGGGGGTGTGGTGGGGGCAAGGGAGGGGGAGGTGGAGGTGGGGGTGGAGGCAAGGGAGGGGGTGTGGAGAGGGGTGTGGGGGAGAGGGGTGTGGGGAGGGGGGGTGGGGGAGGGGGTGTGGGGGACGTGGGGTGTGGGGGAGGGGATGTGGGGGGCGGGGTGTGGGAGGGGCGGGGTGTGGGGGAGGTGGGGGAAGGAGGTGTGGGGGAGGGGGGTGTTGGAGGAGGTGTGGGGGAGGGGGGATGGGAGAAGGGGGTGTGGGGGTGTGTGTGGGGGAAAGGGGGTGGGGGAACGGGTGGGGAGGGGGAGGGGGAGGAGGAGGAAGGGGATGGTGTAGGGAGGGGGGGAGGCTCGCACTCTGCTCACCCCACACCTTCAGCTTTGCCTCACGCAGCAGATCCTGATCCCACTCAGGCTTCACGCAGAGGCTTCCGGTTCAATTCAGCAGCTGGTCGTGCTGGTCATCACAGAAGCAGCCTGCGAGCCACCGACTCCCCGCGTACCGCTGACTCCCCGCGAGCCGCTGACTCTCCACAAGCTGCTCAACACACCAAAGATCCTACAGCGAGCAAGATAGTCCACTCGGTGAAAAAGACGTAGTACAGTCATGGGCAGATTCATGGGTAATTTAAGGCCCCATTTCCGTAACCGGCTTCCGTCTCCACACCAAAGATCCCATAGGATAATAGTGCGGAGACGGAAGCTGGTTACGGAAACATACTCGTAAAAATAAAAGCTATTTGGTAAAAATCTTCTCATTTTCAGAATTTTAATTTATTAACACAAACTGTTCCCCCGCAACATTGATTACACTGCGAGTCGGGTCGGGTCCGGTTACGGAAATGGATGAAAAAAAGGCCCACGTTCTGTTGCGTACTACACGTCAGCCCATTGCATTTAGCAGGAGTGGTCTATCTTGCTCCGCTATAGGATCTTTGCAACACACTGCACCCCATCAGCTTTTTATTCTCCTCTCCGCGTTATTGACAGCGGGT
This sequence comes from Malacoraja senta, assembly GCA_038087875.1. Taxonomy (NCBI): domain Eukaryota; kingdom Metazoa; phylum Chordata; class Chondrichthyes; order Rajiformes; family Rajidae; genus Malacoraja; species Malacoraja senta. The sequence goes on along the minus strand of CM075977.1, from coordinate 73,835,325 downwards.
TCCGGAAGGGGCGGATTTTACAATTTTTAAACCTCCATAACTTTCGTACCATTTGACTTATAGCAGACGAGAATGGTGAGTAAGGTGGCAAAAAGCGTAGCGCTATGGGGGATCGTTTTTGTGCAAATTTAATTACAACGCAGACAGGAATTGGTCACGATTAGAGTTTTAGAGATAGATAGATAGATAGATAGATAGATAGATAGATAGATAGATAGATAGATAGATAGATAGATAGGTAGATAGATAGATAGATAGATAGATAGATAGATAGATAGATAGATAGATAGATAGATAGATAGATAGATAGATAGATTATACATATATTATAATTTAGTTTAGTTTATTTAATTTATTATTGGCATGTGTACTGCAGTACAGTGAAAAGCCTTTGTTTGTGTGCTATTCAGTCAAAGAGAAGGCTATACATGAATACAATCAAGCAGTTCATGGTGCACAGATAAATGATAAAGAGTACAACATTTAGTGCAAGATAACATCCGATAAAGTCCAGTTAAAGATAGTTCAAATATCTCTAATGAGGCATATGGGAGGTCAGGATCGCACTCTGGCTGATGAGAGGAATGTTCAGTTGCCTAATTGCAGCTGGGAATAAACTGTGCCTGAATCTGGAGATATGTGTTTTTAAACTTCTGCACCTGTTGCCTGATTTGAGAGGGAGCAACTGGGGTGAGACTCGTCCTTGATTATACTGGCAGTCTTGCCGAGGCAATGTGAAGTGTAGATGGAGACAATGGAAAGAAGTTTGCGTGATGGTCTGGACTACGTCCACAACTCTCTGAAGGTGGGTACCTCAGAATGGAGTGGGGCGAGATTGAAGATGTCAGTGAACATTTGCGCTAGTTGGTCAGCACAGTTCCTAAGGACGCGCCCATGGACTCCATCCGGGCCAGTTCCTTTCCGTGGGTTTGCCCTCAGGAAGGCCATTCTAACTTCATCAACAGTGACGATGGGAAAAGTCTGTCGGGACAGATGCCATCTCCCTGTTGCCCTTCTGTTCAGTGAGTATAAAATGCATTAAATTCATCAGGGAGGGCCGCACTATCATAAAGGATGCTACCTGTCTTAGCTTTTTGCCCGTTATAGTATTCAGGGTTTGCCACAGCCAACGGGTGTCCGATTGGTTATGCTGGGACTCGAGCTTGTCCCGGTATTGTCTCTTGGCATCCCTGATGGAATGCCATCCTGATGAACCCTATCTTGTTCATTGCTGTTCAACTTTAAGCCATTTTTAACCATGGTGCTTTTGATCTTGTCTAAATGGTGATCTTCTGCAGGTGCAATCTGGTTGATTTCTGCAAGGGCTTGCAATCTTGTGCACTCAGTAGGCTTGAAGAAAATAAATAACCTTCGAAAAGAACATAGCCTCCAGTGTTTGTTACTTAAGATACAACAGTGACCAATAAATAAATACTAACTCTTTAATTGATACCCATTAACTGAGTTAATCCAGTAAGATTTTGGTAGGTTGAGGAAAAAGGGTGTTTGAAGTTCAAAATCTCAAACTTATCTCAAACACCAGTGAGAAAGCAACTTTTGCCATGTTAACTGAGGAGTGGGTGTGGTGGGGAGGTCACGTTAGAGGAAGGGTCTGGGAAATTAGAAATGTCCCAGAATTCAGAAAATCTGAAGAAGGGTCTCGACCCGAAACTTCAGACAGAAATGACACTCAGCTTCCCAAGCGTAGTTGCTTAGTTTTCTTTTCCCTTGAAAACTAATATTTAATTGTTAAATATTGTTAGTTAGCCAGCAAGTTTGATTTCAATAATGACCATATTGTATGGAAGAATTTATTAAATAAGCACAGAGGTTATTTCATGATATACTAAAGTCAGAGATTTCTTTAACAATTACAATTGAAGAAATTTGGTTCTCTTTTAATTCTTTGAGCAATTATATTGACAACTCCATTTGGATTGGAGAACTCAAGGTCAAGTGAAGAAGTAGTCAATTAATATTTGGGCGGCATGGTGGCACAGAAGTAGAGTTGCTGCCTTACAGTGCTTGCCGGAGACCCGGGTTCAGGCCTGACTACGGGTGCTGTCTGTACGGAATTTGTACGTTCTCCCCGTGACCTGGTGAGTTTTCTCCGAGATCTTCGGTTTCCTCCCACACTTCAAAGACATACAGGTATGTAGGTTAATTGGCTTGATGTATGTGTAAAATTGTCCCTAGTGTGTGTAGGATAGTGTAAGTGTGCGGGGATCGCTACTTGGTGTGGACTCGGTGGGCCGAAGGGCCTGTTTCCGCACTGTCTCTCTAAACTAACCTAATAGAGAATTAAAGTTAGTATTTTCCAACAAAATGAAGAGAATTTTAGCATAGTTCAACTGTAGTTGGGTCCAAGAATGATTTAAGTGAAGATGACAATGGATCAGTCTGAAGAAGGGTCTCGACTCAAAACGTCACCCATTCCTTCTCTCCAGAGATGCTGCCTGGCCCGCTGAGTTACTCCAGCATTTTGTGCTTATCTTCGGTTTAAACCAGCATTTGAAGTTCCTTCCTACACATGTTTAGTCTTCAACAGAATGAGGAATGCCTGCAAGATTTCAGATTATGAGGAACATTTGGGAGATACTGTATCTTATTTTAAGTGGTTTGAATACTTTTTGTAAACTATTTCTCTCTGGATGGACCTCATTTGTACTTCACTATATTTCACTGTACTTCAGTGCACAATAATAATCAATTAATTTCCATTTCAGTTCCTTGGCCAGATTCTTAAAACAAAGAAAAATTAAAATAATCCCAATAAGCTTTTGTAACAACTGTTGTAGCAGTTTAATTTTTATATTAAGCACGTCAATTTAATGCTTAATTCCTTTGTTTAGATTTTGGTAAGTCATTTTAGCATGGCTCCTCTTAACAACTTGAAATTAACTCCTGCAATGTGTATACAATGAGGAGATACCTTATGTCCTACGAATTTGATCTTTTGTTTTCTCTGTTGGGTTCAGTTTATTTTCTTAAATATATTTTCCATCAGTTTTCATTCCTATTTTCTTAACATATTTTACATTGGTTTCAAAAACGTATACAACCAGTTGTTAAACGCAGAGCAGATAAAAACACCACAGCTAATAACAGACAAAGTCAAGCATCATTTTGGATTACAACAAGCATTTCTTTGATCTTTATTTGTATATCTATATTTTGCGTGGGGTCTGGTTATTTTGTCTTAACACCATTTACTTTTCTGTTTACCTAGTTTCACTATATTAATGCAGATTTATTATTAGCCTTTTGATGCTTTAACTGAGAAGATCTGAATTTAAGTTTAGTATTAAGATTATTCATTGACATTAACAATTGGAAATTTATTCTGATTATTTGATCTTCATTTGTTTTGTTATTTAACATTTCAGCCAGAAAGATTTAAATGTTCATTCATAAAGCAAGGAATGGACCCGGCTTTGGGAATTCTGCTCTTCTAAAGAAGAAGTTTCATAAATAGAAAAAACTTAATTGGAGGATTTTATTTAAACCCTCTGTCCATCAGGCTCTCAAAAGTGCTCTTGGCTAAAAGCCCACATTAATGTCGGGCGTGGCATTATTTCTATAGGGGAAATGAATGCATAGATATTTTTATCCATTCTATTTTTTGATATAGCTTTAATTCATATTTGTTAGTCACTATGAAAAGATGCCAATTGACATTTTCAGTATTTTTTAATTCATTAAAGAAAAAAACAAAATTTTAAAGGCTAAAGGGGAGAAAGCATTAAAATCATCTCTTCTCAACTTCAATTTCATCTTATTAAGATTTAAAATATAGCATATGCTAACCATTACATCCTACACATTAGTACCCCACACTGGGAAACAATCTAGACAATCCAGCTGTCATTGTGTTTGTATTGCTCTTATTATGTGCCAATCCACAATACCCAGCTCTGATGAGTCACAAACTTGCACCATGTTGATTGACTGGTGATCATAACTACTGCATTCTTACGGGGTACGGGGTACTGATTGGGGATGATCAGCCATGATCACATTGAATGGCGGTGCTAGCTCGAAGGGCCGAATGGCCTACTCCTGCACCTATTGGTCTATTGTCTTATGCAGTCACTTGGATCGGGTTTGACTCAACTCCAATCCAGTTTAGTGGAAGCTGTTGACAGCTCAGGGAACTGCATACTTCCATAAGGCAGATGGTGAGTGATGGGGTGGAAGATTAATGAGGTAACCCAATCCTATCACTTACTTGGGCAGCTTACAACCCAGTGGTATGAATATTGATTTATTCATACCACTGGGTTGTAAGCTGCCCAGGTAGCCCGGCATTTCCTCTCTCTATGGCTCCCCCACCCAAGTCGCACTAGCTTCTCATTTTCACCTTACAAACAGCTAACAATGGCATGTTTCCTTTATCGTCGTTACTTTTTTGCATATCTTTCATTTATTGTTCTTTATCTCTTTGCATCACCATCTATATCTCTCGTTTCCCTTATCCCAAACCAGTCTGAAGAAGGGTCCTGACCCGAAACATCACCCATTCCTTCTCTCCAGCGATGCTGTATGTCCTGCTGAGTTACTACAGCTTCTTGTGTCTGTCTCTGACTTCTTCCTGTGGTTGGCCCAAGTTCTCAACACCAGCCCAAATCCTCTTACTCCACATGGGTTGCTGTGAAGAGAGCATAGTTAAGGGCCAAAGATTCCCAGGAGTCAACAAAGATGTTGCATTTCTGCAAAAGGGATTTAAGGACATCCTTGAATCCTTTCCTCTGTGGCAATCCTTTCTTCTGCATGACAATCTCTTCCTATGACAAATTTCAGAGTGGCATGTATATTTTGGGAGTAATCTTTGGACAGGTGAATGACATGGCTTGCACAACATAGCCAAGTGTAACTAGGGCCTCAACATGTTGGCAGAAGTGCAGACCCTGACATTGGTTTGTTTATCTTTCCAGTGAATTGCAGATTTTACAGACACAATGGTAATCTTCCAGTGCCTTGAGATGCCCGATGCTGGTAGTACAGTTTGCAGAAACATTTAGGAGGGCAGTGACCACAACCCTGTAGCTCATGTGCATTTTGCCAGATCTTCAAATACTCTTTTCCTCAATCAACCAAGAGTTTGTTGGCACATTGAGGCTAGTATTAATTATTTAAATGTAACCATTGGGAGTCTTCTGTCAGTATGTAGAAACAAAGATCTAGATGCTGGTTAATACACAAACGGCCACAAAGTGCTGGGGTAATTCAGCAGGCCAGGCAGCATCTTTGAGGAACATGAATAGGTGACATTTCGGTTTGAAACACTTCTTCAGATTGATTGTAGAGAGAAGTAGAATTTATTCAAAATAGGCATACCTTGAATAGATTTTGTTGTGGAGCAGTCAGTGTAGAAACAAAGGACTTGCAACCCAATGTTACGAACGTTGAATTCTCAAATTTTAGGTAACCTCTAACTAACCCCTCCCCCTTTCTCCTCCGCATCCCCTCCTCTCTTCCCCCACCCAACCCCCTCTTCTGTACCCCACCTGGACTCCCACCTATTCCTCCCCTCCAACCCTAGCCATTTTCATCCACCTTCAAACATGCCTCATGCTTTCTGATCTTAACTCTGGCCTTTTATTCATCCATCTACCTGTCCAAAAACCCCTCTCGCCTATGTCAACTATTACCCATCAACCTTTGTCCTGCCTCTCCCCTTTTCTTGCTATCGTCTACCCCCCCCCCCCTCCAATCTACCATTGCTAACCATGCCTCACACCTTCGGCCCACAATGTATGTGCTCAACATGATGCCAAGATAAACTAATTTCATTTGTTTGTAGATGATCCATATCCCTCAATTCTGATAGAACATAGAACAATTGCAATATTTTAATGTGGCTGTGTGCCAAGATTTCCATTACAAATAATGGTAAAATAACCAATTGTCAAATGACTACAATACAATACAATACGGTTTTATTCGTCACATTGCACATAAAGTGCAAGTGAAATGAATTTGCCAGCAGCGGTACAATGATAAAGAACACACAATAAAAATTTAACACAAACATCCACCACAGCATTCATCACTGTGGTGGAAGGCACAAAATTTGGCCAGTCCTCCATTTTCCCCCGTGGTCGGGACCACAACCCTCCGCAGCCGTCGCTGCGGGCATCCAGATGAGTGAAAGTCCAGGTAAATCCTGAAAAACGGTGCCTCCCCCACCGGAGACCGCGGCTTCAGTTTGGTGTAGGCCGTAGGCCGACGGTCGAAGATTTAAAGTTCCCGCCGCGCCGCAGCCAGAAGCACCGCAGACCGCAGGGCCGGCGGTCAAAGCTCCCCTCCAGGGGTGATGGTAAGTCCACGCCGGGCTCGCGGTAGAAGTAGGCCGCGGGCCGGCAATGGTATCTTCCTCTTCTCCTGGGTCCCCACGCGGGATCCTGGGCTGCGGACGCCGCGCCAGCTGGAGCTCCGCAGTCCGCGACTTCAGGCTGCCGCGGGCCAGCGAAACGGAGCGCTCCCCTCTGGCGAGCCCCAGCGAGGGCTCGCCCGCTCCACGCCGAGAGTCCACACTGCGCCCGCCGCTGAGGCCCCGGGCGCGTCTCCGGGAAAGGCCGCCCGATCCTTGATGTTAGCCCACGGGGGAGGCGACCTGGAAAAAGTCGCTTCTCCGTGGAGGAGGCGACCAAAGCGGTTTCCCCCTCGCCCCCCCCCCCCCCCACACCACACCAATCCCCATACAAAGAAACATTAAAAACAGACTTTAAAACATACTAAAAAAAAAATTTAAAAAGCAGACTAGTTTCCTATTGTAGGGATTTGGTGGTTGGAACCCAGCTATTCACAATCTTTATCAATGATTTGGATTAGGGAACTAAATGTAATATTTATGTTTATCAGTGACACAAAACTGGGCTGGATTGAGTTGTGAGGTGGATGCAAACAAGGTTTCAAGAAGATTTAGATGAGCTGAGTCAAGGAGCAAGTGCATGGCAGAAACAATACAGTGTGGAAAAACTGAAGTTATTATCTTTGGAAGGAAAAACAGAAAGGTGCTTTATTGTTTGAAATAGTGATACATTGGGAAATACTGATGTACAAAGAGATCGGGTTACCCTTCTAGATACTAAATACAAATATCAGGTGAAGCAAGCAGTTGAGAAGATAAATAGTGTTTTGGCCTTGGTTGCAATACATTTTGATGCAGGAATATTAGAATGTCAGAAAGACATACAAAAAGATCGAGTTCAGTTTAATTTAGAGATACAGCATGGAAACAGGCCCTTTTGGCCCACCAAGTCCATGCTGACCAACGTTTACCTGTGTACTAGTTATATCCTACACACTAGATACAATTTACTGAGGCCAATTACCTACAAAACCCCACGACTTTGGAATGTGGGAGGTAACAAATGTACTCGGAGAATACCCACCTGGTCACAGGAAGAATGTACAAAATTCTTACAAACGCCTGTAGTCAGGATCAAACCCGGATCTCTGCCGCTGTAAGGCAGCAACTCTACCGCTGGCTCGCAGGGCCGAAGGTCCGAATGGCCTTCTCCCGCACCTATTGTCTATTCTCTATTGTCACCCGTTGATTGTGAAAAGCACAACATTCCTACAGGGTTTGACAGACAGGATGCAGGGACGATCTGGAAACAGGGAATCACTATTTAATGACATGCGATTAATTTGGGATTCAGAGTGGGTGGGGGGGGGGGGGGGTTGACTTTGCAGAATTGCCTATCATGACTTGGAGACCAAGTCACTAAATATAATTAAAAAGGGGACAGATACATTTCTAGATACAATTTCTGGCTAGAATGGCAGAGCAGGGCTCCTGGTCCTATTTTTTCTTTTTTCCATAACGCCAGAAAACTAGACCATGCAAAAACTGTTCTTGAACCAAGAGATAACAGTTCTCAAGCTCCTGTACCTTCTTTCCAATGGTAGCAGTTAGACAAGAGTGTGGTTAGTTGGGTGCAGGTCTCTTGTTAATATTAGCTGCCTTCTTGATGCAGAATTTCTTGTAGATTCCTTCAAAGGTGGGGAGGTCAATATCCATGAAGGACTGGGCAATGTCCAGCATTCTTACAAAGTGTACACAAGGAATAAAAAGTTTACTTGCAATGATCAACTTTGTGATGTCATTAACCTTTTAATGTGCTGAATGGAACTTTGTTATTTGTAATATCTTGCTTTTCTCAGGGCAGTTCCTGCCTTTACCATATTGGTCTCAAATGCTTCAGATACCCGATTTCTTCCTGTTTTTGTCACTTCCCATGTTTTTGGTTCTTTCCAAAAGGTTATTTCCCTTTTAAATAACTATATAGTTTTCCATTCTTTCAGCACATTGATCTAAAATGAAGCAAAATGAATACTTGTTCAAAACAAGCCCAAATATTTTTGAGTCACTTTGACAAAATGGAAGCTCACAAAATATTGTCTGGAAAATTCAAACTGATGTCAGTAAAAAATGAAATTTCTATTTTAAAAAGTTTTCCTAAAAATTTAAATCTACAAAAGAACATCAGAAGAAAAAAAAATGTTATTTTATGGAAGTATAGTTTTATTGAAAAATGTAACCTGTTTCTCAAGTGATATATTAAATTGGTATATTTCTGAAAAGAAAGGAATTATCAAAAAACAATGAAATGCCGCAAGTGACAATTATTCTATTTCTCCCTATTTAATTACTTAAACCACCATAGAGTAGAGGATGCAGAACTTGAAGTTGTATCAATAAGTTTCTTTCATGCAACATAAGGGCAACTTACATTTAGATAGTACACGTGCTTTTTTTGGTGACAGTAGGCATATTGGCACCTCCAAAAAGTTAAATGTCATTATTTCATTTTCCACCCACGTTATACATGTTTGTTAATCGTGCACACCAATGCCTTTTTGCATACAAAAAAAGCACTGGATGACACCATTAACATAATGAAGAGTCTCATGGATTCATATGATGCAAGATAAAATCAATGCTGAACCAAAAGGGGTGGTATAAAGACAAATTAATTAAAAATAAATTAAAGTAATATGTGTTAAGAATGTTTTAAAGAAGATGCCTTCAATAAAGGGATGATAAATTTAAACAATTCCAGTGCTTGATCCCCAGATGATTAAAGCCTGGGGTGAAAGGGCCCATACAGCATTTAATTATCATGACCCAACACATTTTTCAACCATTAATTATACATAAGCACTACAAATGTATCATGTGGAGAAAAAACCAACTGAAATTAATGACAGTAGATGAGAGAGTCAGAGGAGAGCCACAGGAGAATAGATTTTATATTCAGAATGAAAAACATGATGCCCCATAAAGATAAGATGGCAATGCAAAACCCAAGGGGTGGGACTTACCTGAGTGGGTTCCCAACACAGCAATGAGGTCTGTCATTGTCGAGCTTCTGTTGTTGGAATAACTTAGGTCACACACAGTGATTAAGATCCAAATACTTTATTAGCGTTACAGCATAGGTAACTTCATCTTAATACGTAACTCAAGACTGAGGGAGAAAGGGCAGAGAAGCTTTCTGTTAAACTAGTGGGCGTAACTACAAAGTATGACATAACATGAGTGACACTGATCTACATTCTCCTTCTTAAAGAATTAAATGTCAGTACAAAATCATTGACTAAATAAGGCATGCAGAGCAATTGATAATAAGCTGGAGGAAAGTCAAACATAGCCCGGGTACTTCACGTTGGGCTTGCAAACACGACCAGCACGTGTGCGATAAAAAACATCTCAGTTTTTCCCCACCGGGGACAGAGCCGGTGGCTTCACAGGTAACGGAGATTGAACCAGTATTCCCGGTGATGAAACAGGGGACTGCAGCGCAGGTGGATGGGGCATCGCCACAGGCAAAGCAGCCACTCCAGTAGTGGGTTGTTGTGCTGGTGTAGGCGGATCAATGCCGCTGGACATGGATGGCAGTACACTTGTACGGTCTGGATAATACGGAGGTGGAGTCGGCTCATTCACAGGCAGGATATGTTGTCTGTTACACCTGTAGGTGCCGCCATCGGCATTGACCAGATATGAGCGTGGCTCAGAAGCAGTTCCAGAAATTACACCGATACAGTCATGGCCTTTGTCAGTTTGCAAACGAACCACCTGCCCCTTGGTTAATTATGGCAGCAGCCTACTTGTCTTGTCATACCACTGTTTTTGAATGTCACGCTTTTGTTGTAACCTGGACTAGACTTCCGATGGTGGAACCACCTGTGGGATCAATGCCTTATCCGCCACAGGCACCGTGGCTCGGGTCTGCCTTGACAATAAACGTTGTGCGGGTGAACCCCAAATGGGGTCGCGGGAGATGTTGCATAGGTTGAGCAGATCCAGGTACAAAATGGAATTAGCTCTGTACGATCGTTCCATGAGCTGTTTGGCACTCTTGACAGCCCACTCAGCTAGTCCATTCGACTGTGGATATTCAGGGCTACTGGTGATGTGGCAAAAACCCCAGCGTGCAGCAAACTCCTTGAAGTGTTGGCTGGTAAATTGACTGCCGTTATCAGATAACTGTATGCACGGAGCTCCATGGTCTGCAAAATGGCGAGCAAGCTTCGAAACTACCCTGCGAGAAGTGGGGCTGCTAAGAAAATTGATGTCAAACTATCCAGAATACGAATCGACAAGTACCAGGTACTGCTTGCCATGCCATTCAAATATGTCAGTTGCCACTGTCGACCACAGGAGAGCAGGAGCCGGATGTGAAAGAAGTGGTTGCTTTTGTTGATGACACTGCACAGGACGCCACATTCTCGGTGATGTATTCGGCTATGACAGGCCAGTAAAACATGTTTCTTGCCCATAGGACGGTGGCTTCAGCGCCTGGGTGCCCTGCATGGACAGCGTCAAAATACTTGCTGTGCAGCGAAGCAGGAACCACAGCCATATGTCCTTTTACAATAATGCCATCCTGCAGCACTAGCTCATCGCGGAAGGCAAAGAAAGGCCGAACTGGCAGTGGAATGTTGTAGTGTTTGTCTGGCCAGCCGCGCTTAATGACGGAGGCGAGCAACCGTAAGGTACTGTTAGCAGCAGTGTGGGCAACCAAATCCTCCACACAGGACGAGGGAATAAAAGACACAGTCATTATGATAAAGTCCTCATCCAGGAAGGACGGACCCTCACAGGTCTTCCGGGGTGCACCACGTTTGTAGGTCAGAACAATGTCATATTTTTGAAGTTGTAGCAGCATCCGCTGTAAGCTCGCTGGAGAGGCATGAATTGGTTTGTTAAAGATGCTGATCAGAGGTTGGTGGTCAGTATCAATTGTGACCGTATGTCCAAAGATAGTTGTTAAATTTCTTGCAGGTGAAAACAACCGCCAGTAGCTCTTTCTCAATTTGGGCATAGCGTTGTTCTGTGTCAGTCACAGTGCGCGAGGCATAGGCAACAGGCTTATTGCCGCTACCATCATTTTGAAGACATGCTGCACCTAGTCCGTGTTGTGAAGCATCACAAGTCAGTGTGACCGGTCGTTTAGGATCAAAATAAGCGAGAGCAGGAGCACAAGACATCTGCTGCTTAAGAGTGTTGAACGCCCACTGCTGTTGCTCGTGCCAGGTCCAAGCAGTGTCTTTGTGTGTAAGCTGGCGCAACGGGGCTGATATTTCACTGAAGTCCGGAATAAATTTGCTCAAGTAGTTAACAATGCCAAGGAATCTGTGGGTGCTGGGAGCTCGTTGATGGCACTGGTTTTCGCCGATCAGTTTTTAGGCCGTCCTTAGTGAACACATGGCCTATGTATTTCACTCACTTACCCTGAATATTTGCATTTTTGAGGGTTTAGCTTGAGGTTAATGGCCTTGGCGTGATCCAGGTCCTTTGTCAGATTAGCATCGTGTTCTTCGACAGTTCGTCAAGCAACGAGGATGTCATCCACTACAATGGAGCATGGGTAACCTGCAAACAACTGCTCCATAGCTTGTTGAAATACTTCACTGGCAGAGCTTATGCCAAAAGGCATGCGAAGAAATCTGTATCGCCCGAACGGTGTGCTGAAGGTGATTAACTTGGAGGGAGGTGTGTTCCAGCGAAATCTGCCAGAATGAACTCTTGGCATCTAGTACAGTGAATACAGTTGCCTCAGCCATCTGCGCTGCAATCTCGTCCACAGTGCGCATGGGATAGTGAGGTCATTTAATCCACTCAGTAAACCGCTCACTTTAACAATACTAAATTCATTTTAAAATAGTTAAGAGATAAAGAGTGAGTAGGATATGGAATCGAATACATTTGACACATATATAAATTGTAACTGGGTGAAATAGAACTGAATTGGAAACGGTAATGACCCCATAGATTTTGGGTAATAAATACAGCGGGGCTAACTTTATACCAACTACGCCGGAAGCGTTATGGATGTCGTACCCCACAGACGAGTGGGCCACTCACTACGGTGTTGAAATTTTAGACACCGTAAATTTATTTGATTTATATATATTTTTTTTAATCACAATATGTCACATCTGTGTGTTTTTTCTTCAAGGACAATCGCGCAGGAGAACTACCAAGGAAGTCTATAATAGAAATACTCCCAAAATAACCAGAGTCCGGAGGTATGAACGCACCACAATAATTAAGGTCATTAAAACTGGTAAAAATGCATGACGACAATCAAAAGAAAATAGGAGGAATCACATTATGTAGTTGGAATATAAGGGGGATTAATGAACCTATTAAAAGGGGCAAGATACTAGCTCAGTTGAAATCATACAACACGGACATTGCGTTTCTACAGGAAACACATCTTAAACAGCAAGATCAGACAAGACTGAGGGCGAACTGGATAGGCCAAACATTTCACTCTTCATTTACCT
>CM075977.1:73787034-73822318 GCA_038087875.1 Malacoraja senta | reverse complement strand
GCCGCAGAGCCCGGAGAATGTGATGCCGAAAATCAATCACAGTCTCCGGGTAGGTAAAGACCTGAAAAAAAAGTTTCCCCCTCAACCCCCCCTCCCCCCCACATAAAACTAACAGAAGAACATTAAAACAAACTTTAAACAAAATGCTAAAAATAACAAAAGGATGAAAAAAACAAACAGACTGCCGGCAAGGCTGCCATCTCCCTCCTCCGGCGCCCCGACAAGCCAGACAGAGAATGGCCAAAGCTTGAGCTGGGATTTGAAATCTCTGCTAATTGATCCGGAAATTAAATCAAACCGAACGGTGAACTTTATTGACTAAAAATCCTGTATTCTTTTGAAGGATTTTCACACTTCAACATTACTGTTACAACACATCCATGAGTTGATTGGACATGGAGGAAGATGTTTTATGCTATCAACGCTTTGAACTGTTATGTTTTGGACTATACTGGGTATCATGCCTGATGTTAAGGTTTGGTGCGCACGGTACGACTTTAAACTAAAACAAGTGTTTTAATAAGATTAATAATCAAGTTATGCTTGTTCTAGAAGGCGAAAGTGAAGATGGAAGAGTCGATGAAGAATTCTGATTGTGGATATATAGTGCATGCTATTTTCCTCGTTAGTATAGTTGTTAGTATCCCGCCTGTCACGCAGGAGAACGGGAGCCTAACAGGTCTCCTAACAGCCTCCCTGACGGGGAGCCACGGGGTTCAATTCCCTGATTTTTGCTTTTGATATATGTTAAGCCTTCATGGCTACTTTTTTTGATGTTTATTAATAATTGCCTCGTTATATACTCGGAACAGTTAGGGGCCAGTATGTTGTGGCCATTTGGCTTATTATGTGTGTCATTAATTATGGCAGTGTCTTTAGATTTTAGACTGCCCGTTATTATGTGGGTGGGATTTATGATGTATACTAGGGCGTGTTTGGAGCTAGGTTTCCTGCGCAGAAGCTTAGTTTTTAGTTTAGGTTTGGACTTTCATGAGGAAGGCATACCCTTTGACCATGCGAAGTGTAACGGAGACACGAGGAGTTTTCTAACCTTTAAAGCGATATGCTGGAGTTCGATGAAGATTATAGTGTACGAGTCGGAAGAAGGTTGGATGTATACATTATTGTTTTTCTTCAACGATAAAGTATTAATCAAAAGACTTTGTTATGAAGATTTGTCTGTGAAGAAGCTCTGAAGGTCTCACGGAAAGCTCACATGTGTATTACGACATTCTCCTTAATCATGTAGTCCACTTAGTGGCTAGAGGGAGTAATCTCTTGAACGATATAAAAATCTGCCGCTACAAGTGTTACGAAGTAATTCGTCTCTCACCTTGTCATTGAGCATACCTCCAACGAGCTTGTTGCGGATCAGTTAATCGCTTACATTTTCAAAATGACAGCGCGCAGCCATGTGTTTCAAGTCGCAGATAGAGCACTGTATCGGCTCGCCAACTTGTTTCATACGAGCAAAAATCTTGGTATGTTCGATAATAGAGTTCGAAGGGAGGTCACACAACTGTCTAAACTTTTGCAAGTAGGACAGCAGGGTCATCAATCGTTTCTGCAGGCACTTGGATCAGACTATTGGAGTTTAAAACAGCAGGCGCAAAAGTAAAACCGTCCACACGTTTCATTGCCTCAGGTCCAGCCAGGTTTAGTAGCATGGAAGCACGTACATCTGGAGGATCGTTGCGATGAACGATGCGATGTAGTGAATGTAGTCGCGGTCGAAAAGGCGCCAGCGTTCAGCAATGTCAGAGTCAAAGATCAGAGGACTAGGACGGCGAGACGAGTTTGCCATCATAGAGATAACAGGCACATAAAACAAATATTAAAAATACAAATCCCGATAAACTTGAACAGTTGGTAAAAAATGCATTCTTGACACCATGTACACACGTCAAGATGCAACACATATTATTAAAGTCCACTTACAGCATTGGTCTGCAGGACGTTACAGTAACTAGGCAGCTCTGAATTACGTAAGCAAGATCTTGGTAATATAAATCGCATATTAGGTGGAGCTACTACTATCAAGCACTAACAATTGGTTAGTAGGAAATAACCAATCTACAACACTCACAAAATCGTTGTCAAATACATTTTACAGAGTTAAATACCACCGGATTCTATTGCGTTGCCTTTTTAAAAAGATTTTTAGCGATGATTTCTAGAATTTGGGATAAATTTTAGAGTTGCAAAACCATGTTTGTGAGATGCATCATCACATTCTTTCTGATATTTTGAAAGCTGAAGTTAAGGCCTAACAGCTGTGATAGGGAATCAATAAAACAAACCCTTGCTTTACAGTGGTAATGTTGGGTTATATTTATATCTATATAATTAAAAGTCTCATCTTGATCACTTCCTGTCTGCGCTGTATATTGATTTTAGAAACAACGCTACCCTGTATCGCTGTGATTTTTGGACATCTTACTCAGTCCTCCGCTGAGCCAGCCCTGAGGATTTTTCCAATCGATGAAAAATAAAAAAGTTATAAGTGTTTAAAAAAAAAACTTGAGATCAGCTGATTGGTCCTCTCGCCTGTCAATCACCGCGATGAAGTCATGCCCCTTCCGACTATAAAACCCGGATGCCTGGACGTGAGTCAGTCACTCTGCACGATCGTGAAGGAGAGGCCACGATTGTCATTCTAAGCTGTGAATCAACTGAACTGTGAGTCTGCAATGTCCTTGCAATAAATGATTTGTTAGCCCTTAATGACAATGCCATGAGTTTTTGGCCTGCTGCCCTGCCTGCGCTTGGAAGTGCAATGCTGAATTGGAAATGAAATGACAATGCCATGAGTTGTTTGGCCCTGCTGCCCTGCCTGTGCTTGAAACTGCAATGCTTTATTAGGTCCAACTGTGTTTGGAAGGAATACATGCTTTATTAGGTCCTACTGTGTTTGGAAGGAATAAATGCTTTATTAGGTCCGACTGTGTTTGGAAGGAATAAATGCTTAATTAGGTCCGACTGTGTTGTTAGTCCAAAAGTCCCGCTCATTTCGTGACTTCCGCTTAGTGGACAGGTCGCGCTGATTGCGTAATTTCCAGTGAGTGCAGAGGTCGCGCTGATTGCGTAATTTCCGGTAAGTGCAGAGGTCACGCTGATTGCGGAAGTGCCGATAACTGCGGAAGCCCCACAGTGGAGATGCCGCGCTCAGCCGTGTGAGTAGATTCAAGAAAGTTTACTGTGTGTGTGTGAGTGTGTATGTGTGTGTGTGTGTGTGTGTGTGTGTGTGTGAGTATGTGTGAGTGTGTGAGTGTATGTGTGAGTGTGTGTGTGTGTGTGTGTGTGTGTGTGTGTGTGTGTGTGTTGTGTGTGTATGTGTGTATGAGTCTGCGTGTGTGTGAGTGTGTGTGTGTGTATATTGGAATTGGTGGAGAGGTGGAATATTGCATTAGGGGACCAGCCCTCCCGTGAGAAGCTGGGACCCAACGGGTCCCACTTAGTCTAGTAACAATTTAAATCTGGATCCATTTAGAGATGAATGAGAGGTTATCTTAGAATGGACCTGTTAGGCAACAAATAAATTGTTTAGGTTAGTATATCGGCAGCACGGTGACGCAGCGGTAGAGTTGCTGCCTTACAGCGCTTGCAGTGTTGTAGACATGGGTTCGCTCCCGACAACAGGTGCTGTCTGTACAGAGTTTGGACGTTCTCCCTGTGACCCGCGTGGGTTTTCTCCGAGATCAAAATTATACAGGTGGTGCGGGTAAATTGTCTTGGTAAATGTAAAAATGCCCATAATGTGTGTAGGATAGTGTTAATATGCGGGGTTACTTTTTAGGTTAGTTTAGTTTAGAGATACAGCGCGGAAACAGGCCCCTTCGACCAGCAATCACTAATCCACTAGTTCAATGCTAGACATGAGGGACAATTTTACAGAAACCAATTAAGCTAAAAACCTTCACATCTTTGGAATGTGGGAGGAAATTGGAGCACCTGGCAAAAACCCACGGTCACAGGGTTGAACGTACAAACTCTGCAATACAGCACCCGTAGTCAGGCTCAAACCTAGGTCTCTGGCACTGTAAGGCAGCAACTATACCACTGTGCTGCCTGTGTTTTTGTGTTTAGATTTGTGGATATAAGTTGGGACCTGTTATATAAGCAACTTAATTAGGTTGTCTAATCTTTTCCAGTGAGTTAACAGTGAAAATATACTTTTTTTTTCAATAAATTAAATACTTTTGAACAGGTGAAGAAACAAATTTTAAAACATGCTCCTTTGTTATTCAAGAAAGATTGGCTTTATTGGAAGACTTCTGCATGCCATAACTCACTATCCTCATTATTTTGTAACTAGTTTTGGTGCCGGGCTGACATCTGGGAGTCTTATCATGCAGAAAGTTGCAGTTAATGTTTGATCTTATGTTTGATCGAGCTAGCTTGGCTGATTTCACCCAGATTGAAACTAGAACAATAAGTGCATATTTTAGATTTATATATGTCCACACACCTAAGATGACAAGTATTATTTATGAATGCCATGTACAGTAATTTCAGACCTTCTATTGATCCAGTGCACCTTATAAGAAATTAAACTACCCTTTGTCAAATATTTATATTGGAATTATAATGTCGTCTTTTTTCATGCAAGAAGCAAAAGGAGACATATGGCTTTGAAAGCCTTCATGTTTGCCAGAGGCAAAATTGTTGGTTGAAAGGACTGCATTGTGATCCTATGGAAAAAGGAAATAGAGATTTATATTGTAATGTACATGATAGTTTTGTGCTTAGCAGACTTGCTTGTGCAGATTAATGGAGAAATGCAACTTCATTTCCAAGCTACAATGTACAAAAACTGAAAAAAAATCAGTTGCTGCATTAATTTAACTTCTGGACCGTTTAACATTTCTAATTGAGTGTAGCAGCAGTTAATACCATTGCAAGTGTGGGCTAAAACTCAATACTGTTTCCTGATGTATCACAATGCTGCATGACTAAAAATCAAACTTGAGTGCCAATGTGCTTAAAGTAGATGCCATGTATTAATCGTATCCATATAAAACAGGTATAAAGGAAATAGCTGTGGAGGTAAAGCTAATAAAAAATATTCTTTTTTTGAATTCGCGCTTACAGCAATGGAACCTTGCTTTTGGCCACATTGATATCAAGAAAATTGAATCCCAAGGATGGCACATCAGATGAATGTTTGATGCAAATGGTAAATGAGTAAAGCTTCTTGCTGACAGGATCGATTCGCTATAACAGTGTATTTAAGGTGATATTTAACAATCTCAGTGTAGACACCCAGAATCTTTCACAATTACATATTTTGAAATTCATCATCAGTCCTATCTTTATAGGAAGAACTAGACTAAGTGGGGCCCGTTGGTCCCATGTTCACACGGGAGGGCTGGTCCCCGACGCAATATTCCACCTCTCCACCAATTCCAATATTGGTGGCCAGTGGGGGGGGGGGGGGGACTTTCTGGAGCACTGGTATGGGTGTTGTGGGCTGAACGACTGGTCTCCAGAGGACATTGTGGGCCAAATGGATTCTTCGGGAGCAGCTCAGTCCCTCAAGCCTGATGTGCTGGCAGCTCACTCACGGCTGGTGGGCTGGCAGTTGACTCACGGCTATTCCTTGAAATTCCATTTCAAGCAGGGTGCAAGGCCACCAAATTCAAATCCATTTTCCTACTATTACAAGCAGGGTGCAAGGCCACCAAATTCCAAGTGCAGTTTCTTACCACTTCGAGCAGAGTTCAAGCACACCAAACTCAAGTGCAGTTTCATATCACTTCAAGCAGGGTGCAAGGCCACCAAATTCAGGTTCGTTTCCTACCACTTCAAGCAGGGTGCAAGCCCACCGAATTCAAGTGCAGTTTCCTACCACTTCAAGCAGGGTGCAAGGCCACCGAATTCAAGTGCAGTTTCCAACCACTTCAAGCAGGGTGCAAGGCCACCGAATTCAAGTGCAGTTTCATACCACTTCAAGCAGGGTGCAAGGCCACCAAATTCAAATCCATTTTCCTACCATTACAAGCAGGGTGCAAGGCCACCAAATTCAAGTGTAGTTTCTTACCACTTCGAGCAGGGTGCAAGCACACCAAATTCAAGTGCAGTTTCATACCACTTCAAGAAGGGTGCAAGGCCACCAAATTCAGGTTCAGTTTCCTACCACTTCAAGCAGGGTGCAAGGACATCGAATTCAAGTGCTGTATCCAACCACTTCAAGCAGGGTGCAAGGCCACCGAATTCAAGTGCAGTTTCATACCACTTCAAGCAGGGTGCAAGGCCACTGAATTCAAGTGCAGTTTCATACCACTTCAAGCTGGATCCAAGGCCACCAAATTCAAGTGCAGTTTCATACAACTTCAAGCAGGGTGCAAGGCCACCAAATTCAAGTGCAGTATCATACAACTTTCAGCAGGGTGCAAGGCCACCAAATTCAGTGCAGTTTCATACCACTTCAAGCAGGGTGCAAGGCCACCAAATTCAAATGCAGTTTCATACCACTTCAAGCAGGGTGCAAGGCCACCAAATTCAAGTGCAGTTTTCATACCACTTCAAGCAGGGTGCAAGGCCACCAAAATCAAGTGCAGTTTTCATACCAACTTCAAGCAGGGTGCAGGCCACCAAATTCAAGTGCAGTTTCATACATTTCAAGCAGGGTGCAAGGCCACCAAATTCAAATGCAGTTCATACCATTTCATGTAGTGTGCAACACCACCACATTCAAATGCAGTTTCATACCATTTCATGCAGGGTGCAAGGCCACCACATTCAAATGCAGTTTCATACCATTTCAAGCAGGGTAAAACCACACAAAACACCGCACTCACAGTTCAGTAGACATTCAGTGTGTTCTGTTGATTCACAGCTCAGACAGAGTCGTGATCTCTCCCTCCACCATCATGCAGAGACTGAGCCACACCTACACTTCATGTGTTTTATAATCCCTGCCCCTCCCACCGGAAAGGTGTGGCCTTCATGACGTGATTGACGGAGAGAGATTCTCAACATTTTTTAAAGACTAATAACACTTTTATTTTCATTGATGGGAAGAATCCTCTGCACCTGATGAGCGGAGGGGGACTGAGTAAGATGGCCAAAAATCACTGCCGTAAGTGGTGGCGTTTTATCTAAAATCAATATGCAGTGCAAACAGGAAGTTGTCAAGTTTAGACCAACAACCATTTGCAGTGCTTTATACTTCAACCCAAAACCCCCAAACAATCATTTGCAGTGCCTTTTACTTCAACACAAAAGCCCCAAACAACCATTTGCAGTGCCTTTTACTTCAACCCAAAACCCCCAAACACCATTTGCAGTGCCTTTTACTTCACCCAAAACCCCCAAACAACCATTTGCAGTGCCTTTTACTGCAACCCAAAACCCCCAAACAACCATTTGCAGTGCCTTTTACTTCAACCCTAAACCCCCAAACAACCATTTGCAGTGCCTTTTACTTCAACCCAAACCCCCAAACAACCATTTGCAGTGCCTTTTATTTCACCCAAAACCCCCAAACAACCATTTGCAGTGCCTTTTACTTCAACCCAAACCCCCCAAACAACCATTTGCAGTGCCTTTTACTTCAACCCAAAACCCCCAAACAACCATTTGCAGTGCTTTTTACTTCAACCCAAACTCCCAAACAACCATTTGCAGTGCTTTTACTTCAAACCAACCATATTTTGATTTTCAAACCACATTAAGGGCACTCAAGGTCAGTAAAACCACACTCACAGTTTAGTAGACATGTGTTCAGTGTTATTCACAGCTCAGACTGAGAGACCTGACCCTCTCACTTCCCCCATCTTGCAGAGACTGACTGAGGCACAACACTTCCGGGTTTTGTAGTCCCTCCCCCCTCCCACCAGCAGGGGCAGCAGAGAGAATGTCAACATTTTTAAAACATTAATAACTCTTTTATGTTTCTTCGATGGGAAAAATCCTCTGGTCCAGCTCAGCGGAGGGGGACTCTGAGCGAGGTGGCCAAAATGACGGCCGTAAGTTTTCAGAAATCACGAAACAGAAAGTGAGAAAGTGGTCAAGATCTTAATTTTAGTAATATAGATAGTGAAGAAAAAAGTG
This sequence comes from Malacoraja senta, assembly GCA_038087875.1. Taxonomy (NCBI): domain Eukaryota; kingdom Metazoa; phylum Chordata; class Chondrichthyes; order Rajiformes; family Rajidae; genus Malacoraja; species Malacoraja senta. The sequence goes on along the minus strand of CM075977.1, from coordinate 73,814,263 downwards.
ATGCCATCAAAACAAAGGTCTTATACCAACACAATAGAAGTGAAAATACGATGGATTTATAATTCAGTCGTGGCAACCAGAATTATAAATCCATCATATTTGCACTTCTATCAGTCTGAAGAGGGTCTTGACCCGAAACATCACCCGTTCCTTCTCTCCAGAGATGCTGCCTGTCCACTGAGTTAATCCAGCTTTTTGTGTCTATCTTTGGTGGCAACCAGATTGATGGAAGCACAGCTGGGAATTTCCTGCCCGTCCTTGCTGCTGCCTTGTATTAGATTCATAACCAAAGTTATTTGAGTTCTTGTCAACGACTTGCATGGTAGTAGTGCCTTTGCACTTGTTAAGGGCATCAAATGGTGGAGATTCAAAACAAGATACAAGTATGTGATAGAGACTCAAAGAGCCTGAAAGCCATCTGAGTCCCAGCCTGGGGCTTCAGTCATGCATTAAGCACCTGGAGGATACAGGATTGTTTACTCAGTCATGGTGTCAGGTCAACAACCTACTCCTTAATGTCAGCAAGATAAATGATAAGCAAGAAAAGGCTGGTTTCCTCCCTACATGATTCTTTGACTGGAACTGTGTCCATTTTTGTGGAATTCTGCCTGTGATCATTCATTTTGCTGTCACTCTGGTTCAATGTAAACTATTCTGTACAATGCTGACACATGCAAATTTCAGTTCAGTGTGAATGATACATCCTAAAATTTCCATAGAGTTGGCCTTACTTCCTGGCTTCAACAGCATAGATAGATTTTCTTCTGTGTACTTGTGATAGTCAAATGAAAACTTCCCCACTCCCATCAATATAACCAACCTCATTTCTTATGGGCCTGTCCCACTTAGGCGATTTTTCAGGCGACTTCCGATGACTGTCAAGTTGCCGGCAGTCGCTTGAAAAACCAGCAACTGGAACAGCGACTGTCAGAGTGGAACACACACACACACAGACACACACACACACACACACACACACACACACACACACACACACACACACACACACACACACACACACACACACACACACACACACACACACACACACACACACACACACACACACACACACACACACACAAACACACGCACCACCCCCCCCCCTTCACCAGCTCGTTATGCAGGCAGTGGACAGGGCAAGCGGGGGGAGCGCTGAGTCAAATTCACACGGTGCAAGGCCAATGTGACACAGACACACACTACGATAAACAGGAAGGTTGGCGTTGTAATTAACATGGTGAAAGCACAGTGTACGGGAAGGGTCATGTAAGTCCTTTTAAAAGAAGGGGGGAGAGGGGGAAGAAGGGGGGAGGAGTGGAGACAACTTTTAAGAAGCCAGAAATACACGGCTGTGAAGCTCGGCGGATATTAACATTGGTTCTGAAAACTACTGTTATTACTGTCGGTTATCCTTGGTTCTGAAAACTACTGCTTACGTTTTTTCCCCCCAATGAGCCAATGAAATTCACTGGCCAGCACCGGCTACAACCTACGCGAACCTACAAGAACCTTCGACCTCCTGGTGACCCACGAGGACCTCCTTAAGATCCACCTATGGCACGAGAATTCTCGCTACTCTCCATGGCGGCTTCATTCTAGTTGCTGCTAATTTTACAACATGTTGAAAAATTTGCGGCGACCATAATGAGGCCACGACCAGTTCCCAGAATGCGGGAACTCCACACAACCATGAAGGCAACTCCCCGGCAACCACCCGCGAACATGTGGCGACATTGTGGCGACTGCATAGTCTCCTGCAGTCGCCTAAAAAGTCGCCTAAGTGGGACAGGCCCATTAGTTTAGCCTTACCAAGAACTTGAGTAAACAGCATTTCTGTTTTGATTAACCTAATTATAATTTCTGCCAACCCTTCGATCTTTTTCCTTTAACAGCCAATTATAACATTTTAAAATTGCTGACTTTTTTCACTTTTGAAATGTGTGACTATATAACATCTGATATCATTTGACATTGACATGAATTTACTTTAGTTTCCACTTTCTAAGTGAAAAATAGAATTAAGGCAAATGGGATTTCACTATTTCAATAACATATAGGTATTTAAATACTACAATGTGTGTTTTGCACTCATCAAAACTATCATTATGTAAAATCCTTTCTTGTATTCTATAGATTGGCAGCCTTACAAGTACTTCAGTACAATTTGTTATAGCTATTTTCACACAAAACAATATGTCATTAAATATAATCTCTGAATATAACAATATCAGTTCACATGTTATTATATGGGATAGTAATATTAGATTATTATCATCTCATATAATAATATGAAAACTGATTGGATGGATGGAGATGTGCAATCAAACCTTTGTCTTGCTTGATACATACAAAGCATTATTGTGATTAAGACATGTTAAAAGAGGCATTCGAGCATTTCTTGTAATAGCTTTATTGGTAATTTTACTTGCTCAGCATTAGAAGTACGCTGAAACTGAGCATTCATATAAATAGTTTCTTCATTGAAGTCACATTAAGAAATCATACACTGAAAGGACAATATCATTAGAATTATGGGGTTATTATGCACAAGAGCAGGTGCAGCAGCCAGCCTTGTTTATGCTGGCTTTCTGGGCTAGTCCCATTTGTCTGTATTTGGCCCATAGCCTTTTAAACCCTTCCTATCCATGTATTTGTCCAAATGTCTTTTAAAGATCCGCTTCTATGATTTTTTCTGGTAACCCATTCCAGAAGAGGACTAGCCTCTGAGTGAAATAATTAACGTGTTCCTCTTAAATCTCTCCCCTCTCTCCTTAAGCGCAGCCCTCTTGTTTTATCTGTGTTCCTCATGATCTTCTCCATATCATCAAGGTTACGTCACAGTTTGCTACACTCCAAAGAAAAAAAGTCCCAGTCTATTCAGCCTTTCCTTATAATTCAAGCCAGCAAGTCCAGGTAAAATCCTGGCGAATCTCTTCTGCACTTTTTCCATCTTAATGCTATTTTTCATATAGCTGGGCAACCAGAGCTGCACACAGTACTCCAAGTGCAGTCTCCCCAGCAACTTTAACTGTGGCACCATGATGTCCTAACTTTTCACTCAATACCTTCGCAATGAAGGCTGGTGTGTCAATGGTCTTCTTCACTACCCTGATTCGCCATTTTCAGGGAACCATGCACCTGTACTCCCAGATCCTCTGTAGTATAGTCCGGGGGTGTAACCATTATTGCGTAAATCCTGCCCTGGTTTTGACAAGTGTAACAACCACTCTTCTTAGAGTTAGCTCAATTTGCCATTCCTCGGCTCACCTTCCAATCTGATCTAGATCCTGATATAAACTTAGATCTCCTTCCTCGCTGTTGACTATACCACTAATTTTGGTGTGATCTGAAAATTTACTAACTAAATCTGTTGACTACATTGTCTTCCAAATCATTGCTATAGATAACAGCAGTGGACTTCGCTCTGATCCCTGTGGCACTCAATTGGTCCCAGGCCCCCAATCAGAAAAGCAACCATCCAAAACATCCCTTCATTTCCTTCTTCCATTATTAGTTAAACTTTGTTTTGCCAAAGTCTATTGTTCATTCAGTTCTTTGAGAGTTTGTATTGCCTTGTTATTGCTTGGGCTTGCTGTTGCGTAGCCTTTTGATGAATCTCGCAATAAAGAAGATTTATGCATTTAACTGGGTATGTTTCTCTATTTGCTGGAGGCCAAAGGGACAGACTTGGAGATTCATTAGAAGCGTTCACACTTGTGCTACAACTATTCGATTTAAGATGCATCTATTCAGACATGTCTGAAGAGATCTCCTTTCCTCTCGGTTTTTATTGTGGACAGTGACCAATATAGGTCATGAGCCATGAAATAATGGGTTCCATTCGAGTTTTCAAAATGACTGCACTTTATATGACATATACATCGATATTACAAAAAATCTTCAAAACAAAAGCAAGGAATAAAAGGCTACATTTAACAACAGGTGATCTATTTATGTAAACCACCAGTAAAACAATGTTGCTGCCGGAGTAAATCCCTTTATCACTAATCCATGAATGATTCCCAGCAGCATAAGAAAATACTGCATATTTCCAGTGAAATCTTCCCCTGATGCGTGGGAGTTATCAATATTTGTCTGCATACCTTGAAAACAATGAAATAGCTCTAATTCCTCTCTATCTCATTGTATTTCATTTCAAATGAGCTCTTGGGCTGCTTTTATCATGTCATAGAGTCATACAGCACGGAAACAGGCCCTTTGGCCCAACTTATCCATGCCAACCAAGATGTCTAATTTAAGCTAGTCCCACCTACCCACATTTGGACATATCCCTCTAAACCTTTGTGCACCATGTACCTGTCCAAATGTCTTTTAAATGTTGTTTTCGTACCTGCCTCAACTACCTCCTCTGCATTCAATTGCCTTTGACCAGAAGCTCATTGGACGAGCTATCAAAAAAAACTATGGCTGCAAGAACGTTATAAATTGTAATGAGTAACTCACCACCTTACGCCCCAAGCTTTTCTACTAGGTATAAGTCAGTAGTAAGATATATACTTGTTTGAGTGAGCATAACCCCAACATCACTCAAGAAGCTTAGCACCATCAGGAGAAAATAGCCAACCTGATTGGCTTTCCATTCACAACCACAACGTTCACTCCTTCATCAACATTGCATTATTGTTGTGCTGTGTGCTCACTACAACTGCACTGCAATTATTCACTTGGACTACAGCTGAGATATTTTCGAAAGTCATGACTTTGCCCACTACAAGGGGAAGGGCAGAAGCCACATAAGTAAATCAACTGTAGGCTGCATTTTAAGTATTGCATGCAGTTCTGGTTGTCCTACTACAGGAAAGATGGGGAGGATTTGGAAAGGGTACACAGGGCGTTCCGCAATGATATCTGATTAGGGGGGGGACATTGACTAAAAGAGGTTGGACAGACTTGGATTGCTTTCTCCGGAACACTGGAAGTTGCAGGGAGGCCTGATAACTACTTAAAATGATGAAAGGCATAGATAGGATAAATAGTCACTAACATTTTCTTAGAATGGAAACATCGAATACAAGATGATATAGGTTTAAGGTGAGAGGGGCAAAGTTTAAAAGAGATTCATGGGGCAGGTTTATTTACACAGAAGGTGGCAAGTGCTTGAAATGCGGTGCCGGGATGGTGGTGGATGCAGATACGGCAGAGGCATTTATTAAATCTTGGGATAGACATAAGGATATGCAAGGAATGGAGGGATATGGATTATGTGACGAGAGCTAAGAGTTGGTCTTGGCATCATGTTCAGCATAGATATTGTGGGCCGAAGGGCCTGTTCCTATGCTCTACTGTACTATGTTCTAACTCAGCAGGTTCCTATCCAAGTTCTCAGCCCCTTCCTATACTCCCAATACACTCACGAGGGCGCAGCAACATTTTGATCGAACTGCATTTACGTTTATGGATGACATCATAATGTGCTGGATCTTGAACAATGACAAGATGGAGGGACTGGGAGGAGGTGTCACAGATCAAGGTGTCAAGACAACAACTTCTCCCTCAAAGTCAGCAAAATGAATGAGCTAGACGTCGACTTCAGGAAACAAAGTGGAGTATATGCCCCGGTCTACATCAGTAGTGCTGAAGTGGAGAATGTCAAGAAAAGTTTGAGAGCTTCAAGTTCTCTTTTTGCACTACCTGTTTTCTCATGTATGGTTGATTGTACTCATGTGTGGTATTATTTGCCTGGAAGTAAACAAAGTTTCTCGATACAGATGGCTGGGAGCTGAACATCCAGGGATGTTCAATATTCAGGAGGGATAGAGTAGCAATGTTACAAAATTTTGAGATTTTAAAAATAAAGTCTGCAATTTATCCCATCAGATAAAGCATAAAAAGAAGTTTAATTTGACACTTAATTCACTTTCATATCTTCAGTATTAAAAAAGGTATGGCCATTATCATACTCAGAAATTAGCATCTAGTTCCCTATTGCTTTTCCATTGACTTAACACAAAAGCTGTGATCGAGGACAGTTAAAAGCCCATAACTTTCTTAAAAATTATGGTAACTGAAAGAACTTTTCAGGTATTATAGATTGAAGCATTCTGAAACAAATATGAACCAATCTTACTTCGAAGACATGAAAGTAAAGCATATAATTAGTTAGTTACCTAATTGTAGCTAATTACAAAATTCAATTACTAGATCTAAACATCTATCAATTTCTTAAGAATAGATTAACATTTTTAAATAGCCTAAGTGTCCAAATAACATTCACACAATAATTCACAATATAACATAATTTTTAAATCTCATTTTCATGAATTTACAGGCCAAATGGAAGGAATTGAATGTTTAATACCTGTAAATTAATGGGCATTTAATTCATCTTGCGAGTGAGGATTACTGGAACGCGATCTTTTGGAACGTTGATTTGCGGTGAATTTAACCCCGTATTGGCATGAAAAATACTGCCGTTAATTCGGGGAATAAAATCACCGTGTCGCATGACAAAATGTGAATTAAAGGCTTCTTAAGAAGCACTTTTATACATTTAAAGAAAGCACTTTCGTTTACCTGTCCATTGTGTGAAATCCGTCCCCGTTATCGGCGTTGACGCTTCAGGAGCTGCTTTTAAAATGACTGTAGCGCTGACATTGACGATTTAATAAAAATAAAAAATTCACAAAACGCCGGTAGGAACGATTTTGTCAGCCAAGGTTTGTACTCCAACAAAATATTTCCAGGACAAGGGAGGAGAAACCGCGTTTTAACCCCGCCCCCCCCTTAAAGGCGCCAAAATAGCGCACACGGCCAGTGGCAGAATTACAGCGCGACTGAAGGTAAGTTTTGTAACATACCTAGATAGAGAGAAAGGAAAAGGAGGTGGGGTAGCGTTGCTGGTTAGAGAGGAGATTAACGCAGTGGAAAGGAAGGACATTAGCTTGGAGGATGTGGAATCGGTATGGGTAGAGCTGCGAAACACTAAGGGGCAGAAAACGCTGGTGGGTGTTGTGTACAGGCTACCTAGCAGTAGTAGTGAAGTTGGGGATGGCATCAAACAGGAAATTAGAAATGCGTGCAACAAAGGCAAAACAGTTATAATGGGTGACTTCAATCTACATATAGACTGGGTGAATCAAATTGGCAGGGGTGCTGAGGAAGAGGATTTCTTGCAATGTATGCGGGATAGTTATCTAAATCAACATGTAGAGGAACCAACGAGAGAGCAGGCTATTCTAGACTGGGTATTGAGTAATGAGGAAGGGTTAGTTAGCAGTCTTGTTGTGCGTGCCCCCTTGGGCAAGAGTGACCATAATATGGTTGAGTTCTTCATTAGGATGGAGAGTGACATTGTTAATTCAGAAACAACGGTTCTGAACTTAAAGAAAGGTAACTTTGAGGGTATGAGACGTGAATTGGCCAAGATTGACTGGCAATTAGTTCTAAAAGGGTTGACGGTGGATATGCAATGGAAGGCATTTAAAGACTGCATGGATGAACTACAAAAAATTTTCATCCCAGTTTGGCAAAATAATAAATCAGGGAAGGTAGTGCATCCGTGGATAACAAGGGAAATCAGGGATAGTATCAAAGCAAAAGATGATGCGTACAAATTAGCCAGAAAAAGCAGCATACCAGAGGACTGGGAGAAATTGAGAGACCAACAGAGGAGGACAAAGGGCTTAATTAGGAAAGGGAAAATAGATTATGAAAGGAAACTGGCAGGGAACATAAAAACTGACTGCAAAAGTTGTTATAGATATGTGAAGAGAAAGAGATTAGTTAAAACAAATGTAGGTCCCTTGCAGTCAGAAACAGGTGAATTGATCATGGGGAACAAGGATATGGCGTACCAATTGAATAACTACTTTGGTTCCGTCATCACTAAGGAAGACATAAATAATCTGCCGGAAATAGGAGGGGGCCGTGGGTCAAAGGAGATGGAGGAACTGAGTGAAATCCAGGTTAGTCGGGAAGTGGTGTTGGGTAAATTGAATGGATTAAAGGCCGATAAATCACCAGGGCCAGATAGGCTGCATCCCAGAGTACTTAAGGAAGTAGCTCCAGAAATAGTGGATGCATTAGTGATAATTTTTCAAAACTCCTTAGATTCTGGAGTAGTTCCTGAGGATTGGAGGGTAGCAAACGTAACCCCACTTTTTAAGAAGGGAGGGAGAGAGAAAACGGGGAATTATAGACCAGTTAGTCTAACATCGGTAGTGGGGAAACTGCTAGAGTCAGTTATTAAAGATGGGATAGCAGCACATTTGGAAAGTGGTGAAATCATTGGACAAAGTCAGCATGGATTTACGAAAGGTAAATCGTGTCTGACGAATCTTATAGAATTTTTCGAGGATGTAACTAGTAGAGTGGATAGGGGAGAACCAGTGGATGTGTTGTATCTGGACTTTCAGAAGGCTTTTGACAAGGTACCACATAAGAGATTAGGATACAAACTTAAATAACACGGTATTGGGGGTTCAGTATTGATGTGGATAGAGAACTGGCTGGCAAACAGGAAGCAAAGCGTAGGAGTATACGGGTCCTTTTCCCAATGGCAGGCAGTGACTAGTGGGGTACCGCAAGGCTCAGTGCTGGGACCCCAGCTATTTACAATTTATATTAATGATCAGGATGAGGGAATTGAAAGCAACATCTCCAAGTTTGCGGATGACACTAAGCTGGGGGGCAGTGTTAGCTGTGAGGAGGATGCTAGGAGACTGCAAGGTGACTTGGATAGGCTGGGGGAGTGGGCAAATGTTTGGCAGATGCAGTATAATGTGGATAAATGTGAGGTTATCCACTTTGGTGGCAAAAACGGGAAGGCAGACTATTATCTAAATGGTGGCCGATTAGGAAATGGGGAGATGCAGCGAGACCTGGGTGTCATGGTACACCAGTCATTGAAAGTAGACATGCAGGTGCAGCAGGCAGTGAAGAAAGCGAATGGTATGTTGGCCTTCATAGCAAGAGGATTTGAGTATAGGAGCAGGGAGGTTCTACTGCAGTTGTACAGGGTCTTGGTGAGACCACACCTGGAGTATTGCGTACAGTTTTGGTCTCCAAATCTGAGGAAGGACATTATAGCCATAGAGGGAGTGCAGAGAAGGTTCACCAGACTGATTCCTGGGATATCAGGACTTTCATATGAAGAAAGACTGGATAGACTTGGCTTATACTCGCTAGAATTTAGGAGATTGAGAGGGGATGTTATAGAAACGTACAAAATTCTTATGGGGTTGGACAGGCTAGATGCAGGAAGATTGTTCCCGATGTTAGGGAAGTCCAGGACAAGGGGTCACAGCTTAAGGATAAGGGGGAAATCCTTTAAGACCGAGATGAGGAAAAACTTTTTCACACAGAGAGTGGTGAATCTCTGGAACTCTCTGCCACAGAGGGTAGTTGAGGCCAGTTCATTGGCTATATTTAAGAGGGAGTTAGATGTGGCCCTTATGGCTAAGGGGATCAAGGGGTATGGAGAGAAGGCAGGTACGGGATACTGAGTTGGATGATCAGCCATGATCATATTGAATGGCGGTGCAGGCTCGAAGGGCCGAATGGCCTACTCCTGCACCTATTTTCTATGTATCTATGTATCTATGAGTCACACAGTGTCCAAGTTCTTTAATTGTCACTGGGTCTAAATCCCAGAACACCTGACCTGTACTGATCAATACCCTGACCAATATCATCTCTAGAGGAATTCAGTGATTCAAGAAGCGGAGTTTTGAATGGGTGTACCAGGATCTGAGGCAACAATGCATTTCCCTAAAAATAAAGCAACATTAGACGGACCAGGATGTGATAAGGTGAAAACAGTTGTGTAACATTTCCACACAAACTCAGATGCCAACATGACAATAGAATAAATGAACTTTTAAAATGCACTGTAAATTAAACTAAATGTAGGAGGATTTATTTATAGTGGCACAAAAGTATGCATTTTATTGATTTATTGGTTTGTATAATTTAATTGTCTGTACAGTACGGTGAGTTTGTTTGTTTAATCTGTCTATCCTCTCCATCATACTCCAGTAGTTAGGCTATTAACAAGATATGTGCATCAGTGTTGCAGGTAATCGCCACGTGTCCAGATAATCTGGATTTGAAAATGTGAACATTGAAGTTGTTGTTAGAAATATATCAATTCATACCTTTCTTCTGTTAGCAGTCAAACATTAGGGTGAATATCTCTTTAAGGTGGCAATTAACTCGATCAAACATCTCATAGATTTGTAACAAACAAGCAGGATTAAAATGATACAGTCAATGGGTGGGTGGGGGGCAGGGAGATGCATACGTTTTGAAATCACACAGAATTAAATAGATGACACAAAGTGCTGGAATAATTCAGCATTCATGGAGAACATAGATAGGTGACATTTCTGGGTGGGATCTTTCTTCAGACCTGACCCAAAACATCACCTATCCATTTTCTCCAAGGATGCTGCTTGACCTGATGAGTCACTTCAGCACTGTCTTTTTTTTTGTAAACCAGCATCTGCAGTTCCTTGTTTTTATAGTTTAATAGATCTGTGCATGTAAATGTTGTTTACTGTTAAAGGAAACAGTGTGTTATTAGGGTCTGCACTCAGTTCTGGTATTTATTTAGTATTTGTGAGTAGAATAAACAATTCAAAGAAAGATCCCCGAGTTTTTTTTGTGAGTTGCCTATTTTTACCCGATTCAGATAGGTTTTCCCCAGATGAGAGAGTTGTCTCCATACAAGCAATGAATACTGCTCTTGCCAGTGACGCCCACAATCCCAATTTTTTTTTTTTAAACATACTCCTAAAAACTCTATACACACAAAATATTGACTATTCGTACAATGTCAAAACTCAGCTATTAATCAGGCAGTATTCCTTGTGTCAGATAAATCATCTCTTCTTGCAGCGGTTTATGTGCTACGTGTGTTGTGGGTGGGTCTTGAACCAGTGCAGTACTGTTCCTATATCTGTCCATTTGGTATCCTCCCCAATCTGCTAAATGAAAGAGTTTAAATTTGGCAATTATGTTGCTCTATTTAAGCAATAACAAGCATCCCTTGTAGCTGTGTAAAAAGGAACTGCAGATGCTAGTTTATACAGAAGATAGAAAGGTCAGTCTGAAGAAGGGTCCTGACCTGAAATGTCACCCATCCTTTTTCTCCAGAGATGCTGCCTGAGAGTTACTCTAACACTGTGTCCATCTTCTCTTTAAGAGCTGCTAACTCGTGATATCCTCCATTTATGCATCCAACCTGGGTCATTATTTGAGCCAATAAATGGAACAAAATGTAAGATTTTTTTCAAGTTTGTATCTTGCGCAATATCTATTCTCTGTCCTACGTATGTTTGTAGGATCATAGTGTCAAATAGCATGAAAGGAGCTCAAATTGATTGTGCTGATTCCCAAAACAATTTTCCATTTAGTTCCATTTCTCTACCAATTCCCATAGCACATAAATATGTTCTCTTTATTTTTTTTATCTGATTCCCTTTTTAAGTTGCTATGGACTTTGCTTCCAAATAGATCAAATATTAGTATGGCTGATGAACAGGCCCTTTGGCCCACAATGTTTGCGCTAATAATGATGCCAAATTCAATGACAAAGCCCCTTCTGCCTGCACATCATCCATATTCCTCCATTCCTGCATATTCTTGTGCCTATCTAAAAGTCTCTAAAATACCCCTCTTGCATCTGCTTTCGCCACCACCCCTGGCAGCACGTGTCAGATACCCACCACTCTCTATGTAAAAAAAACTTGCTCTGCATATCTCCTTTAAACTTTCCCCCTAACACCTTAAAGATATACCCTCGAGTATTTGACATTTCCATTCAGGGAATAAGATTCTGTCTGCCCTCATGAACTTCTAATGCTTCTGTCAGACAGCCTCTCAGCCTCTGACGCTCCAGAGAAAACAGGCAATGTTTATCCAACCTCTCCTTGTAGCTAATACTTTCTAATTGAGGCAGCATCATTGTAAACCTCTTCTGCACCCTCTCTAAAGACTCCACATCCTTCCTGCAATGGGGCAATCGGAACTGCACACAATATCCCAATGCAGCCCAATGCAACAAATTCTTTACCACTATGTATTTATATTGCTACTTTCAAGGAGCTATAGGCTTGGACCCCAAGATCCCTGTACAGTGCATTAAGAAAGTATTCAGACCCCTTCACTTTTTCCACATTTTGTTACGTTACAGCCTTATTTTAAAATGGATTAAATTCATTTTTTTAAATCATCTATCTACACACAATACCACAAAATGAAGCAGAAACAGGCATTTAGAAATTTTTGCAAAGTAATTAAAAATAAATAACTGAAATATCACATTTACATGCGTTTTCAGACCCTTTGCTATGACACTCAAAATTGAGCTTAGGTTCATCCTGTTTCCATTGGTTATTCTTGAGATGTTTCTACAACTTGATTGGAGCCCACCAGTGGTAAATTAAATTGATTGGACATGATTTGGAAAGGCACACAGCCCTCTATGTAAGGTCCCACAGTTGACAGTGCATGTCAGAGCAAAAACCAAGCAATGAAGACGAAGGAATTGTCTGTAGACCTCCGAGACAGGATTGTGTTGAGACACAGATCTGGGGAAGTGTATAAAACAATTTCTGCAGCATTGTAGGTCCCGAAGAGCACAGTGGCCTCCGTCATTCTTAAATGGAAGAACTTTGGAACCACCAGGACTCTTCATAGAGCTGGCCGCTGGGCCAAACTGAACAATTGGGGGAGAAGGGCCTTGGTCAGGAAGGTGACCAAGGGCCCGATGGTCACTCTGACAGAGCTCCAGAGTTCCTCTGTGAAGATGGGAAAATCTTGTGGGCTACTATATCTGCGGCACTCCACCAATCAGCCCTTTATGGTAGAGTGGCCGGACGGAAGCCACTCCTCAATAAAAGGCACATGACAGCCCGCTTGGAGTTTGCCAAAAATCACCTAAAGGACTCTCAGACCATGAGAAACAAGATTCTCTGGTCTGATAAAACCAAGATTGAACACATTTTGGCCTGAATACCAAGCATCACGTCTGGAGGAAACCTGGCTCATCACCTGGCCAATACCATACCTATGGTGAAGCATGGTGGTGGCAGCATCATGCTGTGGGGATGTTTTTCAGTGGCAGGAACTGGGAGACGAGTCAGGATCGAGGGAAAGATGAACGGAGCAAAGTACAGAGATCCTTGATGAAAACCTGCTCCAGAGTTCTGGACCTCAGACTGGGGCGGAGGTTAACCTTCCAACAGGACAACAACCCTAAGCACACAGCCAAGACAATGCAGAAGTGGCTTCATGACAAGTCTGTGAATGTCCTTGAGTTGCCCAGCCAGAGCCCAGACTTGAACCCGATCAAACATCTCTGGAAGGACCTGAAAATGTCTGTGCATTGACGCTCCCCATCCAACCTGACAGAGCTTGAGAGGATCTGCAGAGAAGAATGGGAGAAATTACCCAAATACAGGTGTGCCAAGCTTGTAGCATCATACCCAAGAAGACTTGAAGTTGTAATCGCTGCCAAAGGTGCCTCACCAAAGTGATGAGTAAAGGGACTGAACACTTATGTAAATGTGATAATTCAGTTATTTCTTTTTAATTACTTTGCAAAAAGTTCTAAACACCTGTTTTTGCTTTTTTATTATGGGGTATTGTGTGTAGATTGATGATATTTAAAAAATTAGAATAAGGCTGTAACGTTGGTCTGAATACTTTCTGAATGCACTGTATATATGAATACTGCCACTAATGTGTATACTTTCTCCTTACATTTGTCCTCCCGAAGTGCAACACCTCACATTAGCCCTCGTCAACCATGATCTGCCATTTATTCATCCATATCTGTAACTGATCTATATCCTTCTGTATCCTTTGACAGTTTTCTTCACTGTCCACAATGCCACAATGATTTGTAATCCCTGTTGCTAACTAACCCATCTACGTTTTCATCCAAGATTTTTATATATTTTTATATATATCACAAACAACAGAGGTCGCTGCACTGGTCCTGCGGAACACTATGGGTTACAGATCTCCAGCCTGAATAACACTGTTCCTCCACTATCCTATGTCTTCTATGTGTAAGCCAGTTCTGAATCCAAACTACCAAGTCATCATGTTTCTCATGCATCTTAATATCCTGGATATGCCTACCATGAAGGACCTTGTCATATACCCGATGAAGGGTCTCGACCCGAAACGTCACCCATTCATTCTCTCCAGAGATGCTGCCCGTCCTGCTGAGTTACTCCAGCATTTTGTGTCTATCTTTTGTCATATACCTTACTATTTTGTCAGGAAGTGCAGTCCAGATTATGGCCGCTCACTACTCACACCTTATCCCTGGTTTACAAACACCTAAAATCTGTGTCCTCAATTTTTTCATGGAAACAGTTTCCATTTATTTACTTTGCCAAAACACTTCATTGTTTTGAACGCTTATTAAATTTCCACTTAACCGTCTTTACTTTCAGCTCGAAGATAGACACACAAAGCTGGAGTAACTCAGCGGAACAGGCCGCATCTCTGGAGAGAAGAAATGAGTGGCGTTTCGGGTCGAGACCCTTCTTTCAGTTCTCTAGTCTTTCTAAAATCCGTCATTTGCAATCAAAGTCAAAGTCACTCAAGGCAAAAATGGCTGCCGATACACCTCGGATGCTGCAACAAGCTTTGCACCATTAGGGATTTCCAGGCAGAGTGAGCTGGAGGCTCTAATTCTCTTAGGATTCTTCCCACTAAAGTAAATGCCCACTGGATACTCAAGATGCATCTTCGCATAGTTTAGCTAAACTATGATGTCGATTAGTCGAGCCTCAATTGGCTCAAATTTTGTGTCCTGATTCAGTCTGCTAATTCCAAAATTGATTTCCAATTTCCTGAAAGTCAGTTCCACGGTATTCCTTGGCAAACTTCATCCAAATTCTAACCAAGCATGTGTCTGCTTATCTTCTGAGATGAGGCAGAATCTGACATAGACACATGAGTGTTCATTGTTCCAGTCCGATGCTAATGGCAATTAAACACACATGACTCTCTTGAGTCTTGAGTACTGATAAACTCCATCTCTAATACTATTCTGGTAATTCTCTCAGTACCCTCTACAAGGATTCAATGGGCTGGATGCACAGCCTGGTGCTTCCAGCACAAGCATTCGGCTGGCATAGATACGGAAGGTCAATTGAGCTGAATTTCCAACCCCAGGAGGAATTTAGTGAGGCATGACAAGCATCAGGGACAAGTCGGCCTTAGAAGGAATATTGCTGAAGTTTACCTCTGAAAACCATTTAAGTATTTTAAAAATATAATAAAAGTCCAATGCACTAAAATGAATCGCTTATTTAAAGAAAATAAGTAAGAAATAATAAGTGAACTTTTTCCGTTATCTTCACACCAAGATTTACCATTCAACTGAATGGAGTCTTCTATACTATGCCACGTCTGACTGGTGTTGAATGGGAGGACCAATATCTCCAGTGTAATCCAAATATGGTAGGGGTATCAAAAACCAGAGGACCGAGGTTTAAGGTGAGGAGGGAGTTTAAAGAGAATCAGAGAGGAAAGCATTTTACACAAAGAATGGTTGATACAGAAACACACCACCAGAGGAAGTGGTGGAAACAGAATTACTGTGGTCTGAGAAGGACGTTCAATATGCGAGATGCACCATCTGGAGCTCTCTGTATTTACTTTGCACACTCTGCATATTATTACATTGGACCATTGGAGACCAAGAACTCACGAGGGTATACTACAATAAGAAACAGAGAGTTTATTCTTGTTGGGCTTATTTTTGGCCACTCCCTCAGCAGAAACATATCCTTATGTGTTCCTCATTTCGGAGATCCCCGATATACCACCAGCAGAAGTTCTGCACAGGTTTCCCAAGCATCTCAATTGCTATATTGTTTGTCCATATGATGAAAGACATTGATGTCCTACATGTACAAAGGGTGGCTTTCACCACATGTGACTAACTTGACTTGTTGCTTGTGAGTTTCTCTTTGTACTTCAAATAACAAAATCTCAAATTTTCAGGAAATATTTCATCATTAATACCATGGTCTGTTACATCTTGCACCTTCATTGACAAATAATCATTTCCTCATTTCCTTTCAATATCTTTAATGAAAGATCGACACACCTGAAGGATTACATTATAGCACGAATATTTTTAAAAATTGGAATTTGGCAGGACTCCCATGCAAACAATCACAAGGACTCTTAGTGAACTCTTGTATCAGCTGACACATTTTCTTCGCCTATGTGGTCAAGGGTTGATAATTTGATGTCCAAATAAAACTATTACTATTAATCCTGCCTTTAAAATTTCGAATCAGGTTCAATTGTCCCAGTGACACACTGGACACATGGATGATGGTCACTTCAGCAGCTGTTTAATAGCAGGACATTGTTCTTTCTCTTTGGCCTCATGGTGGCGTTGTTTCACCTTCTTCTGGCAATGAATTCACATTATATTGAACATAGAACAGTCCAGCGCAGAACAGGCCCTTCGGCCTTCAATGTGTACTGGACATAATGTCAAGTTAAACTAATTGTATATGCCTGTACATGATCGACACCCCTCCAATTCCCTGCATATCCCTGTCCCTATGTGAAAGTATTTTAAATACTGCAAACGTATCTGCCTCCACCACCACCACCTCTGGCAGTGCATTCCAGGTGCCCAACACCTTGTGTGTAAAAACTTACCATATGCATCTCCTTTAAACCTTGCCCCTTTCAACTTAAATTTATGCTCTCTAGTCTTTGACATTTCCAGCCTGGGAAAAAGGTTCTGACTGCTACCCTATCGATACCTCTCATAATTTAAAGCCACCGGGGTGGCGGCTTTTAGTTCCCAGCAGGTAAAGATCATCACTCCTCCACCTCTTCTAGCAAGGCTTCCACAAATTTGTAGAGCGCAGTATCTACCATGTTATTCCTTGGCATCTATCAAGTTTCCATCTCTTCCACAATGGCTCCCACCACCTGCTATCTCCATAAAGTACCTTCTTTCTACATGGTGTGAGCCAGTTTTAAACAGTAAACACTGGCTTGAGCTGGTGCTAGCGATTCACAAAATTGGATCTCTGATGATGCAACAAACATTGGGGGAGAGGGAGGAGAGAAGAGGAGGGGGAGAAGAGGAGGGGGAGAAGAGGAGGGGGAGAAGAGGAGGTGGAGGGGGAGTGGTGGAGGGGGGAGAAGAGGAGGGGATGGGGAGGGTGGAGGGGGCAGGATAGGAGGGATAGAGGGGGAGTGGAGGGGATGGAGAGGGAGGGGGTAGTAGGACAACTTGCTCTATTTGATCTTATTTGATTGTGCACGCCAGACCACGTGAAGGTTCCAATCTCCAACAACTGTCCCATTGTGATGACATATGTAAATGAGATCCATTGTGATTGTACATCTGTGAGATGGCTCTGTGACTCGTGCAGCTGTTTGATTTTAGTGGGAACACCTGAACGTTCCAATCTCCCAGCCCTGTCCCATTGTGATGTCTAATCATAGGTAAATGAGATCCATTGTGATTGGACATCTGTGAGAAGGCCTTGTGACTCATGCAGCTGCTTTATTTTAATTTTTTTGATGTTTTTTACTAAAAAAGCAGGGAAATTAATAACCAAATGTTCTAATTTTCTAAACAAAATGCGGAGGAGGAAAAACTCTACAGGAATATGTAAAAATTTCTCTTACGCAAAGGGTGGAGGAGTAAATTCACAAACAGCTTAAACGAATTTTCGCGAAATAGAACCCGTTACAAACAAGCCAACGAACGATGGTTTTAATAGTTACTAGAACAAGTGCAGACCCGTTGGGTCTGGACACCGAACGTGCGTTTGCGGGGGGGGGGGGTGTGGGTGAGGCTGTGGCATCACACTAACCACCCCCTTTCCTCCAAAGCACGGAATCCGGCACCCACAAACACACACACTCATCACACCCCTTGGTATTATTTTAATTTTGTAATTTGCGTATTTTATCCCATCGCCACCCTATCCACTGACGAATAGCCCTCACCTCTGAGATGCGTCTAGAGGGTTTGGGGCATAGGGAAAATTTAATGTTAGAAAAAAAAATTGAAGAGGGGGAGGAGGAGGGTGGAGAGGAAGGGGGAGAGAGGAGGGGGGGAGAGGAGAGGTGTGGAGAGAGGAAGGAGAGGATGGGGGAGAGAGGTGAAGGGGGGGTTGGAGCGGGTGTGCATGAGTCGAGCCGCGGGCTGTGAAGAGAGAAGGGCAGAGAGAGAGAGAGAGAGAGAGGGGAGAGACAGAGAGACTGGTACACAAAAAAAGCTGGAGAAACACAGCGGGTGCAGCAGCATCAATGGAGCGAAGGAAATAGGCAACGCTTTGGGCCGAAGCCCATCCTCAGATGGGTTTTCTCCCGAAACGTTGCCTATTTTGTTCGATCCATAGATGCTGCTGCACCCACTGAGGATATACAGTTTTTTTTGTGTACCTTCGATTTTCCAGCATCTGCAGTTCCGTCTTAAAGACAGAGAGACTGTTTGCGGGCTGTTTTCCCAACGCGCGTTTACGGGAGGGGGAGGTGCTGCGGCATCACACACACTAACCACCCCCCAAACACACTCGGGGGGAGGGGGGGAGAGGAAGACGGGGTGGGGAGAGAAGAGGGGAGAGGGAGACATGGTGGGGAGAGAAGAGGAGAGGGGGAGGGAGGGGAGAAGGGGAGGAGGAAAGGGGAGAGATTCGTGAGGGAGAAGAGAGCAGGGTGGAGGAGAGCGAGGGGGAGCAGAGTGGGGAGTGGGAGGAGAGCGGGGAGGGCAGGAAGGGGGAAGAGGGGGGAAGGGGATGTTAGAGGTGGAGAGAGGGGATGAGGGGAAGGGGAGAGGAGTAGGGGGAAGAGAGGGAGGGGGAGGGAGAGAGGTGGGGGAGGGAGAGGGGCAGAGTGGGGAGTGAGGGGCAGAGGGGTAGCGGGGAGTGGTGCAAGAGAGAGGCAAATGGGGTGGGGGGAGATGGGTGTGAAGAGGGGTGGTGGAGGGGGAAGAGAGTGGGTGGGAGGGGAGGGAGGGGGAGAGGAGAGAGGGGGAAGAGAAGGGAGGGCGAGTGGAAGTAGGAAGGGTAGGGACAGTCCATCTGTTCCCCATTCCCTATCACCCCCAATCCTCTTTCTCTATTCCCATACACGTGGCGACGCCCTTCGACACAGGCTGTGGGGTGGGGGGGAGGGGCTGGGGCTGAGGCTGCTGCAAAGGCATATTTAAATGGATCCATTCCGATTGGACATGTGTGAACATTGGGCATTGTGACATCACACAATGGAAACTTCACTAACATTCTATGGCTGAGAGCTGTTTTTTTTAAACATTTTGAAATGTTGGTGGGGTGGGGGAGAAGTATTTTATTAAAAAAAGTGTACATAAACACGACCAATTTTAATCAGGAGTGGCTATTCGTAAATATAAATGAAATATCTTTAGAAATTGAAAAAAATATTGGCGTTTCCGCGTGCGGTGTAGTCGTAGGGTGGTATCAAAGGGGCTTGGGGGCACAAGTCAGGCGGCCCGCGGGACGGATGGCAGCCACAGAGTTTTAATATATTACTAGACCAAGTGCAGACCCGTTGGGTCTGTCTCCCCAACGTGCGTTTGCGGTGGGGGGTGGTGGGGCTGTACCTCCAAAGCACGGTTGCGGGGTGTGAATCTTGCACCCACAAACACACACACTCATCACACCCCTTGATATTATATTAATATTTTAATTTGCTTCTTTTATCCCATCTCCACCCTATCCACTGACGAATAGCCCTCACCTCTCAGGTGTGTCTCGAGGGGGGGGGGGGTGCATAGAGAGAAAATTTAATGTTAGAAAAAAAATTGTGAGGAGGGGGAGGAGGAGGGTGGAGAGGAAGGTGGGGAGAGGAAGGTGGGGAGAGAGGAGGGGGAGAGAGGAGGAGGAGAGAGGAGGGGGGAGGAGGAGGTTGGAGAGGAAGGGGGGAGAGGAAGGTGGGGAGAGAGGAGGGGGAGAGAGGAGGGGTAGGGAGGAGGGGGAGAGAGGAGGGGGAGAGAGGAGGGGGAGAGAGGAGGGGGAGAGAGGAGGGGGATAGAGGAGAGCGGTGGAGAGAGGAAGGAGAGGATGGGGAGAGAGGTGAAGGGGGGGGGTTGGAGCGGGCGTGCATGAGTAGAACCGCGGGCTGTGAAGAGAGAAGGTCAGAGAGAGAGAGAGAGAGAGGTGAGAGACAGAGAGACTGGTACACAAAAAAAAGCTGGAGAAACACAGCGGGTGCAGCATCATCTATGGAGCAAAGGAAATATGCAACTCTTTTGGCCGAAACCCATCCTCAGACGGGGTTTTTCCAAAACGTTGCCTATTTCCTTGGATCCATAGATGCTCCTGCACCCGCTGAGGTTTTACATTTTTTTTTGTGTACCTTCGATTTTCCAGCATCTGCAGTTCCGTCTTAAAGACAGAGAGACTGTTGGCGTGCTGTTTTCCCAATGCGCGTTTGCGGGAGGGGGGGGGGGGCTGCGGCATCACACTCACACTAACCACCCCCCAAACACAGGCGGGAGGAGGGGGGGAGAGGAAGACGCGGTGGGGAGAGAAGAGGAGAGAGGGAGACGGGGTGCGGAGATAAGAGGAGAGGGAGAGGGAGGGGAGAGGGGGAGGAGGAAAGGGGAGAGATTGGTGAGGGAGAAGAGAGCAGGGTGGGGGAAAGGGAGGGGGAGGAGAGTGGGGAGTGGGAGGAGGGTGGGGAGGGCAGGAAGGGGGGAGAGGGGGGGAGGGGATGTTAGAGGTGGAGAGAGGGGATGAGGGGAAGGGGAGAGGAGTAGGTGGAAGAGAGGGAGAGAGGGAGGGGGTGGGAGAGAGGTGGGTGAGGGAGAGGGGAAGAGTGGGGAGTGAGGGGCAGAGGGGTAGCGGGGAGTGGTGCAAGAGAATGGGGAAGGGGGTGGGGGGGAGATTGCGGTGAAGAGGGGTGGTGGGGTGGAAAAGAGGGGGTGGGATGGGAGGGAGGGGTAGAGGATACATAGATACATAGAAAATAGGTGCAGGAGTAGGCCATTCGGCCCTTCGAGCCTGCACCGCCATTCAATATGATCATGGCTGATCATCCAACTCAGTATCCCGTACCTGCCTTCTCTCCATACCCCCTGATCCCTTTAGCCACAAGGGCCACATCTAACTCCCTCTTAAATATAGCCAATGAACTGGCGTCAACTACCCTCTGTGGCAGAGAGTTCCAGAGATTCACCACTCTCTGTGTGAAAAAGTTTTTCCTCATCTCGGTCTTAAAGGATTTCCCCCTTATCCTTAAGCTGTGACCCCTTGTCCTGGACTTCCCCAACATTGGGAACAATCTTCCTGCATCTAGCCTGTCCAACCCCATAAGAATTTTGTACGTTTCTATAAGATCCCCTCTCAATCTCCTAAATTCTAGCGAGTATAAGCCAAGTCTATCCAGTCTTTCTTCATATGAAAGTCCTGACATCCCAGGAATCAGTCTGGTGAACCTTCTCTGCACTCCCTCTATGGCTATAATGTCCTTCCTCAGATTTGGAGACCAAAACTGTACGCAATACTCCAGGTGTGGTCTCACCAAGACCCTGTACAACTGCAGTAGAACCTCCCTGCTCCTATACTCAAATCCTCTTGCTATGAAGGCCAACATACCATTCGCTTTCTTCACTGCCTGCTGCACCTGCATGCCTACTTTCAATGACTGGTGTACCATGACACCCAGGTCTCGCTGCACCTCCCCATTTCCTAATCGGCCACCATTTAGATAATAGTCTGCCTTCCCGTTTTTGCCACCAAAGTGGATAACCTCACATTTATCCACATTATACTGCATCTGCCAAACATTTGCCCACTCCCCCAGCCTATCCAAGTCACCTTGCAGTCTCCTAGCATCCTCCTCACAGCTAACACTGTGAGGGGGGGGAAGAGTGGGGAGGGAGAGTGGAAGTAGGAGGGGTAGGGACAGTCCATCTGTTCCCCATTCCCTATCACCCCCAATCCTCTTTCTCTATTCCCACACACGTGACGACACCCTTCGACACAGGCTGCGGGGGTGGGGGGGAGGGGCTGGGGCTGTGGCTGCTGCAAAGGCATATGTAAATGGGTCCATTCCGATTTGTCATCTGTGAGCATTGGGCATTGTGACATCACAAATCGGAACCTTCATTAACATTTTATTGCTGAGAGCTGTTTTTTTTAAACATTTTGAAATTTCCCCATTCCCTATCACCCCCACACACATGACGACACCCTTCGACACAGGCTGCGGGGTTGGGGGGGAGGGGCTGGGGCTGGGGCTTCAGCAAAGGCATATGTAAATGGATCCATTCCGATTGGACATGTGTGAGCATCGGGCATTGTGACATCACACAATGGAAACTTCACTAACATTCTATGGCTGAGAGCTGTTTTTTTAAAACATTTTGAAATGTTTGGGTGGGGGGATGGGGAGAAGTATTTTATTTTAAAAAGTGTACACAAACACGACCATATTTAATCAGGAGTGTTTATTCGTAAAGATAAATGTAATCTTTTTAGAAATGGTAACAAATATTGGCGTTTCCGCGTGCTGTGTGGGCCTAGGGCAGTATCAAAGGGGATTTGTGACACATGTCAGGCGGATGGCAGCCAGAAGTCAGGCGGATGGCAGCCAGAGAATTTTAATATAATACTAGGCCAAGTGCAGACCCGTTGGGTCTGGTCACCGAACGTGCATTTGCGGGGTGGGGGGGAGGCTGTGGCATCACACTAACCACCCCCTTTCCTCCAAATCACGGAATCCGGCACCCACAAACACACACATTCATCACACCCCTTGATATTATTTTAATTTTTTAATTTGCTTCTTTTATCCCATCTCCACCCTATCCACTGATGAATAGCCCTCACCTCTCAGATGCGTCTAGAGGGGTTGGGGCAGAGGGAAAATTTAATGTTAGAAAAAAAAATTGAAGAGGGGGAGGAGGAGGGTGGAGAGGAAGGGGGAGAGAGGAGATGGGTGGAGAGAGGAAGGAGAGGATGGGGGAGAGAGGTGAAGGGGGGGGTTGGAGCGAGCGTGCATGAGTCGAGCTGTGAAAAGAGAAGGGCCAGAGAGAGAGAGAGAGAGAGAGAGGGGAGAAACAGAGAGACTGGTACACAAAAAAAAGCTGGAGAAACACAGCGGGTGCAGCAGCATCTATTGAGCGAAGGAAATAGGCAACGATTTTGGCCGAAGCCCATCCTCAGATGGGTTATCTCCTGAAACGTTGCCTATTTCCTTCGATCCATAGATACTGCTGCACCCGCTGAGGATATACAGTTTTTTTTGTGTACATTCGATTTTCCAGCATCTGCAGTTCCATGTTAAAGACAGAGAGACTGTTTGCGGGTTGTTTTCCCAACGCGCGTTTGCGGGAGGGGGGGGGGGCTGCGGCATCACACTCGCACTAACCACCCCCCAAACTCACACTAACCACCCCCCAAACACACTCGGGGGGAGGGGGGAGAAGTAGACGGGGTGGGGAGAGAAGAGGGGAGAAGGAGACAGGGTGGGGAGAGAAGAGGAGAGGGGGAGGGAGGGGAGAGGGGGAGGAGGAAAAGGGAGAGATTGGTGAGGGAGAAGAGAGCAGGGTGGGGGAGAGGGAGGAGGAGAAGAGTGGGGAGTTGGAGGAGAGCGGGGAGGGCAGGAAGGGGGGAGAGGGGGGGAGTGGATGTTAGAGGTGGAGAGAGGGGATGAGGGGAAGAGGAGAGGAGTAGGGGGAAGAGAGGGAGAGAGGGAGGGGGAGGGAGAGGGGAAGAGTGGGGAGTGAGGGGCAGAGGGGTAGCGGGGAGTGGTGCAAGAGAAAGGGGAAGGGGGTGGGGGGAGATGGGGGTGAAGAGGGGTGGTGGAGGGGGAAGAGAGGGGGTGGGAGGGGAGAGGAGAGAGGGGGAAGTGGGGAGGGAGAGTGGAAGTAGGAGGGGTAGGGACAGTCCATCTGTTCCCCATTACCTATCACCCCCAATCCTCTTTCTCTATTCCCACACACGTGATGACGCCCTTCGACACAGGCTGTGGGGTTGGGGGGAGGGGCTAGGGCTGTGGCTGCTGCAAAGGCATATGTAAATGGATCCATTCCTATTGGACATGTGTGAGTATCGGGCATTGTGACATCACACAATGGAAACTTCACTAACATTCTATGGCTGAGAGCTTTTTTAAAAACATTATGAAATGTTGGGGGGGTGGGGGGGGGGGGAGAAGTATTTTAATTAAAAAAATGTACACAAACACGACCAAATTTAATCAGGAGTGTCTATTCGTAAAGATAAATGTAATCTCTTTAGAAATGGTAAAAAATATCGGCGTTTCGCGTGCTGTGTGGGCCTAGGGCGGTATCAAAGGGGATTTGTGACACAAGTCAGGCGGATGGCAGACACAAGTCAGGCGGATGGCAGCCAGAGAGTTTTAATATAATATACTAGACCAAGTGCAGACCCGTTGGGTCTGGACACCGAACGTGCATTTGTGAGGGTGGGGATGGTGCTGTGGCGTCACACTAACCACCCCCTTTCCTCCAAAGCACGGAATCCGGCACCCACAAACACACACACTCATGACACCCCTTGATATTATTTTAATTTTTAAATTTGCTTCTTTTATCCCATCTCCACCCAATCCACTGACGAATAGCCCTCACCTCTCAGATGCATCTAGAGGGGTTGGGGCAGAGGGAAAATTTAATGTTAGAAAAAAAAAATTTGAAGAGGAGGTGGGTGGAGAGGAAGGGTGAGAGAGGAGGGTGGAGAGGAAGGGCGAGAGAGGAGAGGGGTGGAGAAAGGAAGGAGAGGATGGGGTAGAGAGGTGAAGGGGGGGTTGGAGCGGCCGTGCATAAGTCGAGCTGTGAAAAGAGAAGGGCAGAGAGAGAGAGAGAGAGAGATAGGGGAGAGACAGAGAGACTGGTACACAAAAAAAAGCTGGAGAAACACAGCGGGTGCAGCAGCATCTAGGAGCGAAGGAAATAGGCAATGCTTTGGGCCGAAGCCCATCCTCAGACGGGTTTTCTCCTGAAACGTTGCCTATTTCCTTCGATCCATAGATGCTGCTGCACCCGCTGAGGATATACATTTTTTTTTGTGTACCTTCGATTTTCCAGCATCTGCAGTTCCGTCTTAAAGACAGAGAGACTGTTTGCGGGCTGTATTCCCAACGCGCGTTTGTGGGATGGGGGGTAGGGGCTGCGGCATCACACTCACACTAACCACCCCCCAAACTCACACTAACTACCCCCCAAACACACTCGGGGGGAGAGAAAGACGGGGTGGGGAGAGAAGAGTGGAGAGAGGGACGGGGTGGGAAGAGAAGAGGAGATGAGGAGGGAGGGGAGAGTGGGAGGAGGAAAGGGGAGAGATTGGTGAGGGAGAAGAGAGCAGGGTAGGGGAGAGGGAGGGGGAGGAGAGTGGGGAGTGGGTGGAGAGCGGGGAGGGCAGGAAGGGGGGACAGGGGGGGGAGGGGATGTTAGAGGTGGAGAGAGGGGATGAGGGGGAGAGGAGTAGGGGGAAGAGAGGGAGAGAGGGAGGGGGAGGGAGAGAGATGGGGAGGGAGAGTGGATGAGTGGGGAGTGAGGGGCAGAGGGGTAGAGGGGAGTGGTACAAGCGAGAGGGGAAGGGGGTGGGGGGAGATGGGGGTGAGGAGGCGTGGTGGAAGGGGAAGAGAGGGGGTGGGAGGGGAGGGATGGGGAGAGGGAAAGAGGGGGGAAGAGTGGGGAGGGAGAGTGGAAGTAGGAGGGGTAGGGACAGTCCATCTGTTCCCCATTCCCTATTAACCCCAATCCTCTTTCTCTATTCCCACACACGTGACGAAGCCCTTCGACACAGGCTGTGGGGTTGGGGGGAGGGGCTGGGGCTGGGGCTGCTGCAAAGGCATATGTAAATGGATCCATTCCGATTGGACATGTGTGAGCATCGGGCATTGAGACATCACACAATGGAAACTTCACTAACATTCTATGGCTGAGATCTGTTTTTTTAAAAACATTTTTAAATGTTGGGGGGGGGGAGAAGTATTTTATTTTAAAAAGTGTACACAAACACGACCAAATTTAATCAAGAGTGTCTATTCGTAAAGATAAATGTAATCTCTTTAGAAATGGTAAAAAATATCGGCGTTTCCGCGTGCTGTGTGGGCCTAGGGCGGTATCAAAGGGGATTTGATGGCAGACACAAGTCAGGCGGATGACAGCCACAGAGTTTTAAAGATAGACTAGACCAAGTGCAGACCCGTTGGGTCTGGTCCCCGAAAGTGCTTGACATCCCGGGGTGTTGTTCCCGAACGTGCTTCAGACCCCGGGGTGAAAATCTGCGGAAAAAAAGAGGGTGTCGTTTTCGGGAAAAATCGGAGACAATCGGCGAAAAAAAGATGGCGTCGTTTTCGGAGAAAAGTGGCGAAAAAAAGATGGCGTCATTTTCGGAGAAAATCGGAGACAATCGGAGAAAATCGGAGACAATCGGAGAAAATCACATGGGGGTGGGGGGGGGATGGATTTTATTAAAAAAACGTGTACATAAACAGGACTGAATTTAATCAGGAGTGGCTATTCGTAAAGATAAGTGTCATCTCTTTGGAAATGGTAAAAAATATGGGCATTTCCGCGCGCTGTGTGGGCCAGGGGCGGTATCAAAGGCGGCACAGGTCAAGCAGAACGTTGGACGTACGGACGTACAGACGTACAGACGGACGACAGCCA
Organism: Malacoraja senta; assembly: GCA_038087875.1. Taxonomy (NCBI): domain Eukaryota; kingdom Metazoa; phylum Chordata; class Chondrichthyes; order Rajiformes; family Rajidae; genus Malacoraja; species Malacoraja senta. The sequence goes on along the minus strand of CM075977.1, from coordinate 73,787,625 downwards.
GAGAGTTTTAAAAAGTATACTAGACCAAGTGCAGACCCGTTGGGTCTTGACACCGAACGTGCGTTTGTGGGGGGGGGGCGGGGAAGGCTGTGGCGTCACACTAATCACCACCTTTCCTCCAAAGCACGTAATCCGGCACCCACAACCACACAAACTCATCACACCCCTTGATATTATTTTATTTTTTAATTTGCTTTTATCCCATCTCCACCCTATCCACTGACGAATAGCCCTCACCTCTCAGATGTGTCTAGAGGTGTTGGGGCAGAGGGAAAATTTAATGTTAGCAAAAAAAAATTTGAAGAGGGGGAGGAGGAGGGTCGAGAGGAAGGGGAGAGAGGAGAGGGGTGGAGAGAGGAAAGAGAGGATGGGGAGAGAGGTGAAGGGGGGGGGGTTGGAGCGGGCATGCATGAGTCGAGTCGCGGGCTGTGAAGAGAGAAGGGCAGAGAGAGAGAGAGAGAGAGATGGGAGAGACAGAGAGATTGGTACACAAAAAAAAGCTTGAGAAACACAGCGGGTGCAGCAGCATCTATTGAGCGAAGGAAATAGGCAACGCTTTGGGCCGAAGCCCATCCTCAGACTAGTTTTCTA
>CM075977.1:73656746-73786834 GCA_038087875.1 Malacoraja senta | reverse complement strand
GTGCTGCACCTATTTTCTATGTTTCTATGTTTCTAATGTACAAAAGTATATTTTGGGATGCGGGAGGAAACCAGAGCACTGGGAAGAAACCCATATGGTCACAGGAACAACTTGAAAACTTGAACACCCTGAGGTTGGGATTGAAAACTGGGTCTCTGCAGGAAGGAGGCATCAGCTTTACTTTCGCACCATTCTAAATTATGAAGAATTCTGCCATCGTAAATGAGGAATATTTAGAAATTCTTCTGGGACTATCACCAAAGCATATTTTTCTTTTTGACATACCTGTAAAAACTCTTTAAATCATTTTTTATGTTTCTTATCAGTCTATTGTTATACTCTATCTTGCATTTCTTGGTCTCCTTTGCTGAGCTTTGAAATGCTCCTAATCCTCAGCCTCTTGCTTGGCGTTAATGCTGCCTTTAAGATCTCTTGTCACCCATGGAAGAATAAATGTTCTTGTTAGGCTCTCGTGTCTTAAAGGATTTTGTTTGCAATTTGCAGCCTACTTCTTTAAGCGCTGGCCTTACCTATTTTCACAATCTACTACAGGCACTTTCCCCGTGTCTTCATAGTTTCCTTTATTTAGAAATTAAAAGAACGGTGGGACGATGGCACAGTGGTGGAGTTGCTGCCTTGCAGCACCAGAGACCCCAGGTTCAATCCTGACTGCGGGTGCTTGTCTGTACAGAGTTTGTACGTTCTCCCCATGACCTGCGTGGGTTTTTTCCAAGATCTTCGGTTTCCTCCCACACTCCAAGGACGTACAGGTTTGTAGGTTAATTAGCTTAGCATAAATGTAAAATTATCCGTAGAGTGTGTAGGATAGTGTTAATGTGTGGGGATCTCTGGTTGGTGCAGACTCGATGGGCCGAAGGGTCTGTTTCCGCGTTATATCTCTAAGCTAAACTAAAAAATGTTTTCCTAGATTTGCATTTAATTATACTTTAAAATACAATAGCAAAATGTATAATGTTTTGGTCGGTTTTCTCCAAGAACCCCTTGACAACAAGATTATCAATTAATTTTACTCATTGCACAAATTAGATTCAACATAGCCTTTTTCTTTTTGATTCCTCAGAATGCTGATGCATAAAAAAATCTTCTTTACATTCCATGAATTTGTCTTCCAAACAGTTGCAGCAAATTTCGATTATCTTAGCGATATATACGTTAAACTCTTTGTATTACTACTTTCACAGGTGGCGCAGCAGTAGAGTTGCAGCCTTACAGCACCAGGGACCTGGGTTCGATCCTGACTATGGGTTCTTATCTGTACGGAACTTATCTGTACTTTCTCCCCATGACCCACGTGGGTTTTCTCCAGGATCTCCGGTTTCCTCCCACACTCCAAAGATGTACAGGTTTGTAGGTTATTGGCTTGGTATAATTGTAGATTATAAGATCATAAGATCATCAGATCATAGGAGATAGGAGAAGAATTAGGCCATTCAGCCCATCTAGTCCACTCCACCATTCAATCATGGCTGATCTATCTCTCTATCCTAACGCCATCTTCCTGCCTTCTCCCCATAACCTCTGACACCCATACTAATCAAGAATCTATCTATCTCTGTCTTGAATGTATCCACTGAATTTGCCTCCACAGCCTTCTATGGCAAAGAAATCCACAGATTCACCACCCTCTGATTAAAGAAATTTCATCCTCATCTCCTTCCTAAAAGAATGTCCTTTAATTCTGAGGCTATGACCTCTAGTCCTAGACTTCCCCCACAAGTGGAAACATCCTCTCCACATCCACTCTATCCAAGCCTTTCACTATTCTGTACGTTTCAATGAGGTCCCCCCTCATTCTTCTAAACTCCAGCGAGTATAGGCCCAGTATATGTATAAAACTCGATATCCAGTATATAACCTGACATCCATGCTGGTATCTGTCCTTTGATAGCATGGGCTCTCATCTCCTTAGCAACCTCCGATGTGGCACCTTATGAAAGGTTTTCTGAATTGTCACTAATGAGTGTAGGATAGTATTAATGTGCGGGGATTGCTGATCGCTGTGGTCTCAATGGGCTGAAGGGCCTGTTTCCGCGCTGTATATCTAAACTAAATTATTAAACATACACCTACAATTTGCTAATTTATGCCAACCCCCGACAAATACAATTTGTTTGTTAATGGATTAAATGTGATGTGGAATTGAAGAAGTTTTGGAAAGTACCATTTATGATTAGATGTCATAAAGAGGAAGAAGCTAGAATAAGTAAATTAACAATATATTAAAATCAATAATTATATGGAAATGAAGTAAATAGCATAATATAAATATGGCTCCCTTTGAAGAAATGTCAAGTGAGTTTTCTATGGGGAATATTAAAATGACCGAGGTATTAGATAAATATTTTATGGCTGTCTGCATGCAGCATATATATTAAATATAGCGGAAATTTTGGAGAGCCAAAGATGTAATAAGGATGAACAAATTTAAGGTAATTCATATTACAATAAGGTGACTAAAAAATGCCCAATCTTTGTAATTGGTAATCTGCAGCTAGAGTTCTGGAACAAAGTGATGTAGAAACAGTGGATGCATTTGCACTGATCATATTAAATCTCCTAGATTCTGAAAAAAAACTTTAACTCTTTTGGATGTAGGAAACCTAGCACCACTATTCAAAAAAGGACAGGGATGGGAAATAGGAAACCATACACCAAACATCAGCAAAAAGCTGAAAACCCATTATCCGGGAGGTGATTGTCAGATGGTTAGAAATTCATAATACTATTAGACGGAATTAGTGTGGCTTAATGAAAAGGAAATCATTTTGATTATTCTAATGGGCCTATCCCACTTACGCGACTTTTTGGAGACTGCCGGCCCCCGTCATAGGGTCGTTGCAGGTCGCCGAAAATGTTCAACATGTTGAACATTCAGCGGCGACCAGAAATTCGCTACGACTCTTTGGGTGACAGAGGAGACTACTCACGACCATACAGGCTACACCCTGGTGACATGTCGCGGGGTGAAGCCTGTATGGTCGTGAGTAGTCGCCCCAAGAGTCATACCTTGTTCTGGTCGCTGCTGGATTTTAAACATGTTGAAAATTTTCGGCGACCTGCTGCGACTATGACGGGTGCCGGTGAGTCGCTGAAGAAATTGTGTAAGTGGGACACGCTCATTAGATTTACGAAGATTTTGCCAGGACTCGAAGGCCTGTACTATAGGGAGAGGTTGAGCAGGCTACTTTATTCCTTGGAGCGCAGGAGGAAGAGGGGGTGATCTTATAAGGTGTATAAGATCATGAGGGGAATAGATAGGGTAAATGCACACAATCTGTATAGGGGAATCAAGACCAAAGGACAGGTTTAAGGTGAGGGAGGAAAGATTTAATAGGAATCTGAGGGGCACCATTTTTACACAAAAGGTATGAACTGCTGGAGGAGGTAGTTGATGCAAGTACTATCACAATGATTTAAAAACATCCAGACAGGTACTTGGATAGGATAGATTTGGAGAGATATGAACCAAATGCAGACAAGTGGGACTAATGACCTCTGAACTGCAAAAGACTATATTATTAATGCACTATATTTGTTATTTATTGAACTTTTCCCTTTTTTTTCTCTTCCCCCGTTATGTACTATGTTTACATATTCACATATTCTGTTGTGCTGCAGCAAGTAAGAATTTCATTGTCTCATCCGGGACATATGACAATAAAACAGTCTTGACTTGACTCTTGTCTTAATGTGGATGGGCATATTGGTCGGTGTGGGCATGTTGGGCAAAGGGGCCTGTTTCCATGCTGTATGACTATGATTCTATGTCTATGACTAATTTTGTGATAGGTAAAGAGAAGGGATTGGAGAAAACCAATGAATGTACGAAGTAGATATCTAAAAGTAATTTAATAAGAAGCCACACAAATATTTATTAGATAAATTAGAGGTGGCAACAGTGGTCATTTATTTTCACACTGTTAGAGTCATAGTCATAAAGCACAGAAACAGGCCATTTGGCCCAACTCGTCCATGTCAACCATGATGCCCCACCTAAACTAGTCCCATCTTTGCCATTTTTGCCATTATCCCCCTTAAAAACCTTTCCTGTCCAAGTACCTGTACAAGTGTGTTCTACCTGCTGACAACAGATTGATTGAGGGAGTGAGAACTGAATAGGAATAAACAGGCCTATTCTAAATTGGTTAGTGGGAGGGTACACGGATCAGATTAGAGCCTTTAACATTTCACAATTTATACTCATGACTGAAGTGAAATGGCAAATGAGTAACAAGTCTCCTAAAGCTAAAAATTAAGTGGGAAATTGAGCAATGAAAAAGTGACAAGGGGATGGCAAAAAGATATGGATGATTAGGCAAGTGACCTCGAAGGATGCAGATGGAATATAATGCAACAAAATTCACTTTAGTGGTAAGAAGAGGAAAATATATAGGAAGCACTTCTGCAATTGCTTAGGTCTTTAATAAGATCATATTTGAAGCATTGCGTGTAGTTTTAGTCTCAATTCCACTGGAAGCATGTCGTTATTTTTGAATCGGTGAATAGAGACATAGAGTCTTAGAGCTAAACAGCACAGAAACAGATGTTTCTGCCCAACAAATTGGCTAGTTCCATTTGCTTGCATATGGCCTATAGCCCTCCAAACCCTTTCTATTCAAATATCTTTCCAAATGTATTTTTCACCCAGAGAGTTGTGAAACTATGGAATTCCCTGCCCCAGAAGGCAGTGGAGGCCAATTCACTGGATGTTTTCAAGAGAGAGTTAGATTTACCTCTTATGGCTAATGGAATCAAGGTATATGGGGAAAAAGCAGGAACGGAGTAATGATTTTGGATGATCAGCCATGATCATATTGGCTGGCTCGAAGGGCCGAGTGGCCTACTCCTGCACCTATTTTCTATGTTTCTATGTTTCTTTTAACAGTTGCAAGTGTTTGCACTTCTGTAACTTCTTCTGGCAGCTAATTCTAGATACAGACTATCCTGTGAGTGAATACGTTGTCCCTACGATCCCTCTTTCATCTCTCCCGTCATACCTTAAGCCTATTCCCTCTAGTTTTAGAATCTTCTTCTTTGGGAAAAAGACTGTGAGAGTTCACTTTATCCATGCCCTTGATGATATTGCACATCTCAATAAGATCAACCCCGTCAGCTTCCTACGCTCCAAAGAAAAACATGTCCCAGCCAGGGATAGGAGGGGGGGGGGGTGGTGGGGGGGGTGGTGGGGGGGGGGGGGGGGTGGAATGGACTTTAGGCACGCATAAAGAGAATTGACTGAAACATTTATATTTCTAGGAGGGTTAACAAAGCTGTAACATACTCAAATGAAAGATGAGGTCCTGTTGCTCAAGTTTCCATTGGGCATTGTTATGACATGGCATTCAGCCGTCAACAAAAAGGGGATGTCATGATGATTTAAAGTAGCTGTCTGGACTGACTGGTTGATGAATATTAGAAGGACTAATTCCAGGTTGGAAATAATGGGCTTCACTTTCTGCATAAGACATTGTGTCAAATTTGTGCCATATGCCTTAATGTTCCATGTTCACTCAACATGGAATATCATCCAATACACCTCCCACCTCTCTTTTCCAGCTTTCTCCCTCCCTACTACAATCAGTCTGAAGAAGTGTGGAAGATAGGGCGGCACGGTGGCGTAGCAGAAGTGTTACTGCCTTACAGCGCTTGCAGCGCCAGAGAACCAGGTTCGATTCCAACTATGGGTGGTGTCTGTACTTATATATCTTAGATATATGTAGGTTCAACTCTCTGCAATACTGCTTTCACAGGTGGCGCAGCAGTAGAGTTATAACCATATAACCATATAACCATTACAGCACGGAAACAGGCCATCTTGGCTCTTCAAGTCCGTGCCGAACTTTTTTTTTTTTTTTTTAATTTTAAAAAATATATATATTTTTAATAAATACTTCCCCCTAGTCCCATCTACCTGCACTCAGACCATTACCCTCCATTTTTTTTCCGTCCATATACCCATCCAATCTATTTTTAAAGGATAAAATCGAACCAGCCTCCACCACTTTCACTGGAAGCTCATTCCACACAGCTACCACTCTCTGAGTAAAGAAGTTCCCCCTAACGTTACCCCTAAACTTCTGTCCCTTAATTCTCAAGTCATGTCCCCTTGTTTGAATCTTCCCTACTCTCAATGGAAAAAGCTTATCCACGTCAACTCTGTCTAACCCGCTCATAATTTTAAAGACCTCTATCAAGTCCCCTCTTAACCTTCTGCGCTCCAAAGAATAAAGACCTAACTTGTTCAACCTTTCTCTGTAACTTAGTTGCTGAAACCCAGGCAACATTCTAGTAAATCTCCTCTGTACTCTCTCTATTTTGTTGACATCCTTCCTATAATTAGGCGACCAAAATTGTACTCCATACTCCAGAATTGGCCTCACCAATGCCTTGTACAATTTTAACATTACATCCCAACTTCTATATTCAATGCTCTGATTTATAAAGGCCAGCACCCCAAAAGCTTTCTTTACCACCCTATCTACATGAGATCCCACCTTCAGGGAACTATGCACAGTTATTCCTAGATCCCTCTGTTCAACTGCATTCCTCAATTCTCTACCATTTACCATGTACGTCCTATTTTGATTTGTCCTGCCGAGATGTAGGACCTCACATTTAGGGACCTGGATCGACCCCGACTACGGGTGCTTATCTGTATGGAGTTTGTACGGAGTTTGTACGTTCTCCCCATGACTGCATAGGTTTTCTCCAAGATCTACGGTTTCCTCCCACACTTCAAAGACGTACAGGTTTGTATGTTAATTGGCTTCGTATGTGTAAGATGCTGCCTGACCCACTGACTTAAACCCCTGTCTCACTGTGCGAGTTGACCTACGAGGTACCCCGAGTTTAAAACAAATTTAACTCGTGGTAATCACGTACAATTAATGTAGCGGGAACGTCGGAACTCGTGGACGCAACTTAGCGACTCGTTAGCCTTACATTTTAGAAGGCTAAGTAACTATGTCAGTAAATTAATAAATCCGGATCAAACAGGGTTTATACCCAAGAGGTATTCAAGTAATAACCTGAGACGTCTGTTTAATATAATGCACTCACATAAAACCGAAGAGCAAGATTTATCAATTATTTCACTGGACGCAGAAAAAGCATTTGATCAAGTGGAATGGGATTATATGGTTAAAGTATTGCAAAAATTTCAAGTGGGAGAGAATTTTATCGCTTGGGTAAAATTATTATATGACAGGCCTACGGCCAGAATATTAACTAATAATATCTTGTCCTCGAAATTTCAGTTATCAAGGGGAAAGAGACAGGGGTGTTCATTATCACCTCTGCTATTTGCTCTTGTAATAGAACCGTTAGCGGAAAGTATTAGGATACATCCGAATATTTATGGGTACAATACAAAATATTCAAATAATAAGATATCTTTATATGCAGATGATGTACTACTATACATTACAAAATCACAAACTAGTATACCAAATATATTAAATTTAATTGAGGAATTTGGATCCTTTTCAGGATATAGAATAAATTGGAATAAAAGTGAAATTATGCCGATTAAACCTCAGGAATCGACACACCTGTTAAAATTCCCTTTTAAAATCGCCGTAGAAAAATTTAAATATTTGGGAATTGAAATTACTAGAAAATATAAGTCTCTATTTAATGCAAACTATATGCCCTTACTCAATAAACTAAACACATTGATTAAATTCTGAAAAACCCTCCCGATGTCTCTTATATGCCGAATAAATGCTATAAAAATGATCTTTTTACCACAAATTTTATATCTATTCCAGTCAATACCGATATACTTACCCAAAATTAAAAAAAAAAATTGGACGCTGATATTACAAATTTTATATGGGACTATAAATCCCACAGAATCCAAAGAAAACATTTGTGTAAACCTAAGGAATTTGGTGGATTATCACTCCCCAATTTTTTATATTATTATTGGGCCACAAATGTCAAAAATATGATTCACCTGTTGGACAATTCGGCCCAGCAGGTGGATTGGATAGTAATGGAGAGAGAGGACTGCTCCCCTTTTAATATAGGAGCGATCCTTCTCTCACCAACAAAAATAAAGAATACAATATATAGTAAAAATCCAATTATTCACAGTACAATTAGAATTTGGAAACAAATAAAATTATCGTTAAAATTAAGAAATCTATCACTTCTTTTACCTATAATGAATAATCCTTCGTTTAAACCTTCTACGATAGATAGAGCTTTTATAAATTGGGAAAGAGCAGGAATTAAAACGGTTGGAGATATGTATGATAATGGAAGTTTTGTAACATTTCACCAATTACAACTTAAATACAACTTGAATAATAATCAATATTTTAAATATTTCCAACTACGTGACTATTTGAAAAAGTATACACGGGAATATCAAAATATCTCTCCTGACTTATTGGATGGGATAATGAATATAAAAGCGAAATCAGCTAATTTAATATCATACCTATATAATTCCATTTTAAATATAGAAATTCCATCATCGGACGGGATCAGAAGAGAATGGGAACAGGAATTGGCTATAAAAATCTCGAAAGAGAGTTGGGATAAACATCTATTATATGTGCATAAATGTTCGATTAACGTAAGACATACTCTGATTCAATTTAAAATTTTACATAGATTATATTATTCAAAAGCTAAATTAAGTAAATTTTACCCAAATATCTCTGCAAACTGTGATAAATGCCTAGTCCAAGAATCAACTATAGCACATTCTTTTGTTTTTTGTATAAAAATTCAAAAATTTTGGAATGAATTTATTTAAAATAAAACTGAAACCGAATGCAGAACTGATTATTTTTGGAACAATAGAAGCAACTTTGGAGCTGACTTCGTTTCAAAGGAGTTTTCTTAGTTATGGCTTAATAACGGCAAAAAAATTAATATTGACATTTTGGAAAAATGCTCCTACGCCAACAATAAAAATGTGGACTTCTAATATGTCGGAATTGTTACACCTAGAAGATATGAGATTCCTCCTAGCAGGTAAACAAGACCAATTCCAAAAGATTTGGTCTCCATATATCGACTTATTACAAACATAGGGTGCAACAAAATGTTGATAATAAATGGTTTTAGGACCTGGCGAGGGGTGAGTAAAGATAAGAAGTAGGTACATCCCTTTCATATTGTCCTATCTTATTTTCTTTTTCTCTTTTATTCTTTTCTTCTTTAACTACTTCTTGTGGTTCAGGTTCACATGTGCGTTCCTGGACCACTTTTTCATTCACTCACTGACTGTCCTTGCTAGTTCATTCTATTCTTCTTTTCTATTAAAGTTGAAAAACAGAAGTGGTACAAGAACTGTATAAATTTACGTTATTGCAGATTACTGTAATGTAAAATACTTCTAAAAAATAAAATAAAAAAAAAATAAAAAATTGAAACATTTAAACTTGTATGAACGTGAGAGCCCGTGAGTTTACCGTAGTGACTCGTGAGTCTACCGTGGGCACTCTTTAACTCAGCGGGACAGGCAGCATCTCTGGAGAGAAGGAATGGGTGACGGGATGACGTTTCCAAATTTCTGCTGTGTCTTTGTGTAACTCCAGTGCTTTTAGGCGGTATGATATCCACCTTCACAAGGTGACCCTGAAGCGCGATCAGCGGTACATGGGATATACCATCCATAACGTACATAAAGTCGACGATAATAATTCCATTATGATCCTAGAGACAAATTCGGTTCCTCTGAGACAGATGATGAATTTTGAAAATCTTCATCATATCTAGAACTGTGACAATCAGAAATTAATTTGCGGAAACGATGTATTTTGCCGCATTGTTTTTGATGCTGCATTTTGGTTTTGTGCGCTGCTGGGGGCGACCGTGCAATAAAATGTAAACCATCAAGTATAACATTTGTGGGGCGAGGTTACAACTGAACTGTGGAGATATTAAAACAGTTCGGTATATTCGTGTTCTGCGACCGGATTTGTAAAACGGGAATCTTCGTTAAATCTTGATTTCGCCTCAACCAATATATCTCCCAGTTTCCCTGCAATTTTGGACTCCAGAACATTTTGATTTCCGAAAACAAATGTGACTTTTTTGCTTGCTTTTTTAACGTCGTTTTCAAATAACGATTACAGATAATATTGTGAACTGTTTTACATCCGGCTGCCAATTGTATCCAGGTAGCTTCTTCAACCTGCCTCTTACATGTCTCCCATTCTGCCATTGAACAGGTAAATATTTGCACAGAGGGAGTTAAGCAAAGATCGGCTATGTATGTATCACTTCAAAGAAGCAAGGTGTTTCTCGTGGGTCGAAGATTCTATTGCCAGCCCGAAATGGGTCTGATGATATGTTTTATCTATTTAAGTCACGTCTGATTTCAGAAAATCAATATCTATAGTCTGAAAGTAAATGAGATAGCGATTCTCTTTTACCGCGAAGTACACACAATAATTCTGACTGACACGGAGGCCAAAAAGTTGCCTAAGAACCGATCCTTAGCCCTTAAATTCCTTTCCTACGAGGTTTGAATCTAGCTGGTGTATGATGGTCATCATTGGACATCCTAGCTGCCTTTAGTTGATGGGCTCCATTGCCACTAACCCTGCGTTGACTCTTGCCCACTTGCACACTTCTCCAACGCACCTATGTCAGAGCATAGTTCTGGGATCAGAGTTCGTGTAAACTTCCTCATCCTCGGTGTCGGACGAGGTGCCATTGTTGGAAGGTGCGTGCAGGCTGTTGGCCGCCCCGCTTCCCTGACAGACGTACCATTCGTTGAGGTTAGTTACTTGCGAGGACACGCTGGCAGTGTGCGGCCCCTGACTGTCTCTGCGGCTGGGGACACCATCCCCAGGTATGTGTTTGAAAGCTCGTAGCCTGAGCTAGCGGGAGGGGGAGGAGATTTGCAGTGAACTTTGCGAAGAGAACTAGGGTGAGTGTATGACTTGTCTCAGCCTCTTACCTTACAGTTGTACGGTTTATCACTGGTGTGGACGTGAGAATGCTTCTTCCTGTCACTGCTATTGTTTCAAACAAATCATAAGTATAACTGCTCTGGCACTGGACGGTGCGCATTTTCCCTTTGTAGGTCATATCAATAGATGCGGCCGTGCTGAATTCTATCTTAACTCAAAGCCGCAGGATGGAGATGTCTTCTTTAACACTGTTGCTTATTAAAACAGACCTTCATTCACGGTTGGCTCAAGAGTAACTCGGGAGAGGAACTTGGTAACTCGGGAGACGAACTTGGAACATCGCAGAAATGACAAGCAAACAGCAAACTTAGTCAACCCGTGGGAACTCGGTTAAACTCTTGATCATACACTTGTAATCTCGTACACAACCACGAGTCTTTCACTCGGGGTACCTCGTGGGTCAGCTCGCACTGTGAGACAGGGCTTTTACTCCAGCATGTTTTGTTTTCCTCATGATTCCAGGATTTGCTGTTCCTTGTGCCTCCATCTCATATTGCATTTGAATAACCCATCACTTTCTGCTGCCCCATCTAAGTTATTCATGGTAATGTTCAGGTGCAGCCTCATCCTTAGCAACCGGCAGCTGAGCTATCCGTGCTCCCTACCTAGACCACTCTAACCATGTGCGGAGCTGGCTTCTCTGGTACCCTCTCTACTATCCACAGTGTCAGCATCCTAGCTGCTAGCTCTGGGTATATAATCAACCCACACGACGACTTTGTCATCATTATGTTTTATCCTGTTCCTACATCCTATAATGAGATTGCCTTTCCTTGTTATCTGAAAAGAAAACAGCACAAGGGCAATGTACCGTTGCAGTGAGTGAGTGGGGGAGCAGATGTAGGTTGATAAAGCTATCTTCATATTTGTCCATACAAAACTAACAAAACGCTTATCCCGGTGGGCTTTCTTAAAGTGCGCATCTTTTCTTGCATCAAAATTCATGCACAAAGGCAAATATGTCCCTATGCTGTTACATTTACTGGTGATTCATGACTTATTTATATTGCACATCCTCCAACCAAGATTATTAGCCGATCATACATCTTATAATTTAATACATTGATCCTGTTCATCTCCAGGGAATGAACTGCAGCAGCATAATCTGATTAAAGAGCTTCATTTTTGTGGTTAGCACACGTGTATGTTTTAAATATCAGCAGAGTTTTCCGTAAGTAACTAAGCAACAAGTAAGATCAAGATGTTATAGAGAGTCACTTATTTATTGAAGAATCGGTGCCTTACAGCACTAGAGACCCGGGTTCGATCCTGACTACGTGTGTTGTCTGTACGGAGTTTGTACATTCTCCCCGTGAGTTGCGTTGGTTTTCTCTGGGTGCCCCGGTTTCCTCCCACATTCCAAAGACGTACAGGTCAGTAGGTTAGTTGGCTTGATATAATTGTGAATTGTCCCTAGAATCTGATAGATTCTTCGAGGAGCTTTACTGGAGCCTACCAGGGAGAAGGCAATTCTGGATTTAGTGTTATGTAATGAACCGGATTTGATATAGGGAACTTGAAGTTAAGGAGCCATGAGGAGGTAATGACCATATTATGATAAGTTTTAATCTACAATTTGAGAGGGACAATGGTAAATCAGAGGTGTCAGTATTACAGTTGAACAAAGGGGACTATGGAGCCATGAGGGAGGAGCTGGCCAAAGTTGACTGGAAAGATACCGTAGCAGGGATGACAGTGGAACAACAATGGCAGGTATTACTGGGAATAATACAGAAGGTGCAGGATTAGTTCATTCGAAAGAGGAAGAAAGATTCCAAGGGGAGTAAGGGGCGACCGTGGCTGATAAGGGAAGTCAGGGACAGTATAAAAATAAAAGAGAAGAAGTACAACATAGCAAAGATAAGAGGAAAGCCAGAGGATTGGGTAATGTTTAAAGAGCAACAGAAGATAACTAAAAAGGCAATATGGGGAGAAAGGATGAGGTACGAAGGTAAGCTAGCCAAGATCATAAAAGAGGATAGTAAAAGCTTCTTTAAGTATGTGAAGAGGAAAATATAAGTTAAGACCAAAGTTGGACTCTTGAAGACTAAAAACGGTAAATTTATTATGGGGAACTAGTGGGGTACTGCAAGGCTCGGTGCTGGGACTGCAGCTATTTAAAATATATATTAATGATTTAGATGAAGGGATTCAAAGTAACATTAGCAAATTTGCAGATGACACAAAGCTGGGTGGCAGTGTGAACTGTGAGGAGGATGCTATGAGAATGCAGGGTGACTTGGACAGGTTGGGTGAGTGGGCAGATGCATGGCAGATGCAGTTTAATGTGGATAAATGTGAGGTTATGGAATGGCATGTTGGTCTTCATAACAAGAGAAGTTGAGTATAGGAGCAAAGAGGTCCTTCTTCAGTTGTACAGGGCCCTAGTGAGACCACACCTGGAGTATTGTGTGCAGTTTTGGTCTTCAAATTTGAGGAAGGACATTCTTGCTATTGAGGGAGTGCAGCGTAGGTTCACAAGGTTAATTCCCGGGATGGAGGGACTGTCATATGCTGCGAGAATAGAGCGGCTGGGCTTGTATACTCTGGAATTTCGTGGGGATCTTATTGAAACATATAAGATTATTAAAGGTTTAAACACGCTAGAGGCAGGAAACATGTTCCCGATGTTAGGAGAGTCCAGAAACAGGGGTCACAGTTTAAGAATAAGGGGTAAGCCATTGAGAATGGTGATGATGAAACACTTTTTCACACAGAGAGTTGTGAGTGTGGAATTCTCTGCCTCAGACGGTGGTGGAGGCTAGTTCTCTGGATACTTTCAAGAGAGAGATAGATAGGGCTCTTAAAGATAGTGGAGTCAGGCTATATGGGGAGAAGGCAGGAATGGGATACTGATTGTGGATGATCAGCCATGATCATATTGAATGGCGGTGCTGGCTCGAAGGGCCGAATGGCCTACTCCTGCACCTATTGTCTATTGTCTATTGTCTATTGTCCAGTGTAGTGTTGGATAGTGTTAGTGTATGGGGATCGCTGGTCTGTGTGGACTCGGTGGGCCAAAGGGCCTGTATCTCTAAACTAAATTCAACAAGGATATACAGATGCTGGTTTACCAAGGAAAGACACAAAATGCTGGAGTAACTCTGCGAGTCTGGCAGAATCCCTGGAGAACAGTCTGAAGAAATTTCCGATCTGAAATGTCAACCATCCATGTTCTCCAGTGATGTTGCCTGACCTGCTGAGTTACTCCAGCATTTTGTGTCTTCGTATTTTTTTTGAGACTACTTTTTTTCTTACATTTTTACAGGGCAAATTATTGATAATTTATTATATCTATAATAGAAAATACCCAACAAATAAAGACAATTTCACAGGGGTGAAGATGCAGCGCTGTGTGTATGAAGTACTAATTTTTAAATTCATGTAGGGAATATGAATTTGTCTCAATTCACACATATTAGCATTTGGGTGTACTCTGTCCCAGAGAGTATACCTGTCCCTTTACCTACCCCCTTGACTCCATCCAAGGACCCAAACAGTCTTTCCAGGTGAGGTAGAAGTTCACTTGCACCTCCTCCAACCTCATCTACTGTATCCGATGTTCCAGGTGTCAACTTCTCTACATCGACGAGACTAAGCACAGGCTCGGCGATCGCTTCACTGAACACATCCGCTCAGTCTGTCTTAACCTACCTGATCCCCTGGTGGCTCAGCAATTCAACTCCCCCTCCCATTCCCAACTTAACCTTTCTGTCCTGGGCCTCCTCCATTGTCAGAGTGAGGCCCAGCACAAATTGGAGGAACAGCACCTCATATTTTGCTTGTGTAGTTTACACCCCAGCAGTATGAACATTGACTTCTCTAACTTCAGATAGCCCTTGCTTTCTCTCTCCATCTTCTTCCCCTTCCCAGTTCTCCCCCTACTCTTACTCTCTCGGACTACATTCTATCTTTGTCCCGCCCCCTCTCCTGACATCAGTCAACCCGAAAAGTCACCCATTCCTTCTCTCCAGAGATGCTGCCTCACCCGCTGAGTTACTCCAGTATTTTGTGTCCACCTTCGAGAGAGTGGAGCTATTGTAATGAAGGTAGGTTGTGGAGGTACATGAGGGTTTCGAGAATTGTAATTTAGAATAAGAATCATTCCTACCACACCATACCCTATTTTTTTCAGAAGAGATAGACACTGTTGTTTGATGCTGACATTGTTATTGCATCTTGCTATAATCCCCCAAAAAAGCAGATATAGGTCAAGAGAAAGTGAGGCAAGATGAACAGTGGCTCAGAAAACTAGAACTTGGTACTTGGACGACAGATACAAAAAGCTGGAGTAACTCATGTGGTCATAAGGTCATAATGAATAGGAGTAGAATTAGGCCATTCGGCCCATCAAGTCTGCTCCACCATTCAATCATGGTAGATCTATCTCTACCTCCTATCCCCATTCTCCTGCCTTCTCCCCATAGCACCTGACACCTGTACTATTCAAGAATCTATCTATCTCTGCCTTAAAAATATCCACTGAATGGGTCAAGCAGCATCCCTGGAGAAAAGGAATAGGTGACGTTTTGGGTCGAGACCATTCTTCAGACTAAGACTCAGGGGAAAGGGGAACGAGAGACATAGATGATATGTAGATCAAATGAATGAAAGATCTGCAAAAAACAACAATGATCAAGGAAAGGTGGAGCCCACAATGACCCATTGTTGGCTGTGGGGAAGGTGATGATGAGTGATACAACAGTTAAACTTAGCAGGGAGACCCGTGAAACTAGTACGATGACTAGGGTGGGGGAGAGATGGAGAGTGAGGGGATGCCAGGGTTACTTGAAATATATCTATCTTGGTGTAAATCAGCATCTGCAGTTCCTTCCTGTACACTTGGATGATTGCTCCATGGTGACTTCGCATTATATCAAGGGGAATTGGCACATGGCTCATGGTCTACCAGGCATGTATGCCCCATTTTACTTCGGAGTCACGTGAGTGACTACGTGAAGAACGCCGCCAGTGTGCCTGCGCGTCATTACGTCGGACGCCTTGTCGCAAACGGACGTGAGGAGCAGAGCTCCTCAGTGGATTTGTCGTTTTTTAACTACAAGGTAAGTAAAAACTTTGTTAGTATTTGTTCATGTCCGTTTACTGTGGGTCTGTGGGTATTTCTTCCACAGATGCCATGGGAAAAAACGGGCAGGGGGAAGAGGCGAGCGACACAGCCGACAGAAAGTCGGGAAAGTCGGGAGTCTGCGGGTAGCGACCAACCACCTCTAATACCCCGGTACAGTCGCCAGCGGTGAGCATAGCGACTGTGGACCTGGGGCAGTCAACGCATGTCGGGCTCAAGTCCAAGTCCGAATTGAAACGGGCCACGGAGGAGGAGTCCCAGGAAATGGAAGCTCCAGGGCTAGATACTGCTTTTAAAGCGTATTGCCCAAATGGAAAGCCTGCTACATAGGCTGTTGGAGCAAAGCACACTCAGGTAAGAGTGCACTGAAATCCAAGCTGCTGGAAGCAGCTCAACAGCTCCTGGTTCTGGGCTGATAAAATGCACCCTCAGGGATGAGGAGCATGCCACGGGTCATGAGATTTCAGACCCAGATTCTGACGGTGAGGCTCTATGTGATTTGTCACAGTAGCCGTGATGTACGTGATGTACAGATGTTCCACCCCTGGCAGTATGATTCGCTGCCCCGTCAGAGTCAGGAGAGCCATTAGAAGAGAATTGGCCTCCCTAATAAATTACTTGGTTTCCCATCAGCTGGAACAGCAGGAAATGGATGAGAATGCAAGAAAATATAAGTTGAGTATGATTATGAGAACTCAAGAATTGAATTCAATTCAATTCAATTTATTTGTCTTTTTGGACAAATTTGTCATTTGGACCCCTTGAGGTCCAAACGAAATGTCGTTTCTGCAGCCATACAATACAAAACGAAGAAGACCCGAGACACAACACAATTTACACATACATCCATCACAGCGCTGTGATGGAAGGCAAAAACACGTATCTCTCCACTGCACTCCCCCCCCCCCCGATGTCAGAGTCAAAGTCAAAGCCCCCGGCGGGCGATGGTGATTGTCCCGCAGCCATTAAAGCCACGCCGGGTGATGCAAGGTTGCGCACCGGGTCTTGGTGTTAGAGCCCCGGGGTGCGCCCGCAAAGTCCAGTGGCCATTCCAAGCCGCGCGGGGGGACGATGTAAAGCCCCGCTCCAGGTGCTCTTCAACCCCACAACTCGGGCGGGAGAAGTCGCCGCTGCGGAAGCCCCGAAAAGCGGTCTCCCACCAGGGGACCCGCGGGCTTACGGTGTTGCCGTCCGCCAGACCCGCAGTTGTAGCCTCCGAATCTCCGGCGGTCGGGTAGCAGCAGCGATTGTCTCCACCACAGCTCCACCCGCTCCGGACTCGGCCAGCCCCGCGACGGTGAGTAGTCCGCAGCTCCGCAACTGGAGCCCCAGGTCGTTCCTGCTGGAGGCCGCTCCACGTTGGCCAGCCCCAACGACAACGGAGACCCGACAAAGAAAAGGTCGGGTGTCCCGTGCAGCGGAAAGATTTCAAAGTTTCCCCCCCCCACCCCCACCCCCACCCCCCCCACACACATACCCCGACAAAAAAAAATAATAAAAAACTACATAAAAACAAGACAAAAATAATAAAAAGACAGACGGACTGCAGAGGCCGCTGCAGACGAAAGTCGCGCCGCCCACCGAATAGATTCAAATGGCAGAGAATATTAAAGCTGCTGGAATCTGGAATAACTGCTTTGCCAGAATAGCGGATAAAAGCCAAGAGATGACGGAGTTGCATCAGAAAGCACTGGGGTTGCTATGCAGCACCCACTTTGAGATCAATTGTCCAAGCAAAGGTGCTATACGGCCTATTATGAATCCGAAATTCGCAGCACTCTGCAAACCAAGTAATGTACAATTACCCAACTTACTCTTTGGAGAGGATCTCGAGAGATGTGTTAAAGAGTTGGAAGATGAAGCGAAAACAGGATTGATGAAAACATCAATGGTTGTAAAGTCTGTAAAGAGGAATATCCTTTCAGACGTCATACGGATCCTGGACAGGACCAAGTCGCTCATTAACGCAGGGACGTAGCTGGCGGCCTGCAGCAGGAGCAAGAACCAGTGAGGGTGCTTCCGGGAGAATCCAGGAACCTCAGAGTACTCAAATGACTCAAGAGGTAGGTGGACCTGGTTCTCATGGGAACATACTAACTGGATTAAGACCAAAAGTTGGAGGCAGATTATGTCTCTTCTATAAACAATTGGAAGATTACTTCAGATGTGGTAATTCTGAATAGTATACAAGGATTTCGAATTGAATTCAATCCAAATTAGGATTTGCCTGTCCAGCATGTTCCTAGCAGAATTCTCCACTTCTTCGGCATGGACTTGAAAGGCCGAGATGGCCTGTTTTCCTGCTGTAATTGTCATATGGTTTGCACAAAAAGAAGTGATGGAGGTTCAAGCTGCGTTTCAAACCCTATATATAAAAGGTGTTATTGAAGAATCAGTCTACCAAATTCACCAATTTGTGTTAAATATATTCCCTCGGTCAAAAAAGGATCGAGGATGTGGGATTATTCTAGACTTGACAAGTCTGAATCCTTTTGTTTAATTTAAACATTTTAAAAAGAGACATTTGTGACTGCCAAACAACTTATTTCAGAAGCATGTGATATGGCAACTATAGATTTAAAAGATACATATTCAGTACCTTAAATTTACATGGATGAACCAGTTATGGCAGTTCAAAGCTTTGCCTAATGAGTTAACGTCCGCTCCCAGAATATTCACAAAATTATTAAAACCAATTCTGTGGTTGCTAAGAAGCCAGGGGCATGTACTAATGGCATATTCTGGATGATGTCCTGATTATAGGAAGGACAAAACAGTCAACAGAAGCATCTGTGGCAGTTGTGAAATCATTATCAACTATTTGGAGTTTTAGGATGTTTCTATGGACTCCAAGGTTATTGTTCTAACACAACTATAAGGCATGTTCAAGTTCAGATTGATAAACACAACAGCAATTGCCTATATTAATGATATGGATGAAATCAAGTCAGGGTCATGTGACAAAATGGCTAATCAACTTTGGACTGGGTGTATTGAAAAGAATATTTGGATTTCAGCTATCTATCTACCAGGTAGAATGAACACGATAGCAGACACCAGGTCACGAAAGTTCCATGATAATAAGAATGGATGTTGAATCGAGAGATATTCAATGATATAGTAATCAGATTTGGAATGCCCGACATTGACTTGTTTACATCTAGACTGAATCATCAGCTATCGAGATATGTCTCATGTGAATCAGATCCAGGAGCAGTGGCGATTGATTCTTTCTCACTACATTGGAGTGGTATGTTGTCATATATATTTCCACTTTTCTGCCTTATAAGCCAGTGTTTGCTTAAAGTCAGGCAAGATGCTGATTCAGGTTTATTGGTAATACCAGATTGGCCTACACAGCCATGGTATCTGTTGATATTAGAATTAACAACACAAATGTTGATGAAAGTCCCAAAAATGAGTAATTTATTGCTGCACCCTGTAACAGGGAAACAACATCCATTATATGATCGTTTGGATTTGTTGATTTGCAGGTTTAAGAAGGCCTTTTCTGGGGCGAGGACTGTCTGAGCGTACTGTGGACATGCTTACGGCAGCCTGGAGGAAGAGCACTCAAAAAACAGTACCTTTCTTATATTAAGAAATGGGAAAAGTTCTGTGTACAAAAGAATTTGCAATATAGTACTGCAGATATTTCAAATGTTTAGAAAATCTGTCAAAACTCTATTATGATGAAGGTCTGAGTTGTAGTGCAATTAATTCAGCCAGAAGTGCATTGCCCTCATATTTGGTTCTGGATTCAGAAAGAAACCCAATTGGGTCATACCCAATCCTTTCCAGACTAATGAAAGGAATCTTTAATTCCAAACCACCGAAACCTAGGTACATGACAATCTGGGATGTAAGTGTGGTACTGAAACTACTTCGTGAATGGTCACCAAGTGTGTCTTTACCTTTGGTCAAGCTCAGGATGAAAGTATTCATGCTTATGGCATGAGTGACAGCACAACGAGTGCAAACACTTGGAAAATTACAAATATACACTATGGAAGTAACTGAAGACAAGGTTACATTCTATATCTATGACCTATTAAAGCAAATTAGGCCAGGTGTGACAGGATTTAAAATTATGCCAGCAGCATATCCAAATGATCCTTGTCTCTGTCTTAAGACGTATTTGTGACAATGCATTGAGGTCACAAAGAATTTAAGAAATACGGAAACTGGGTTGTTAATCACACACAAGAAACCACACAGAGTTTCAATACAGACTATTTCCTGATGGATAAAATAAATCATAACAGCTGCTGGTATTAACACTTATGTTTTTACGTCTCACTCGACTAGGGCAGCAGAAAAGTCGGCGGCCAGGGCATAAGACGTCCCCGTCGACCATATCCTCGCAGCCCCCAGATGGTCCAATGAGTTGATGTTTCAACATTTTTACCATCGGCCTATTGTTAATGCGGGATTGTGTGCAGAAACTATTTTAAGTTCTGTGTAAATTCCTCTGGTTCCTCTGGTTTTGAAATGAATTACTGCATTTGTGGTACAAATATTATTATGAATGCATGATTGATTATTCTCGTTCCGAGTCAATCTATGCAGTGAGAAGCCGGGATTGATCTACGGCATGAAATCACAAAGCTTTAAAATCTTCACGTAGTCACTCACGTGACTCCGAAGTAAAATAGCAAGATTAAACGAGAACTTACCTAAGTTTGAAGTTTGATCTTTATTTTATGAGGAGTTACGTAGGTGATTACGTACCCGCCACGACCCTACCCTCTATCATAAAGGTCAGATGGAAGTTCTTGTATTACTCATTTTATTATGAGACTATATTACTTCGGTTGTTGTTTTTTGTGATTTCACACCGCTGCTTTGAAGATTGACGTGCAGGCGCACTGGCGGGGTTCTTCACGTAATCACCTACGTAACTCCTCATAAAATAAAGATCAAACTTCAAACTTAGGTAAGTTCTCGTTTAATCTTACTATTATCTGCTTCTGAGATCTGCAACAACTACTCCAAGCATCTCAAGGCACTGGAAGGAGCCACAGGAGTCCTCTCTCCAGAATACATCCCATTCACTGGGAGGATAAGTAAGCTACCCTTTTTACAACTGACACAGGGAAGCCATTGGGCGCAATTAGAACATGGAACATAGAAGGTTACAGCTTAGGAACAGGAACTTTGGCCCACAACATACAGAATAGTGGAAGGCTTGGATAGAGTGGATGTGGAGAGGATGTTTCCACTAGTGGGAGAGTCTAGGACTGGAGGTCATAGCCTCAGAATTAAAGGACGTTCTTTCAGGAAGGAGATGAGGAGAAATTTCTTTAGTCAGAGTGTGGTGAATCTGTGGAATTCTTTGCCACAGAGGGCGGTGGAGGCAAAGTCAGTGGATATTTTTAAGGCAGAGATAGATGGATTTTTGATTAATAAAGGTGTCAGAGATTATGGGGAGAAGGCAGGAGAATGGGGTTAGGAGGGAGAGATAGATCTGAATGGTGGAGTAGACTTGATGAGCCGAATGGCCTAATAATACTCCTATTCTTTATGACCTTATGACCTCATGATAATGTCTAAGAAAGAACTGCAGATGCTGGAAAAATCAAAGGTAGACAAAAATGCTGTAGATACTCAGGGGGTGAGGCAGCATCTATGAAGTGAAGCAATAGGTGACGTTTCGGGTCGAGACCCTTCTTCAGACTGATGAAGGGTCTCGACCCGAAACGCCACCTATTCCTTCGCTCCATAGATGCTGCCTCACCCCCTGAGTTTCTCCAGCATTTTTGTCTACCTTCATGATAATGTCTATGCGTAACATAATGCCAAGACCAACTAATCTCATTTGCCTGCTCATGATCCATATCCCTCCATTCCCTGCATGTGCATGTACCTATCTAATAGTCTCTTCAACACCACTATCGTATTTGCCTCCCCCACCAACCCTGGTACGCGTTGCAGGCACCAACCACCCTCTGTGTAACAAACCTGCTCGCCCTTCTCCTTTCAACTTTGTCTTTCTTACTTTAAACTGTGCCCTCTAGTCTTTGACTTTCCCTGGTAAAAATGGTTCTGACTGTCACCCCTATCTTTGCACTGTAAATGGCTCGATTATAATCATGTATTGTCTTTCCGCTGACTGGATAATAATAATATAACATAAAACTTTATTTTTCCGTTAGGAACTTTGGTTTCTGCAGCCATACAACAAAAAGAAACAATTTTACAAGACACACAACCAACTCAATTCACACAGACAGCCATCACAGTGAATCTCCTCCTCACTGTGATGGAAGGCAAAGTCTTGTCTCTCCCTGCTCTCCATCTTCTCCCGATGTTAAAGCCCCCGGCGGGTGATGGTAAGTCCCTCGGCCGTCAAGGCCGCGCCGGCGATGTAAGGCCCTGCTCTGGGTTTTAATGTTAAAGCCCCCGGCGGGCGATGGCAAGTCCCGCGGCCGTTAAAGCCACGCCGGGCGATGTCAGGCCCTGCTCCGGGTCGTTTTCAACCCCGCAACTCGGGCGGGAGAAGCTGGCGCCGTGGGAGCTTCGAAAAGCGGTCTCCCACCAGGGACCCACAAGCTCCCGATGTTACCGTCCATAGGCCTGCAGCTGGAGCCTCCGAAGCCCCGAAGCGTGCCACCACAGCTCCCCATGCTCCGAGGCCGACCAGCCCCATGATGGTAAGTCCGCGGGCTCTGCGACTGGAGCCCCCAGGTCGTTCCGGCTTGAGGCCGCTCCACGGTGCTAGGCCCCAACGACAACGGAGACCTGACAGGGAAAAGGTCGGGTCACCCGTACAGGGAAGAGATTTAAGAGTTTCCCCCACCCCACCCCCCGCCCCCACATATACACGGTTAAAAACAATATAAAAACCACAGCAAATTACACATTGAATGGGACAAAAATAAAAAAAGGACCGACGGACTGCAGGGGCCGCTGCCGCGAGTCGCCCCCCATTTTGTATATGGATAGCACACAACAAAAGCTTTTCACTGTATCTCGGTACAAGTGAAAATATATAAACTGTAAAATCTTTGCCTCTCATGCCTCCAATGCTATAGGTCTTACTGGCACTATTTTATTTACCAGTTACAGTATTTTGTCAGGTTCTTTTTGAAAGTCCATCTACATCATGATGGTGCATTCACTTCATCAGTAAGTTGCCACACAATTTGTTAAATTTAATCGAGCATGTCCTGCCCATTGAAATTCTAAGTTTGGTTCAGCGCACATTTCTTCCGAGTGTTATTGTTAACTTTTATCATATTTCCTAATCATCATGTCTGCTTAAGAGACCTTACTCTTTGCAAATTCATTATTGAATCTGACAAAAAGATAACAGTGCCTAAAATTTCTTACCAGCGGGGCAGCAAATAATTCTGGGACAGCCTAAGAAAATGCACCCTGTCATGTCATTCATATTATGTCCATTTCTGTTTAATTTAATGAAGGGCCCCGAACCAAAAAGTCACCATTTCCTTTTCTCCAGAGATGCTGCCTGACTGGCTGAGTTACTCCAGCATTTTGTGTCTATCTTCTGTTTAATTTTCAATTGCTGAGACTAATTGGTCCATTATTTTTTTTCTTGGCCTTTGAACATTTTTCCATTCTCAATCCTTTTGAAATTCTTGATTTCAATTCCTTTTTTATTTCAGTAAATGAAAAATGTCATTTGATGTTTTTGTTTCCATTGCTAACCATTGGTAATGTTCATTCAGGCATGGTGAAATGTCTTCACAAGGTTCATTCCCAGAATATTTCATCAACCTGATTAGAAATGGTGTTTTATTTTCTAACAGGAAAACAGTTTGCTTCTGAATTAGTAATGAAAAAAACAGGCCCTTTGGCCCAACTTGACGATGCTGACCAAGATGCCCCATTTACACGAGCCCCGCCTACTGGAGGGATACGGCCCAAATACAGGCAGGAGGGACCAGAATAGATGGGGCATCTAAGTCAGCATCGACAAGCGGGGCCCAAGGGCCTGCATTCATGCTGTATGACTCTATGATTCTATGAATCTCTATCATTCATTCAGGCCTGGTGAAATGTCCTAGCAGACTTCCTTCTTTGAATATTTCATCAACCTGATTTGAAATTATGTTTTATTTTCTAACAGGAAAACATTTGTGAAGTGTTGAGAGCATTCTTTTAAATCACTATAAAAACCCAAAATGTCAGTGCAAAGCTTTCTCATTGTTAAATTATTTGAGGCTGTGTAGTCTAAAAGCCAGCAAAAGTGGTTTATTGCATTGAAGAAAATGATTTATGTTTCAAATCAGATTGGTGTCTATAACTTTATTCCCTACAATGTACACTTGAATCTTGAAGTATAAAAAAAACACTTTTTTTTCTCAAGAAATCCATTCTGTAGCATTTTGCACAGATAAGGAGTTTGTTCCTGCAAAATGTGTAATAAGGACCTGTACATGCTGGTTTAAACCGAAGATAGACACAAAAAGCTGGAGTAAATAAGGCTGGACAGGCAGCATCTCTGGAGAGAAGGAATGGTGACGTTTCGGATCGAGACCCTTCTTCAGACTGGTTAGGGATGAGGGAACAAGAGATATAGACGGTGATGTGAAGAGATAAAGAACAATGAATGAAAGATATGCAAAAAAATAACGATGATAAAGGAAACAGGCCATTGTTAGCTGTTTGTAGGGTGAAAACGAGAAGCTAGTGCGACTTAGGTGGGGGAGGGATAGAGAGATAGGGGCTACCTGAAGTGAGAGAAATCAATATTCATACCACTGGGCTGTGGGCTGCCCAAGTGAAATAAGAGATGCTGTTCCTTCAATTTGCGTTTAGCCTCAAGGGCCTGTCCCACTTGACGATTTTTTTCGGCGACTGCTGGCATCATTGACTGACGTATCAGGTCACCGAAAAATTCACGGCGTGATGCGGCGGTGATGCGGCATGATGCGGCGGTGACGCGGCGTGATGACGTATGATGCTCGGTGTTTTTTCAAGTGTGCAAACATTTGTTTTTGTCACCGTTGGATTTTGAAATGTTCAAAATCTTTTGCCGACACTTATATGATGCCGGCAGTCACCGAAAAAGTCGCCAAGTGGGACAGGTCCTTCACTCTGATAATAGAGGAGACCTAGGACAGAAAGGTCTGTGTAGGAATGGGAAGGAGAATTAAAGTGTCCAGCAACTGAGATATCAGATTGGTTCAGGCGGAATGAGCAAAGGTGTTCCGCAAAACGATCGCCCAGTCTGCGTTTGGTTTTGCCGATGTATAAGAGTCCACATCTCGAACAACGGATACAATAGATAAGGTTGGAGGAGGTGCAAATGAACCTCTGCCTAACCTGAAAGGACTGTCGGGGTCCGTGGACAGAGTAGATGGAGGAGGTATATGACCAGGTGTTGCATCTTCTGTGGTACCTGGGGAGGGGGTGGTTTTGGTGGGAAAGGATTATGGGATCCCACCATTAACCACATTTTCTCATCTTCATCCCTTTCTATCTTCTGCCGAGACATTCCCTCCGCAACTCCCTGGTTAACTCATCCCTTCAAAGGTTCAATGGTTCAAAGGTTGTCACATGTACCAATTAATTGTCACATGTACCAATTAAGCTACAGTGAAACTCGAATTACCGTACAGCCATAAAGCAACAAGACACACAACTACACAAAAGTTAACATAAACATCCACCGTAGCGGATTCCCCACATTCCTCACTGTGATGGAAGGCAATAAAGTCCAATCTTCTTCCTCTTTATTCTCCCGCGGTAGGGGTAGTCGAACCATCCGCAGTCGAGGCGATCAAAGCTCCAGCAGCCGGTGATCAAAGCCCCCGTGTGGAGGCGATCGAAACTCCCGCGTCGGGGCAGTCGAAGCTCCTGCGGCTTGGAGCTCCCAAAGTCGGTCTCTAACCAGGGACCGCGAGCTACACGGGCTATCATTTAGCTGAACACTTCGCTCCGTCCGCCTGGGCCTACGTGATCTCCTGGTTGCTAAATACTTTAATTCCCCTTCCCATTCCCACACTGACCTTTCCGTCTTGGGCTCCTCCATTGTCAGAGTGAGGCCAATTGGTGGAACAACACCTCATATTTTGTTTCGGCAGCTTACAGCCCAGTGACATAAATATTGATTTCTATAACTTCAAGTGACCCTTGCATCCCCTCTCTCTGCCCCTTCCCCCACCCAAGTCATTGTACTAGTTTCAAAGTCGTCTTGTTGAGTCTCATTGTCTGTAACTCGTTTTCACCAAGCCCACAGCTATCACCTGTTTCCTTTATCTTTGTTACTTTTTTGCATATCTTTCATTCATTTATTATATATCTCTCTATATCATCATCTACAGTATATGTCTCATTTCCCTTTATCCTGACTCTCAGTCTGAAGTAGGGTCTCGACCCAAAACATCACCTATTCTTTTTCTCCAGAGATGCTGTCTGTCCCTTTGAGTTACTCCAGCTTTTTGTGTCTATCTTCGGTTTAAACCAGCATCTTCAGTTCTTTCCTACACAATATAATGGAGCTATGGATGGAAGTCATGAGCAGCAGTGACTGCTGCTGCCTCACAGCCAAAGTAACGCTAGTTCATTCTTAACGCCTGCGTTTGCATGATCACCCCATGACTGTGAGCAAAGGGGAAGATACTAAGGGCAAACTCAGCATTATAGCGCATTACAGTGCATCGGTTCCATAGATAAAGTCCAATGTCCTCAAAGGGGTAGAGGTGCATTGGACAGTACCCTGCTTATGGAAGGACTGTTTAGAAGCCTGATAACAGAGAAGCTGTTCCTAAGTCTGGGTTAACGCGCTTTCCAGGTTCTGTACATTCTGCCGGACAGGCGCAGGGTATACAACGTGGAAACATGCCTTTTGGCACATCTTGCCCACACCGACCAACATGTCCCATCTACACTAGTCCCATCTGCCTGCATTTGTCCCATATCTCTCTAAACTTATCAAATCCATGTAGCTGCCTAAATGTTTCTAAATGTTGTGATAGTGCCTGCCTCATCTACCTCCTCCAGCTGGGAGAAGGATTGACTAAGGTGGGACAAGTCCTTCATTATGTGTAGGAAGGAACTGCAGATGCTGGTTTAAACCAAAGATAGACACAAAATGCTGGAGTAACTCAGCAGGACAGGCAGCATCTCTGGAGACAAGGAATGGGCGACGACCTGAAACGTCACCCATTCCTTCTCTCCAGCGATGCTGCCTGTCCCGCTAAGTTACTCCAGTAAATTGTGTCTAGCTTAAGTCCTTGATTATGTTAGCTGCTTTTCCGAGGCAGCGTGAAATGTAACTGTAGTCAATGGTGGGAAATCAGGTCTGTATGATTCTTTCACTGTCTTTATAGATCTGGCTTAAGATATGCCTTCAATGTGAACAGGCTTGGTCTGCTCTGTTAATTTTTTAAGTGATATTTGACCCTTAAAAAAAAATAAAGTAATAACAAAATTCTGGACCCAGGCTGCTGCAGCATTGACCGACTATAATGAACCTCACCTTTGCAGCCTCTGCAACATTAAAATTCAGCTGAGCACAAAGCAGAGGATGGAAAAGGCACTGCCTGTTCTAAATCGAGCACAACCTTCCTTTCCTTTCCATTGATGAGGGCTTACACCTATTTATCTCCCCTGCCAAGGCTGAATTTCATTTCTTGCTGCTTCTAATAGCAATGAAGAAGCATGGGCATTGATCAATCATCGTTACTGTTAGATTGCTACGTTGTTCAGCAAATCTCCTTCCAGGACTGCGGCAACAGTATTTTACAAAGAGTTGAATCTTTAAGGCAGATATAACAAGGAAGTAAACAATAAGCTTTAGATTTCTGCTTGACATTAGCTGCAGTGAGGTGAAGCTTTGAAGCCTATTAATTATTTAATAGACAATTAATACAATGAAACTGTATTCATTGCATTATATTAATGCAGCAAAAGACAGATGAACGGATCTCCTCCACATTGAGTCTTTTTAGAGTTTGGTAAAAATGAAAACAAAATCGATCACTTCTGTGTGTGCCTAGTTTAACTGCAGTTTTTGAATGTTAAATAGAATGAATGCATCATTTGTTTCACACTGGAAAGGCGGTGTTTCATTAATTTAGTTTAGTTTAATTTAGTGATACAGCGTGAAACCAGACCCTGCGGCCCACATCGACCATGATCACCCATCCACTAGTTATATCCTAAATACCAATGCTTGAAATAATTGTCTGAAATCTCCTTCATTTGCCAACTTAGTAAATGCATTACCAGTGCAAATAATTTCAAAGACATTCACTCAATAGGATTACCAGCCTTGTCTCAAGAATAATTTCAGCATGATATCCCTGTCCATTCTCTGCTTGTCAATTTCAAAGCAACCAACAGATGCATTGAGTTGTCCCTGTAAGCATCTTTTGAACTTGGATGAGTCTTCTAGCAAAAACAATGGAATTTGACCATTGTAATGAGTAAAGGTCTGAGGTTTTGTGATTGTGGGCTGAAGGCTTAAGAGGAAAATCACATACATTTCTTGACAAGTTTAATTTTTAATCAGCCCACTTTCCTACATCTTTTCTGTTATCTGGTTATCTAATTCCCCTCAATAGTCATGAAAATCTGAAAATTAGGTGTTCTGCTTTCCAAATTCAATAATGCATCAGACTGGGAGTTCAGCACTGTCATTTCAATAGCACGCCAGCTGAAGAAATTAAATAGTGCTATCTTTATTTGAAATTCACGCTGCTAAAACCATTCATATTTTAACACCAATAAAACTTAAGCTGTGACAGTCCAACAGCATTCTGAACTTGAGAGTTGTACTTTCACATTGAGTTAGGAGTTTCTGACCTTTGCAGCAGAAACAATATTGACGGTGGAAAGCCAAGGTTACAGTGACCACTGACAATGGTGTCACAGAGACCTTATCACTTAAAGGGCAGCAGAAACCTGGAGACTTAGAACATAGAACAATACAGCACAGGAACTGGTCCTTCGGCCCACAATGTCTGCGCCGAACATGATGCCAAAATATACTTATCTCATCTGCCTGCAAATGATTCATATCGCTCCACTCTATGATCCACATGTTTATGTTATCTATGTTATCTTCCATTTACTTTAACTCTTAACTTATGGCAATTACATATTTAATACTCATCAGATAGACACAAAGTGCTGGAGCTACTCAGCGGGACAGGCAACCAACCTCTCGAAGCTCTTCCTCATGATTCATGTGCCACTGGCTAGTAGTTGTTGAAGTATTTTGCCTTGCTCTTACAGTGCTCTTCCTGGTATTATGGATGGCCTTTCAAGCAGATGGGTACCTTGGTCTGTAGTGGTGACAGGATGAAAATTCCAGCCAGTTGGTCTGCGCAGATTTTGAGACTTCCAAACTCCGAAGACGTATAGGTTTGCAGGTTAATTGGCTTCTGTAATATTGTTAGAGCTAGATACACCATTAGGGCTGACTGTTTTCTCAAGGTTGAACATTCTGACACCGACCTCGGAGACTGAAATCACAGTGTCATCGGAGGTTGTGGGGCCTTGTGATGATGCATCATATTTTTCCCTTCTGAAGCAAGTTAGAAAGCATTGAGCTTGTCCAGAGTGATGTCACAAGCTACTTTTTTCCCACAAAAAGGTGGTGGGTATATAGAACAAGCTGCCAGAGGGTGTAGCCGAGGCAGAGACCATCATAACATTTAAGAGGCAATTGGACAGGTACATGGATAGGACAGGTTTAGAAGATTATGAGCTGCGGGCAGGTGGGACTAGTGTACTGGTCGGCTTGAATATGTTAGGCCGAAGGGCCTGTTTCCATGCTGTGTTACTGTGACTCGGTTTCATCTAGGAAAAAGTTATGGCGTGCAAGCCTGCACAATTGACGAGCCTCCAGTTTAGTGTGGAAGTGTCACTTTGCATTCACAATGGCATTCTGGAGGTGGTACATGGACTTCTTGTGACTCTATGCCTCGGTTTCATCTAAGGGGAAGTAATGACTTGACCTCTACAGATCTGGTGTTCGGTAGAGTGCAGGTTTATCCAAGACTACTGGTTTAGGAACACTCGCCGGGTCTTGATAGAAGCACTCCCCTCCACACATTTCTTTACGAAGCCGGCAACAACCATAGCGTATATGTTCAGGTCCGTTGCCCAATCCTTGTGGACCAACTGGCTGGAATTTTTGTGGCCATCGTCAACCTCTCACTAACCTTGAAACTGCTGACAATTTTTTTAACAACATGACGGATTTTATTTATTTTGCTGTGTTATTGTTATTGATGGTTACTGTCAGGTCTATGTGAATTGTATATGCAGGATGACGCAGTTTGGTCATGCTAAGCTTCGTATTGAAACCCTGTGCTCAATATTTCAGGTGCTTGTGATCGCAAGGCTCTGCACATATATAAATGTTATTTTGAGCTTGTCACAGCAGGTCTAACTACAACCAGCCTTTAGATGGAGAAAACGTGTTCGAATCTAGATTAGAGCAACCAATTCATCTTGAAGGTCATCCAATATCTTGAAAGCTATGGTGCTCAGCAGTGACGTGGGAGGAAACTAAGTGACAAATATTTCCACAATGGTTACAAGACTATTCACCGTATGAAGGACGGATGCTGCCTTTAGGCTTGCTTGCAATGTTCATTTGTAGACAGTGGAAATATAGACGGGTTTACCAAGGGGCATCTATCCTCTGTCTTAGTTGAGACTAGAATGCATCAAAGGCAGAACAAAGGCCAAAACGTTCAGGTATAGATCTGGAGCATCTTGTAGTTGGAACACTGAGTTGAAGGAAATGTCTGGCTTATAGTACATGGAATTGCACCTTTTTCTGGAGGGGATTAGTCACTTAAACATGACTAATGTTGGCCCACAGGATCCTAGCTCATCTGATTTTGTCTTCACAATCACTCTATAATACTTCAAACGGGAGCCACCAACAAATTTAAACAAATTAACCTCTCTATAATGTCTGGAAAACATTTGTTTAAAAGTAACTTAATTCTAATTGTCAACGTATCATGCTCATTTTGTAGCACTTAATTTAGTTCAGTTTCACTTAGTTTAGTTTATTGTCACATGTACTGAGGTACAGTGACAAGCTTATGTTGCATGCTAAAAGCCCTGTCTCACGGTGCGAGTTGACCCACGAGTGACCCAGAGTGAAAGACTCGTGGTTGTGCACGAGATTCCAAGTGTATGATCAAGAGTTTAACCGAGTTCCCACGGGTATGACTCAAGTTTGCCGTTAACTGTCATTTGTGCGATGTTCCAAGTTCGTCTCCTGAGTTAACGAGTTCCTTTCCCGAGTTACTCTTGAGCCAACCTTCAATGAAGGTCTGTTTTAATAAGCAACATCTCCATCCTGCGGCTTTCAGTTAAAGATAGAATTCAGCGCGGCAGCATCTATTGATGTGACCTACACATTGTTGGGAGACGGAGCTCTTGCACCTGGCACTTGCATGATGTGAAAGTTACCTGCTACTTACCAGTCTGATTAGAGATTGTCTGTTGTAGGAAGGAACTGCAGATGCTGGTTTAAACCGAAGGGAGACACAAAATGCTGGAGTAACTCAGGGGGACAGGCAGCAACTCTGGAGAGAAGGAATGGGTGACGTTTCAGGTCGAGAGCCTTCTTCAGACTGCGATTCAGATTATCTGCTCTTGTTTGCATCACAATCTGTTTTTTGATGCTTCCAGTGGGACCCAAGTTGAACAGTTGCAGCAGGTTATTGAGAGTGCAACTGTCGAGGTTGCAACTATTCATATTGGATTTGTCCCATTCTTTGTGGGTAGTTTTTCCACTGTTTTGAACAGATACCTCAGGGGCGGCATTGTAGCACAGCTGTAGAGTTGCTGCCTTACAGCACAGAGACCCTGGTTCAATCCTGACTACGGGTGCTGCTTGTACAGATTTTGTACGTTCTCCCTGTGACCACACGGGTTTTCCCTGGGTGCCCCGGTTTCCTCCCACACTCCAAAGATATACAGGTTTGTAGGTTTTAATTTGGCTTTGTTAAAAATTGTAAATTGCCCCGAATATGTTTGCTCCCTGATGCTTTCTTGGTTTTGGAATCTGCAAATGCCCGACCATTTCCCAACATTTATGTGGGAGCAGACAGATGTCACAATAGGTTTTGACAGAGTCCTACTGATGGGCAGGTGTGGAGATGGCAACAGGTGAGAAATGCTTTACTGTGGCTCTGGACCAACTTGTTCCATACACTCACCACCCTTTGTGTAAAAAAGTTAGCCCGCAGGTTCCCATTAAATCTTTCCCTCCTCACCTTAAACCTATGTACCTCTGGTTCTCGATTCCCCTACTCTAGGAAAAAGACTCTGTGTGTTTACCTGATCTATTCCTCTCATGATTTTGTACACCTCTATAAGATCACCCCTGGTCCTCTGCTCCAAGGAATAATGTCCTAGACTGCTCAACCTCTCTCTATAGCTCAGTCCCTCGAGTCCTGGCAACATTCTGGTAAATCTCTTCTGAACCCTTTCAAGCTTGACAACATAATTCTTATAACACGGTGATCATAACTGAACAGAATATTCTAAATGTGGCCTCACCAACGTCTTTTATAACTGTAACATGACCTCCCAACTTCTATACTCAATACTCTGACTGAAGAAGGCCAATGTGCCTAAATCTTCTTGACCACCCTATACACCTTTGATGCCACTTTCAAAGAATGCGTTCAAGGAATTCTTTCAAGCATACGCTGTATGGAATGTGAATGTAAAACTGTAGCAAGCAATACTTTCATTGGTCTGGTTCATATCTAGTGGATATGACAAATAAATACTCTCTTGAAACTCTTGAAGGCTTCAACATCTTGGCAATGATTCCTTTGCTATGTCATAGAGTTATAGAGCAATACAATGTGAAAACATCAGCCAACATGTCCCATCTACACTTTTCCCACTTGCCTGCATTTGACCCATATCCCATATCAATGTGAGGTTATCCACTTTGGTGGCAAAAACAGGAAGGCAGATTATTATCTGAATGGTGTCAAGTTGGGAAAAGGGGAACTACAACGAGATCTGGGGGATTAAATCAACAAATAGACTGGAAAATGGATCTTCATATTGAAGATATGGCTAACCATATTGTCTTGAGTTGCAGTATCAATTTCTGTAAATTGGCATGCAAGAGAACTGGACTATGTGCGTCCAGGGTTTTTTCTATGTAGAAGTCCATTTTTCAAATACCCGAACGTGATCCAGAAAAGAAGAGCTCATATTGATTTTCAGTAAGAGTAAGTGGTATCTCAAAGCCTTAAAATGTCCATTACACTTACAAGTATTGTAGGAAGGAACTGCAGATGCTGGCTTAAACCGAAACTAGACACAAAATGCTGGCAGAACTCAACGGGACAGGCAGCATCTCCGGATAGAAGGAATGGGTGACGTTTCGGGTCGAGACCGAGACCCTTCATCAGACTGAAGATCTGAAGAAGGTTCTCGACCCAAAACGTCACCCATTCATTCTATCCAGAGATGCTGCCTGTCCCACATTTACAAGTAGGTTGCCTTGGTAATAAATCTGGCAGTAAAAGAAATGTGACAACTGAACAAGCAGGTCTTTACACATCAATATACACATCATACAACAATTAACAACTTCCTCTGTAAATTAACAAAATTGCAGTACTAAAATAGTTTTGTAATTAAGGAATTTTGTAAAAAAATCTAATTCTGCTAAATAATACAAGATTGCATTCACAACTAGAAAATATATTTAAAAAAATGTAGGTTATTGAACTACAAGTAAATGTTTACAGAATGTCCCTAAGGCATCTTATTCCCTGTTAATACTATACATAGAGAAATAAAAACATCATATCCAATGCTATTTGAGATTTGTAGTGGTGAAGCATCACTCTGCAGGTGCTGTGAATATATATCATCTGTTTTTCAAAGAAATCATCATTTTATCACAATTGTTGCAGCAACATTCTTGTAGCATAGATATTGCTATGCAGAGCCATTGAATGTCATTCCTCTTTGACAATGACACCATCCCATGAGGTGTTGGCTCTTTGAGAGGTTTGAGTTTAGTTTATTGTCATGTGTCCCGAGCTACAGTGAAAAGCTTTTGTTACGTGCAAACCAGTCAGCAGAAAGACAATAAATGACTACAATCGAGCCATTCACAGTGCACAGGTACACGATAAAGGGAATAATGTGAATAACGCTTGTCCAATCAAAGATAGTCGGAGTACTGTTTTGGTGCCACATCCTGCACCCACACACAACTGACTGACTTCATCCGCTTCACCACCAACTTCCATCCGGCACTCAAATACACCTGGACCATTTCCGACACTTCCCTACCATTCCTTGACCTCACTATCTCCATCGCAGGTGATAGACTTCTTACCGACATCCATTACAAACCTACCGACTCCCATGGCTATCTGGACTACACTTCTTCCCACCCTGCTTCCTGTAAGGACTCCATCCCCCACTCCCAATTCCTCCGTCTACGCCGCATCTTCTCCCAGGATGAGGCGTTCCACACCAGGGCATCCGAAATGTCCTCATTCTTCAGGGAACGGGGGTTCCCCTCCTCCACCATAGATGAGGCTCGCACCAGGGTCTCTGCCATACCCCGCAACACTGCTCTCTCTCCCCATCCCCCCACTCACAACAAGGGCAGAGTCCCCCTAGTCCTCACCTTTCACCCCACCAGCCGTCACATACAACAAGTGATCCTCCATCAGTTTCGCCACCTCCAACGTGACCCCACCACTCGCCACATCTTCCCATCTCCCCCCATGTCTGCCTTTCGCAAAGACCGCTCCCTCCGTAACTCCCTTGTCAATTCTTCCCTTCCCTCCCGTACCACCCCCTCCCCGGGTACTTTCCCTTGCAACCATAAGAGATGCAACACTTGTCCCTTCACCTCCCCCCTCGACTCCATTCAAGGACCTAAGCAGTCATTCCAGGTGCGACAGCGGTTCACCTGCATCTCCTCCAACCTCACCTATTGCATCCGCTGCTCTAGATGTCAGCTGATCTACATCAGTGAGACCAAGCAGAGGCTTGCCGATCGTTTCGCAGAACACCTCCGCTCGGTCCGCATTAACCAACCTGACCTCCCGGTGGCTCAGCACTTCAACTCCCCCTCCCATTCCGTATCTGACTTCTCTGTCCTGGGTCTCCTCCATGGCTACAACGAGCAACACCGGAAATTGGAGGAGATGCACCTCATATTCCGCTTGGGCAGTCTACATCCTGGGGGCATGAACATTGAATTCTCCCAATTCTGCTAGCCCTTGCTGTCCCCTCCCCTTCATCAGCCCTCTGGTTGTCTCCTCCCATCCCCCAGCCCTCGGGCTCATCCTCCCCCTTTTTTCCTTTTTTCCTTTCTTCTCCCCACCCCCTATCAGTTTGAAGAAGGGTTTCGGCCCGAAACGTTGCCTATTTCCTTCGCTCCATAGATGCTGCTGCACCCACTGAGTTTCTCCAGCATTTTTGTGTAACTTCGATTTTCCAGCATCTGCAGTTCCTTCTTTAACAAAGATAGTCAGAGGATCTCCACTGAGGTAGATAATAGTTCAGGACAGTTCTCTAGTTGCGGTACGATGGTTCAGTTGTTACAGTTGCCTGATAACAGCTGGGAAGCAACTGTCCCTGAATCTGGAGGTGTGCGTTTTCAAACTTCCATATCTTTTTTTGTTTGTGTGAGAGAGTGTGTGTGTGTGTGCGTGTGTGCGTGTGTGTGTGTGTGTGTGTGTGTGTGTGTGTGTGTGTGTGTGTGAGAGAGAGAGTTGTGTGAGTTTGTGTGTGTTTTACATGCTATTCCAAAACCTGTTAACATTAAAGGCATGTTCCTGTCCCTGGCAATTAATCGACATCAAGATGATTAGTACGAGTGTCAGGGGTTATGGGGAGAAGGCAGGAGAATGGGGTAGAGGGGGGAAGATAGATCAGCCATGATTCAATGGCGGAGTAGACTTGATGGGCCGAATGGTCCAATTCTGCTCCTATCGCATGAGTTTATGAGCTAATGAACTAACTCTGCTGCTCTTTTATGCATTGGATGTGACTCAATAGCCCAAAACTTCACTAAAAAGTATAGTTTGCTGTTCCACTATTTCTGCTGCCATTCTTCTCTTTGTAAAGAAATTATAAAGAAATCAGAAAAACGGAATTGTGGTGGAATTAGAC
The DNA here is from genome assembly GCA_038087875.1 of Malacoraja senta. Classification (NCBI taxonomy): domain Eukaryota; kingdom Metazoa; phylum Chordata; class Chondrichthyes; order Rajiformes; family Rajidae; genus Malacoraja; species Malacoraja senta. The sequence goes on along the minus strand of CM075977.1, from coordinate 73,750,675 downwards.
GCAATGCAGTTGAAGTTATATCTCATATCCTGACAGTTTGACTTATAGTTCCAGGCGTTACAAATTAGGAAATGTGCTTAATTAAACATATTTTGGCTTCCAACAAAATATTGCACCAGCCACATTCAAGGCTTATGCCGTAATAATAATGTGACTCAAAGCAGATTCATTATTTATGGTACCAATCTTCAAGTCATGGACTAAAAGCAAAATATATAATAAAACTTTGTACACAGCAGGTCACGACATTAGAGATTAGAGATTAGAGATTCCTTTATTTGTCATTCAGACCTTTCGGTCTGAACGAAATTTCGTTGCCTGCAGTCATACATATAATAATAAATGACAAAACACACAATAAACACAAATTAACATCCACCACAGTGAGTTCACCAGGCACCTCCTCACTGTGATGGAGGCAAAAGTCTTAAAGTCTCTGTCTCTTCCCGCTTTCTTTTCCCTCTGCGCTGAGGCGATCCAGGCTTCTGATGCGGTAAGCCAGTCCAGCGGCCGAATCCGTGCTCCGCGACGGGCCGGCTCAAACTCCGCGGCCCGGGGTGGTGGAAGCTGCCGAAGCTGCCGAAGCTGCCGCCCTCCAGTCCAGCGGACGCAGCTGTAGTTGCGGGAGCCCCAGAAAAACAGGTCACCAACCTGTGACCTGCGCGCTCCCGACGATGTCGTCCACTGGGCCCGCGGCCGAGCCTCCGGATTCAGGTCGCCACCAGTGTCCTCGGTCGCCACCGCCGGAACGCCACCGCAGCCCCGAAGTTGGCCAGCCTCGCGCTGGTAAGTCCTGGCTCTGCCTCCGGAGCCTCGAGGTCGGTCGGTCGCTCGCAGTTGGAGTTGGAGGCCGGCAGCTCCGCCATTTTGGCCTCAGCGCAGACGGAGGCAGAGAAGGGGGACACGACAAGAAAGTCGCATTCCCCCGAAGGAAGAGACATACTAACTTGATTGAGTTTTTTTGGGGAGGTGCTAGAGTATGTTGTATGGGTAGGGTAGAGGATGCTGTCTACATGGGCTTCAGTAAGGCATTTGATAACTCCCCCCCCCTTCCCCCCTCCCCCCCCCATCTCCCCCTCCCCCCCCCCTCCCCCCCCCATGCTAGGCTGATCCAAAAGATTAAGGTGCACAATATTCACTGTGACGGTCGTATGGATTCATAACTGGCTTACTGATAGAAGACAAGGAGTTGTGGTGAAAGGAAGATATTCAGGCTGGACGTCTGTGAGCATGGAGTTCCACAGTGATCTGTGCAGTGATCTTTGTTGTTTGCCATATATATATATAAATGACTTGGGAGTAAATGTAGATGGGTTGGTTGGTAAATTTGCAAATCCACAACACCAAATTTCCGAAGTCGTGGATTGTGGGGAAAGTTGTCAAACTACACGGTGGGATAGAAATCAGCTATAGATAAGAGCAGAGAGTTTAATCAGAGCCAGTGTGAGGTGTTGCATTGATGAATGAAAGGGCAACATGTGCAATTAATGGCAAGACCATTAACAGCATTGATGTACAGAGGGATCTTGGTGTGCAAATCCACAATGGGCCTGTCCCACTTAGGCGATTTTTCAGCGGACTGCCGGCAGTCGCCTGAAAAACAGGGAACTGGAACGGCGACTGTCAGAGTGGAACACACACAAACACATCGCTTCCTTCACCAGCCCGTGTGCATTTTTTAGGTGGTGCTCTCCTGCTTTCCCTGTCTAAAAAATTCACACGGTGCAAAGCCAAGGTGATACAAACACACACCGCGATGATCAGGAAGGTTGACGCTGTAAAAAGACAGCTAGCCCGGTGTACGGTAAGTCCTTTAAAAGAGATGGGAACAGGGAGGGGGGGGGAGAGAGGGGGAAGAATGGAGAGAAGGGGGGAGATGAAGTGGAGACAACTTTTAAGAAGCCAGAGATACACGGCTGTGAAGGTTAGTGGACATTTAACATTACCGGTCGGTTATCCTTGGTTCTGAAAACTACTGCTTACCTTTTTTTTTCCCAATGAGTCAATGAAATTCACCGGTCAGTACCGGCTCCAACCTACAAGAACCTCCGAGAACGTCCGACCTCCTGACAACCCACTAGGACCTTCTGCCAACCCACCTACGTGTCGAGAATTCTCGCTACTCTCCATGGCGGCTTCATTCTAGTCGCCGCTAATTTTTCAACATGTTGAAAAATTCACAGTGACCATAATGGGGCCGTGACTAGTTCCCAGAATGCGGGAACTCCTTACGACCATGAAGGCGACTCCCCGGCAACCACCCGCGAACATGTGGCGACCATGTGGCGACTGCATAGACTCATGCAGTCACCTAAAAAGTCACTTAAATGGGACAGGCCCATAACGCCCAGAAAGTGGCAACACAAATAGACAGAGTGGTAAATAAGACATATGGTTTGATTGTCTTCATTGGTCGGGGCATTAGTTAGGCCGCATTTGGAGTATTATGTGCAGTTCTGGTCGCTCCAATACCAGGAAGGATGTGGAGTCTTGGGGTGTAGGAGAGGTTTATCATGGTGATGCCTAGGTTAGAAGGTATTAACTATAAATTGGACAGACTTCAATGTTTTTCTCTGGAATGCTGGAGATTGATGGGTGACCTGATAGCAGTGTCTAGAATTATGAGTAAAATAGATAGGGTAGTATACAGTTAGACCTTTTTATAGACAATAGACAATAGGTGCAGGAGTAGGCCATTCGGCCCTTTGAGACAGCACCGCCATTCAATGTGATCATGGCTGATCATCCACAATCAGCACCCCGTTCCAGCCTTCTGGCCATATACCTTGACTCCACTATCTTTAAGAGCTCTATCTAACTCTGTCTTGAAAGTATCCAGAGAACCAACCTCCACTGCATTCAGAGGCAGAGAATTCCACAGATTCACAACCCTCTGTGTGAAAAAGATTTTCCTCATTTTTGTTCTAAATGGCTTACCCCTTATTCTTAAACTGTGGCCCCTGTTTCTGGACTCTCCCAACATCGGGAACATGTTTCCTGCCTCTAGCTTGTCCAAACCCTTAATAATCTTATATGCTTCAATAAGATTCCCTCTCATCCTTCTAAATATCCAAGCCCAGCCGCTCCATTCTATCAATATATGACAGTTCCACCATCCCAGGAATAACCTCTTCAAACTATGCTGCACTCCCTCAATAGCAAGAATGTCCTTCCTCAAATTTGGAGACCAGAACTGCACACAATACTCCAGGTGTGATCTCACTAGGGCCCTGTACAACTGCAAAAGGACATCCTTGCTCCAATACTCAACTCCTCTTGTTATGAAGGCCAACATTTCATTCGCTTGCTTCAAGGCCTGCTGTACCTGCATGCCTACTTTCAGTTACTGATGAACAAGAACCTCCAGATCTCGTTGTACTTCCCCTTTTCCCAACTTGACACCATTCAGATAATAATCTGCCTTCCTATTTTTGCTACCAAAGTGGATAACCACATATTTATCCACATTAAACTGCATCTGCCATGCATCTGCCCACTCACCCAACCTGTCCAAGTCACCCTGCATCCTCATAGCATCCACCTCACAGTTCACACTGCTACCCAGCTTTGTGTCATCTGCAAATTTGCTAATGTTACTTTTAATTCCTTCATCTAAATCATTAAATAACTGCGGTCCCAGCACCGACCCTTGCGGTACCCCACTAGTCATTGCCTGTCATTCTGAAAGGGAGCCCTTTATCCTGTCTGCCAACCAATTTTCTATCCATGTCAGTACCATATCCCCAATACCATGTGCTCTAATTTTGCCCACAAATCTCCAATGTGGAACCTTATCAAATGCTTTCTGAAAGTCCAGGTACACTACATCCACTGGCTCTCCCTTGTCCATTTTCCTAGTTACATCCTCAAAAAATTCCAGATTAGTTAAGCATGATTTCCCCTTCGTTCATACTCATACCCATACTTACTTTATTAGCCAAGTATGTTTTGCAACATACGAGGAATTTGATTTGCCATGCAGTCATACTAATAAAAAGCAACAGAACCCGCAAAATACATTTTAACATAAACATCCACCACAGTGACTCCTCCACATTCCTTACTATGATGGAAGGCGAAAAAAAGTTCAATCTGTTCCCTTCTTTGTTCTCCCGTGAACGGGGACCTTGAGCCTTCCGTTGATGGGACGATCTTGACTCCCGTAGCCGGCTGTGGGCCCTCCGCGTCGGGGCGGTCAAGCTCCTGCATTGGGGGATGTCAGTTCCCTGTGCCAGGTGATTGGACCCCGGGTCGGGGCTTATCGAATGTCGAGCGGTTTTGGAGCTCCCGACGGCCTCTCCCGAGGCTGCGAGCCCTTGATGTTAAAGTCCGCAGGCTGTGGTTGGAGCGTCGATCCCAGGCAAGGAATCGTTTCCGATGGTAAGTCCATCCCTGCGGTGGGGCTCAAAGTCAGTCCCGAGCAAGTCCTCCAGCTCCACGATGTTAGGCCGCAGAGCGACCGGAGATACAACCTGGAAAACAAGCGCATCTCTGGCAAGATAAGAGATAGAAAAAAAGTTTCCCCCGACCCCCTCCCCCACCCCCAACATAAAACAAACCAAAGAACATTAACACAAACTTTTAAAACACACTAAAAATAAAAAATAAAAGACAAAAGGACAGACAGATTGTTGGCAAGGCTGCCATCGCGGCGCCACCCGGTGGACTTATCAAAGAATAGAGGCCATGGATTTAAGATGAGAGGGGTGAAGTTTAAAGGAGATGTGTAGAGCAAGTATTTTACACAATGGGTGGTAAGTGCCAGGAATGCACTGCCAGGAGTGGTGGTGGAGGCAGATATAATAATGGTGTTTAACAAGCTTTGGGATAGGCTTATGGATATGCAGGGAATGGAGGGATATGGGTCAGTTACTGGCTGATGGAATTCGTTTAACTTGGCATCATATTCTGAACAGACATTGTGAGCCAAAGTGCCTGTTCTTGTGCTGTACTGTTCTATGTTCTATGTTCTATGCTCTACATTAATAACCACTGTATGTAATAACAGAAAATCTAACGTGTTGAGACAAAGTGTTCAGCTATTAAGCATGGTTAAGTGCTATTCACTGAATTGAAATATGCAAAGATTTGCAATACAAATCAAAATTGAGGTTTTATATATGGACTTAGGGTGATAGAGACATACGACGAGGAAACAGGCTTACAGCCAAAGTTGTCCATACTGATCACAATGCTCTATCCAATTTAGTCCCATTTATCTGCATTTGGCCCATATCTCTCTAAATCTTTCCTATCCATTTACCAGTTCACGTCTTTTAAATGTTGTCGTGTATCTGCCTCAACTACTTCCTCTGACAGCATATTCCATATATCCACTAACCTATGTGTGAATAAAATGCCCTGTTAAATCTTTCCCCTCTCACTCTAAACATATGCCCTCTAGTTCTTGATTTTCTCACCCTGGGGAAAAAGACCCTGTGCCTTCACCATATTTCATATACGTATTGTTTTTTTCTGCAAGTTATTAAAACATGGTAATTTTCATCTTTTATTCAATACCGCATACAGTGATAGGCTAAAAAAGCATCTGCTTGCCGTTCCTGCACTCATCTATGTTTATTTTTCCTCTCACTCTTTATAGTTTACTTTGGACCTGAAAGCTACTGAGAGTCAAATTCCCTTCTTTAATATTTTCAAGGCAGTAAACCATGATATATGATGACATGAAGAGTCTTTTATTGGCTCTCAAATAAATATTTAATGATACATCAAAACAGTTAATTCTTTTGAAACAAGAAGTAAGCCCATCCGACATTTAAAGCAAAACAATAAACATATATCGGAACAAAGTGTAAATTCCTGGAAGTAAATGAAAACTCTTGAGGCTGAGAGTTGGAACATTTTCAGCCATTTTGTCCCAGGCAGAATTTAAACTAGACAGGCAGATGAACAATATCTGTACATTGTTGATGATGGATTTGAAAGTGGAGGGTAATTCAATGCCGTACCCAGTGTTCATGCACCAATTTCGCACTTCAGACAAAGACAAATTTGTCCTCCGTATTTTATTTTTAATTTGGCTCTTTTGCCAAAGGAGTTACTGGAGCCACGGTTTCTTCTGGTAAGTGGGAGGGTGAGGAGGGGGGGAGGGATGCGACTTTCACTCCCAGTCTTCCTAGTCTTGCTACAATGGCAGGCAGCTCAAACCATTGCTCACAGCACAGCCATTTGCCAAAGGTAAGTGAAAGGAAGTTACATCTGAATCCAATGCAGTGAAGCACTAGAGCAGATGCATGTGGCACATACACATTGGAACTGTGTGTAAAGGTGAGAAGCTTTCTGGAATGGTCAAATTAACCATTCCTGTGGTAAATATGCAAACTCATTTGCCAGAGGAGGTAGTTGAGGCAGGTTTTATCGTAACATTTAAGAAACATTTTAATAGGTACATTGATGGGACAGGTTAAGAGGGATATCGGCCAAATGCTGGCAGGTGTGAGTAATGTATGTGGGACGTTGGTCAGTGTGGGCAAGTTAAGCCAAAGGGCCGGTTTCCATGCTGTAATGCTCCATGACTCTATGACTATGGCATTTGCTGGAGACTGATACATATATTTCACAGTGAGACAGGTACATGGATAGGACAGGTTTGGAGGCATTTGGGCCAAATGCTGGCTGATGTGATGAATGTTGATGGCCTACTCCAGCAGTCCTTCAAGTGAGTGCTGACTAGATTACGCATGTCCAACATGATCCCGCAATAGCCAGTTTGAGCTCGATTGCCTCTTTTCCTATCTGCAGCCATACAGTGGGTGGAACATTTTCAATGTATTACGATTCTGTGTATTTTACACTTATCATGTGTTTTGTTGTGTGTGCCGAGACATGCATTTACTCTAGTGGCTGAAATATGAGAATAATGCTATTATCTACCAAAGCCAATATTCTTTGAGCTAATAATTCCTAGCAATTGAATTAACGTTAATACATGCTGTATTACATGAAGTGAAAGCCCTTTAATCTTCAGGCCCTGCAAGATTGTGTGCATTGATAATACCTTCACAAATATAACACAGTGGGTTTATTGCTGCTACCACCACTTGTCTTGTTACATTTTGCACTCACCAACACCCACCATTTTTTTTCATTTAGGGATAAAGCATGGAAACAGACCCTTCTGCTCACTGAGTCCACGCCGACCATCGATCACTTATTCACACTATTTCTATGCCATCCCCTTCCCTTCATTTGTTGGTGTTCCTGTGTTTGCAAAGTTTCCTAATAGGATATCTGAGTGTGTGACATAGGAGAGAAGAAAAGCGTAGGAAGGAACTGCAGATGCTGGTTTAAACTGAAGATAGACACAAAATGATGGAGGTCAGGCAGCATCTCGGGAGAGAAGGGATGGGTGACCCTTCTGCAGACTCAGAGTCAGGAGAGAGGGAAACGATAGATATAGAAAATAGAAAATACAGTAGATTCTTGATTAGTACAGGTGTCAGGGGTTAGGGGTTGAATGCAGGAGAATGGGGTTAGGAGGGAGAGACAGATCAGCCATGATTGAATGGCATAGTAGACGTGATGGGCCAAATGGCCTAATTCTGCTCCTATCACTAATGACCTTCTGCCCTAAGTACATAGTTTGATCTTTAACTAGGGACCTTTAGACTAAACCAAACTAAATATTAAATCCTCAAACCTGGTTCTCTTGCGCTGTAATTGCTGTATGGCAACTCTACCACTGCGCCACCGTGTCGCCCTGTTTTGTTTGTTGATGTGCTGCCTGACCCGCTGAGATCCTCCAGCTCTTTGTGTTTTGCATATGAATAGATGGATCTGAGGTCACATTTTAATCAGGCCAGGTTAGAAACCCGGATTTCTTTATCAGAATGACTCCAGTTTTAGACCAATGCAATTATTCACACGGGTCAATCTTCCCACAACTGCTTGGTGCTTGTTTCCCTTCACAGATGCATAGGAAAAGAAAATTATAATCTTATGAAAATTAAATATGCTTCCTTTTGTAAACGTCCAGTTAATAGGTTTCTTTCTTTCACCTGCCTAATATCACAATCGCATCATTTTATTCATGGAAACATCAAGTAAAAATAATACATTAAATAGGAACCTAAGCGGGCAATATTTTTGGTTAATAGAAACCTGAGGGTCAGGTTTTTCGCACGGAGGGTGGTGGGTATATTGAACGAGCTGCTAGGGAAGGTAGTTGAGATGGATATTATAACAACATTTAAAAGACATTTGGACAGGTGCATGGATAGGAAAGGTTTAGAACGATATGGGACTAGGGTAGATGGTCAGTATGGTCAGTATGAGTAAGTTGGGCCAAAGGGCCTGTTTTTGTGCTGTATGACTCTATGACACATAACAGATCAGCACCCTAACTTGCGTTTGTGTGCACAAAACCACTGCATGTTCTGACAACATCCAACCACTGGAGGGAGCTAATATAGGTCACTATCTCTTAAAGTCTTTTGGATGTGGGAAGAAACTGGAAAACTGAGAGGAAACCCACGCAGTCACAGGGAGAACAGATGTCACCAGTGGTCAGGATTGAACTCTGGTATCCGGCGCTGTAAACTAGCAGCTTTACCAGTCCGTTTATTCGTTTATCAGTTTAGTTTAGTTTATTGTCACGTGTACCGAGGTGCAGTGAGAAATTTTGTTGCATGCTAACCAGTCAGCAGAAAGACAATACATGATTGCAATCAATCAATCAAGTTCAAGTTCACATTTATTGTCACATGCACCTTCGGTACAGTGATATTTGAGTTACCATACAGCCATACAAATAAAAAGAACACAATAGGCAATAGAATTTAACGTAAACATCCACCGCAGTGGAATCAATATTTCTCGCTGTGATGGAAGGCAATAAAGTTCAGTCAATCTTCCTCCTTTTGTTCACCCGTGGTTGTGGTTGTGGCCGGGGCCTAGAACCCTCTGCAGTTGCCGTTACGGACGGCCCGATGTGCAGGCCCTCTCGCTGGGATGATCGAAACTCCAACGTCGGGACGGATCAGAACACAGTCTGCGGCTTGGAGTTCCCGAATCGGCCGCTTCTAACCAGAGATCGCGGCTTCCGATGTCCACAGGCCTCGGTGGACGGAGTTCCAACACTGGCGATCCTCGACAAGGATCCCAGGCTCCGCTATGGTAATTCCACGCTGCACCTGCTTCTGAAGCTCTGGGCCGGTCTCCAAGAAAGGCCACGCCAATCCAGTTGGTAGGTCGCGAGGGGGGCAAAGATGTGATACGGAGAAAAGACGCATTTCCGTCCAGGTAAGTGAATGAAAAACGATTTCCCCCCCCATTCCCCCCACCACCCCCACATATGACATACTGAGAAACTAATGCTTCTTGGGACATTACTTAATGCCATTGGTATTCTGCATATGTGACTTTTGCTGTATAAAAGACCACAGGATTCTTTGTTAATTTGAGTGGTATCTTGGGAGAACCAGAAGTATTACTGAATCCTTCTGAACTGTAGCATCTCCCTCCACTCCCATCTGGCGTAAAATAAAGCTTGTATGGTTTACCTTAACCCACTGTATTTTGTCTGTTTTTAAGATGCGAGCTTTATCAGTCACGCAAAGTTATGATCAGGATAGTCCGGGGGTCGTCAAAGAGGTAGATAGTAGTTCAGCACAGCTCTCTGGTGTGGTAGGATTATTCAGTTGCCCGATAATAGCTGGGAAGAATCTTTCCCTGAATCTGGAGGTTTGCGTTTTCACACTTCTACTGTTTTGCCTGATGGGAGAGGGGAGAAGAAGGAGTTGCCAGGGCGTCCTTGATTTTGCTGCTGGCCTTGTCGAGGCAGCATGAGGTATAAATGGAGTCAATAGAAGGGAGGTTGGTTTGTGTGATGGCCTGGGCTGCGTCCACAATTCGCTACAATTTCCTGTGGTCCTGGATGGAGTGCAGCACTGTGCCACTGTGCTGCTATATGTGCAATTTAAGTATAATTTATGTTTTTGCGTGTTGTCTGCCCCTATGTGCCTGTGATGCAGCCTCGAGGTAGATTTCCACTGTAACTGTACCTCACCTTACTTCTGCACAAGACAATAAACTTGAATTGTTGTGCCGAAAATGATGCCTATCTTCTCATTCGTCAAACTCCACCCAATAACCCATTAACTCAGGTCCATATTTTCCTCACCTGCACACCATTTCTGGAGACTTCTGCTTTTGCCACCAACAAGCATTTCAAATTTTGTCTTTGTTATAATTTTACCGAACAAGGTCCCTGAAGTAACTGCAGCACATATTTATATGGCTGAAAATCCCTGAAAAACATTGTTTCTCCCAATCCAACTTTTGTTTGCGACTGGCTTGGGGAATTCTTCCATTCTCTTCCATTCACTTGCGTTTGTGCTTTCAAAATGCCCACTGCATGTCCTTTGGTCCTTTATTTGCCATGTTTTTTTTCCGCAATTACCAATGAAGGTCAACCACGTCCCAGGTTTGGTGCCCTCGTTTGCATTCAAACCAGAACTCTGTATTCCTGGCCACAGCCCCTTTCTTAAACATATGTAGACAGAATCATGGAGTCACAGAGCGATACAGCGTGGAAACAGGCCCTTCGGCCCAACGGCCCAACTTGCCCACACCGGCTAACATGTCCCAGCTACACTAGTCCCACCTGCCTGGTCCATATCCCTCCAAACCTTCTTACACACCGTCCTATTCATCTACCCATGGGAAAGTCCCACCATCAACTACCTCTTCTGGCAGCTTATTCCATACACCCACCACTCTTTGTGTAAAAGAGTTACCCCTCAGATACCTATTAAATCTTTTCCCCTTCATATTAAACCTATATCCTCTGGTCCTGGATTAATCTACTCTGGGCAAGAGACTCTGTGCATCTACCCGATCTATTTGTCTCATGAGTTTATACACTTCTGTAAGATCACCCCTCATTCTCCTGTGCTCCAAGGAATAGAGACACAGCCTACTCAACCTCTCCCAATAGCTCAGACCCTCTAGTCTTGGCAACATCCTCGCATGCCATTGATCAGTCCTGATCTCATTAAATGGAAGACAGATTCTTGCGATTAAATTACATTATTTTGCTCTCATCTGAAGATCCAATATATGTAATATATGGGACAATGTATTAAATTAATCTATGATAGACTTATAATACACTATTTATAAGACTGATCCCAAAATTCTAATAATCCTAAACTTATCAGAGTGTATACATCCTGAGATGGTAACATCCTGCATTGGTATAACTTGTTATATGTGTATATTAGTGACTGATGTGTTGGGGGTTGTTGTTTTAGAGTCACATTTCATTCCCTTTAGGAAAGGGGGATACAAAACAAATTATATCACTTGAGGAAAACTACTTGGCAAAATAATGGGGGGAAAAGACTTACAATTGCCATGAGTCCTGATGGCTTTATTCCCGGGGTTCTAAATGAAGTAGCTGAAGAGATAGTGAGTGCATTTGTTGTAATCTACTATTATTCCCTGGATTATGAAGAGGTTGCAAAGAACTGCACAATTGCAAACATAATCTCGCATTTTAAGAAGGGAGCAGCAAAGTGATGCAGCGGTAGAGTTGCGGCTTTACAGCGCCAGAGATCCAGGTTCGATCCTGACTATGGGTGCTGTATGTATGGAATTTGCAGATTCTCCCTGTGACTGCATGGGTTTCCTCTGGATGCCCCGGCTTTCCCTTCATTGCAAAGACGTGCAGGTTTGTAGGTTAATTGGTTTCCATAAATTCTCACTAGTGTGTGTGGGATGCAAAACTGGGATAACTTGGTGTACGGGTGTTGATGGTTGGCGCGGATTCAGTGGGCCAAAGGGCTTGTTTCCACGCTCTATCTCTAAAGTGCACTAAACTAAACTAAATTAAATGAATGAGACAGAAAGCGGGAAATCATAGGTCATTTAGCCTAACATTTGAAAATACTGGAATTCATTGTGAAAGAGATAATAGCTAAACATTTATATCATCATAAGACAATCAAGCAAAGTGAACATGATTCTGATGAAGGGGGCATAAATAAATGGAGCATCTCAGCAGAACAGGCAGCATCTCTGGAGAAAGGGAATAGGTGATGTTTCGGGTCGAGACTCTTCTTCAGACTGGAGAAAAGGAATAGGTGATGTTTCGTGTCGAGATCCTTCATCAGACTGCTCGGGAGAAAAGGAATAGGTGATTTTTCAGAACGAGACCCTTCTTCAGACTGCTCTGGAGAAAAGGAAAAGGTGACGTTTCAGGTCAAGACCCTTATTCAGACTCTGGAAAAAAGGAATCGGTGATGTTTCGGGTCGAGACCCTTCCTCAAACCAGCATCTGCTGTAATTTCCTGCACATTCTGTCTGATGAAGGGGAAATGCATTTGAAAATGTGTCTAGTGTTCTTTGTGGAATTAACAAACAAAGTGATGCAGCAGTGCAATGTGAATGAGCCTGTTTGGATTTCCAAAGGGCGTTCTGTAAAACATAAAAAAATACAGAATAGATTAGAATGCATGTGGTTGGGGTAATATATTGACGTGGACAGGGAATTGCCTCATAAACTGGACATGGGAATGGGATAAATGGCAAGTAATAAGTCATGAGTGTCGCAAGGACCAGTACTTGGGCCTCAATTATTAATAATCCATATTAATGACCTGTAAAAAGGGACCAGATGTACTTATCCACATCTGCTGACATTATAAAGAAAGACATTACAACAAGGTGCTGCATGTAATTGGAAATCAAGTCTTGAGGAAGACACAAAGAGCAAGCAAATGGATATCAATAAGTTAAACGAGTGGCAGGTAAATATAAGAAGTCTGAAGAAGTCTTTTGACGTGAAACGTTACCTATTCTTGTTCGCCAGAGATGCCGCCTGACCCGCTGAGTTACTCCAGCATTTTGTGTCTATCTTCTGTAAGTGTGAGGATATCCATGAGAGAAGGAAGAATCAAAAAAACAAATACGCATTTAACTGCAATGAGACTACAAAATGTCACGGCGGAATGGGCTCAGGGTGTCCTAATTCAGAAAGCACAAGTTAGCATTAGGTACTGCAAATAATTGGGAAGTCTGATGGAATTATACAAGGAGCGTGGATTAGCAAACCGGGAAGTTTAAATTCCATTTGGAATATTTTGGAGGACCAAGAACCAAGAACCAAGTTGCAGACAGGTACATGTATAGGAAATGTTTGGAGGGATATGGGGCATATGTGGGCAGATGGGACTACTGTACCTGGGACATGTTGGGTGGTGTGGGCAAGTTGGACTGAAGGTCCTGTTTTCATGCTGTATCACTCTGACTCTAACTTTACAGGGCAATGGGAAGACTGCATCTGGAATATGGCATTCACTTATGGTTTCCTTATTTAAGAAACAATATGCGTGGCATGGCGGCAGTGTGGAGAATATTTGCTAAATTATTGCCTGGAAGAAAGGCCTAATGTATGAAGAAAGGTTTAGCAGTTTGGGCTGATACATATTGAAGTTTTAAAAAGTAACAGTTGATTTAATTGCAACATAAAAGATGCTGAGAGGGATTGACTGGATGGATTCTAACAGGATATTTCCTTTAATGGGATATCTGGAATTCAGTTACATGGTTACTAAAGGAAGGGTCATTGATTTAGGATGCAGATGAGGAAAATTGTTTTCTCTCAGAGTGTTATGATTTTTTTTGGAGATACACAGTCGGCCTACCGTGTCTGTGCCAACCAGTGATCATCCCGCACACTAAAACTATCCTACATACCAGGCACGTGCCGTGAGTAATTACTCAGGCAGTCAGCCACCTTAAAAAAAAAAATCTTAAACCGCGCATGCGCAGATTGTTCTCCTCTCCGTAAAAATAAAGAATATAAATAAAGAAAGTAACAATTCAATTTGCCCAAGGCTTCCAAATCTCCTTCATTCTGAATTACTGAATGGGTAGGGGGTGGAGGGTGACGGCAGGTGGAGAGATGGTGGGAAAAACAGGAGCACACTGGGACAAGTTGAATCCATTGTGATCTTATTAAATGACAATACTAGTTCAAGGGACCAATTGGAGGGAGAGTTCCTTTCACAGCGTGTGGTGAGTCTGGCCAGGGGTAAAGTTGCGGGGAGGGCAGGATCGTTGAGAAGGAGGGGGTCGGGGATCATGCCAGCAACTCACTCACTTATTGCTGCCGTGGCGCTCCGGGTGCGGAGCCACCGCATTGTGGCCGGGGAGGGAAGTAGCTCGGGTGGCTGCAAGTGGCCGCCGGACCTCAGCGCCTTCTGCCGGCCCGCTCACCTCTGGCAGTGCTCTCCGTCTGAACAGTGAGGGGATCAGCTCAAGAGCAAAGATCAGCGGAGCGGGTCAGCGGGCGATGGATAACAGGACAGCGGGCAGTGGACACTCCTGTGTCAGCGCGAACAAGGGACCAATTGAGGTTACTCGCACTGACACATGGAGTAAGCTCCACCGCCCGCTGTCCTGTTATCCATCGCCCGCTGACCCGCTCTTGAGCTGGTTGCTCTGGCATGATCCCCGACCCCCTCCTTCTCAACGCTCCTGCCATCCCGCAACTTTACCGCTGGCCAGACTCCGCACATGCTGTGAAAGGAACTCTCTCCCCCCCCGCAGCGGCGTTGTCCTTTTACAGCCACTTCCCACTTTGCAGCCGCTTGCGCTGCGCATGCGCGATAGGCTGCTGCGCATGCGCCATACACAGTTCACGCTGGAAAGGCAGAATTTCAGCTGCCTTCAGCTCTGCTTGAAATAGACGGCTTGAAGCAGCATCCACGGCACGTGGGCTGCACACACTTTCCTGTATTACATGTACTGCGCATGAAAGGCACGGAGAATTATGCCTAGCTAAGAGATCGATCTCTTAGATAGGCATAATTCTCCCGTGCCTTTACTATTTATATTTAATAATTATTATTTTATAATTTTAGTCAGGGTAGGCAGTGCCTATCTTGCCTACCCTGACGGCACGTGCCTGCTACATACTAGGGAAAATTTTACCAAAGCCAATTAACCTACTATCCTGTAGGAAGGAACTGCAGATGCTGGGTTAAACTGAAGATAGACACAAACTGCCAGAGTACCTCAGCGGGAAGGCAGCATCTCTGAATAGAAGGAATGAGTGAAAATTTGGGTCATGACCCTTCTTCAGACTGGTCAGGGGAGAGGGAGATACATAGATAAGGAAGTGTAAGGTGTGAAAATGGGACAAAGGGGATGAGGTCATGGAAAATGTAGAATAAATTATTGTTAGCTGGGAGAAGGTAACAACAAAGCAAACAAAGATAAAATGTAGTCAGAGACAGCAGACTGGTCAGAGAACTGGGAAGGGGTAGGGATGGAGAGAGAGGTAAAGCGAGGGTTACTTGAAGTTAGAGAAGTCAATGTTCATACTGCTGGGCATGAGCTGCCCAAGCGAAATATGAGGTGCTGTTCCTCCAATTTGCACTGGGCCTCACTCAGACAATGGAGGACTGAAATGTCAGTGTGGGAGTGGGAGGGGAAGTTAAAGTGTTTAGCAACTTACAAATCTGTACGTCTTTGGAGTGTGGGTGGAAACCAGTGCACCCGGACAATACCCACACGGTCACAGTGACAACCTCTTGATTAGTACAGGTGCCAAGGGTTATGGGAAGAAGGCAAGAGACTGGGGTTAGGAGGGAGAGATAGTTCACCCTTGATTGAAAGGCGGAATCGATGGCTTAATTTTGCTCCTATCACTTATGACCTTGTGATAACTTAAAAACTCTGTACAGACATCACCCGTAATCAGGATCGAACCTGGGTCTCTGGCGCTGTAAAGCAGCATCTTCACCACTGCACCACTGGGCTTTGGGATTCTGATTCTTGAGAGTTCCTTATCGCTGACTGAGGGACAATAAATATATTCAGATATTTAAACCACGAGGACCTCGAGGGGTATGGGGAGAAAGTGTGAAAGTGGTATTGAGACCAAAATTGAAACAGTCTTCATCGAGGCGCTGTCTCAAGTAGAAAGTATCCATCGTCAAGGATCCCCACTATCAGGGCTATGCCCTCATTTTGTTGCCACCATTGGACGACAGAAGTCTGAAGCCCCACACCATCAGGGTCAGTTACTTTCCTGCAATTATAAATTTCTTGAACCAACTTGCACAACCATAATCTAACTTCGGCAACAACACGACGGACCACCTCTTGCACTTATTCTGAACCTGTTTTATAATTGTGTATATTTGTATTAATGTCTTGTTCTTGTTTTTTCAGTCCTTTCCTTTTCTCTGTCTTGTACAATGTATCTGTAATTTATGTATAATAGTAAGATTAAACGAGAACTTACCAGTTTGAAGTTTGATCTTTATTTTATGAGGAGTTACGATAGTAAGAATATAAAACAGACCTTCCAGTTGACCTTTATAATATTGAGGGATGGAGCGGTGGGCACGTAATCGCTCATCATAACTCCTCATAAAATAAAGATCAAACTTCAAACTGGTAAGTTATCGTTTAATCTTACTATTTTACTTCGGAGTCACGTGAAGAATTCAAAGCTCTGTGATTTCATGCCGTAGATACGAATCCAGGCTTCTCACACTGCATCAGTTGACTCAGGAGGAGTGAATAATGAGCAATACAATGAAACATGGTACAGATTAACATGTTGCTTTAATTCACAAACAAAAGAAAATACAATAGCGACCCCTGTGCCCCAGAGGAAGCTAGGAAACAGAACTTAAAATAGAATGGGCGAACACCCCGGTTTCAACAAGTAGTTTATTGTAAAACCTGTGAAAAGTCAGTTCATTTGACCATCCTGCGGCCTCGAGGATTTGGTCTAGAGGGACGTCCATTGCCCTCGCTGCTGACGTTGATGCCGCCCTGGTGGAGTGAGATTTAAAATTGTTAGTATTAACTCCTGCAAATCCCAATATTTGTTTCAGCCATCTTGAGATGGTCTGGACAGACACTTTCCCATGTGGCCAATTGAGGCCCTCGGTGACCTCAATATGAGACCGTAAGTGCGCCACCACACACAGTCGTAAGTCCGTGGGATACAGTGACAGTAGAAGCTTGACTCCTGACACCCCTGGTCTGCTCTGTTTAATGAGATCATGTATGTAGAATAACACATCATTCCCAGATGACAACATCCTACCCAGTCTCAATTTTTGCAGAGTCTGAACCCTCTGTGCTGACACTAACGCCATGAGCATAACCAATTTCAAGGTAATCTTTACCAAAGACAAGGATGTGGCTGGACCCCACTGTCGAAGCAGCGTGAGTACCATACTGACATCCCAGATTTCTGTATATCTAGGCCTGGGGGATTGGAATTAAAAACACCCTTCATAAATCGAGATATTAACAGATGAGATCCTACAGACTGTAGTTCTGACCCCAAACATAAATACGATGACAGAGCACTCCTGGCAGTATTGATGGCACTATAACTTAAACCCTCATCAAAATACAATTTGGAGAGAAACTCCAACACATCTGGGATGGAAACTGTGTGGTAAGTAATGTTCCCTTTTAAGCAAAACGCCTCCCACTTCCTGATATGAGAGAGATACTGCTTTTTTGTTCTATCCCTCCAGGATGATGTGATGATATCCACGATGCAATTGGATAATCCCAGACCCAGGTATGGTCTCCTTAAAACCTGCAAATTAACAAATTAATACGATCACACAATGGGTGTTGATCTCCAGTCACAGGGTTTACCAATAGGTTATGACATTTTGGAACCACCATAATTGGCTGAGTTATAATGTCAGAAATGAGAGGGAACCAAGGCTGTGTAGGCCAGTCGGGCACCACCAAAACTCCTGAAGCGGAGTCCTGCTTGATTTTAGTCAAGCACCGACTGATGAGGCAGAATGGAAGAAATGCATATATAAAGAATCCTCCCCAACGTAGCGCGAAAGCGTCTACTGCTACTGCCCCCGGGTCTGGTTCCCATGAAACGTATTTCGGCACCTGGTGAGTGAGTCTGGAAGCAAATAAATGAATATCTGGCATCCCATATCAAACAACAATATTATTAAATACTTCATGATTCAACATCCATTCTGTGTTGTCATTGAATTTGCGTGATCTGGTGTCTGCCACCATGTTGAACCTGCCTGGCAAGTAAACAGCTGAAACCCAAATGTTTATTTTAATGCACCAATGCCAAATAATGTTAGCCAATCTGTCACAAAATTGCGACTTGATTCACATACGCCACTGCCGTGGTGTTGTCAATTTGAATCTGAACATGTAAGGGATGCTTGGTGGTACAATAAGCCTTAAGCTCATAAAATGCTCCCAGTAACTCTAAATAAATAATTCCATGTGATTGAAGAATAAATGCCTCATGCACATTCCATCTGCCCCCACAGCGAGAGATGGTATCAGTAACCCCCAACCTAGTCAGTCAGTCTGTATAACAACTGAAGGTGCTTCAATCAAAATTTTGCTGGAACAATTCAAAATGTTCCTAATCCACCATTGAATTTCAGCAATTGCTTCCGTTGGTAATTGCATGGGTCTGCTGTAATGGCCTGCATGATTCCTTAGTGCCTGTACCTTTGATCTCTGTAAGTGTTGGTAATGCAAAGATCCATACTGTGCAGCTGGAAAGGCTGCTACCAATTTGCCAATCAAGCTGGCCACATGCCTAATTGAAGGTGATTGCTCTGCTGGGAGCTTGATATAGCCTTCAAATAAATCTAATCTCTTGCCCTTGGGTAGAGTTACACACATGTGAGTTGAATTAACTGTGAAGCCCAGATAATCAATGACTTTAACCGGTATCAATTTTGATTTAGTTGGATGAATTAGAACCCCCAGACTCTCAAACATGAGTTTAACAGCTGCAACAGGTACCCCAGCTGCTTCCTGAGTTTTCCCAATTATTAAGATATCATCTAAGTAAGCCATTACAATATGACCCTGAACCCAGAGTAGCCCCAATGCTGGTTTCAACAGTTTTGTAAATAATCTAGGGGCTGAGGTTAACCCATTAGGCAGCGCTTTAAATTGCCACAACTGCCTCATCCAACTAAATTTCAAATACCTCTGATGGTCTTTATGAACAGGCACTGAGTAATATGCATCCATATATGCCATATAACACATGCCATACATGCCATATAACACCCTTTGGAAACCAATTGCTTGGCAGTGGCAAAAGTTTCCATCATGAAATGCCTAAACTGCACAAACGGATTAAGGTCCGTCAGGTCCAAAATGATCCGACTACCTCCATCTTTCTTTGGTCTAGGAAATATATTAGATACGAATTGATGAGGTTGCCAAACTGTCTTTTCAATTACACCTTTGAGATACAATTTCTCAATTTCAGCCTGAACCTCCAAATTCTCTTTTTGTGAGAACACTAGTGCCCTTCTGGGTGAATGTTGTGTAGGTGGACACAAATTAGCAATTAATTCAATTTTAAACCCATGTATTGCTTGCAGTATGAACAATTCGGATGTTATCCAATACCATTCTTTCAGAAACCAGTGTAACCTTCCCCCAACTGGTACCGGTGGTCTTTGTCCCCTGGCTCTGGTTGGAAACGGCATAGTTGTTCGTGCTCCTGGGGGAGTGCGCCAATTGCGCACATTGAAAGACCGACTTGGTCCTTGCCCGGCCCCGGTTTCAGCAAACCGCTTGTAGGGGTGCTGCCTCCGTAGTGTTTTGCCGGTCAATGGCACCTTAATGAGCCCCACGGTCTTGGCCTCATCGTCCAATTCCTTCACCCGCTTCGCGAGGTCTGCTTGGCTTGTCCTCCTGCAACAAGACTTAACAAGCGCAGAAGAACCCGACCTCACACTAGGTTTTAACACTTACCTGAGGCTTTTTAAACTTACTACTGGAGGAGCTCTGCCCTCCGAGCTGGTCTCTGCGCCATGCGTCAGACGGGGTTCTTCACGGAATCACTCACGTGACCGAAGTAAAATTGACCTTTTTTGTGTGTTTTCTGCATTTGTATTCCTGCAATGCTGCTGCAAACAAGATTTTCACTGGACCCGTACCTCACTACCAGACTATAAAACATGGGAGCACAATTAGGCAATTTGGGCCATTGAGTCTACTTTGTCACTCGATCATGGCTGATCTACTTTTCCCTCTCAACCACACTGTCCTATCTTCTCCCTATAACGTTTGATGCCCTGACATGGGTGTCCTTGTACACCAGTCATTGAAAGTAAGCATGCAGGTACAGCAGGCAGTGAAGAAAGCAAATGGCATGCTGGCCTTCATAACGAAAGTATTTGAGTATTGGAGCAAAGAGGTCCTACTGCAGTTGTACAGGGCCCTAGTGAGTACACCTGGAGTATTGTGTGTACTTTTTATCTCCTAATTTGAGTAAGGAGATTCTTGCAATTGAGGGAGTGTAGCGTAGGTTCACCAGATTAATTCCGGGATTGCGGGACTGACAGATGGTGAAAGAATGGATCGACTGGGCTTATATTCACTGGAATTTAGAAGGAAGAGAGTGGATCTTATAGAAACATATAAAATTCTTAAGGGATTGGACAGGCTAGATGCAGGAAAAATGTTCCCATGTTGGGGGAGTCCAGATCCAGTGGTCACAGTTTAAGAATAAGGGGTAGGCCATTTAGGACTGAGATGAGGAAAAACTTTTTCACCCAGAGAGTTGTGAATCTGTAGAATTCTCTGCCACAGAAAGCAGTGGAGGCCAATTCACTGGACGCTTTCAAGAGAGAGTTAGATATAGCTATTAGGGCTAACGGAATCAAGGGATATGGGGAGAAAGCAGGAATGGGGTGCTGATTTTGGATGATCAGCCATTATCATATTGAATGGCTGTGCTGGCTCAAAGGGCCGAATGACCTACTCCTGCGCCTATTTTCTACATTTCTATGTTTAATCAAGAACCTATCAATCTCTGCTTTAAAAATGTAATGTGCACATGACAATAAACTCGACTCGACTTGACATAACCACCATCACCGCACTAGCGGTAATCAAAGTTGTGTCTGAATTACTTAACATATTTCTCATTATGACTTGTTTTTGATTTCTACTTGCTCCAAACAGAAGCTGAATGTCGAATTAATCAGTGTACACTGACATGTTGGCTGAATAATTGGTACCTTGTTGGTTAAGGATGGTACGTACGTGCACTTGATTACAAATCAATCCCCTTTGATGCAAGAATCTCTTTCCAAGTTCGTTCCAGCCCAGACGACAGACTCATTTTGTAAGCCGTTAAAGCCATCGTTCAAAATTCAGGTCACAAAGCTATCAGATGAATGTGAGAGATCAGAATGTTTTAACCCATATGTTGTTGCTACAGCTTTATCCCAGAGCCTTTTCAAACACGTGACAATCAACTAAACTAAAGTAAACGGTTTTATCTGTTCAATGTTTTACATTTTTATTTCTAATTATAATAGGGCGGCACCATGGCGCAGGGGTAGAGTTGCTGCCTGACAACGCTTACAGCGCCAGAGACCCGGGTTCGATCCTGGCTATGGGTGCTGTCCATACGGAGTTTCTATGTTCTCCCCATAGCTGCGTGGGTTTTCTCCCACACTCCAAAGACATATAGGTTTGTAGGTTAATTGGCTTGGTATAAATGTAAAAATTGTCCCTAGTGTAGGGTTGTGTTAGTGTGCGGGAATCGCTGGACGGCGCGGACTCGGTGGACCGAAGATGCTTGTTGCTGCATTGTTTCTCTAAAACTAAAACCTAAATCAAAATGTAAAATTTTAAAACTTAAATATTGTCCATAATTTTGATAACATGTGGTGAATGAATACCTTAAAATATGGGCCATTTTCACACCATGGTGTTTTGTATATAAATACTTCTTCTTCTATGCTACAAACCACATGATGATGATCATCTTTTCTACTTTAATATGTATGGTTTTATGAGAATCATTCTGCCCACTTCCAGTAATCCCATATATCCTATTCATGAAATTAATAATATATGTATTATCCAATGACGCCATCTCGTCATCAATTTCTTAATGCAGCAGAATACTTTTTTAGACATACCCTAAACATAACCTCCAAAGACATTTCTATCTTCTGTTTTTGATTTGATTTTAGTTTTCAAATAGGTTGGCATAAAATAGATCAGAAAATGTCTCAGCGACCTCTATTATAGTCATTTTATGAAAGGCTAACAACTCGCAGGGTTGCCAGATAAGAGACCAAGATACATTTGATTCTTGTTGCAGTATAGTCCTTAAACCAGGATCCCAACTGAGGGTGGTGAATCTGTGGAATTCATTTCCACAGAAGGCTGTGGGGGGGCCATGTCAATGGATATTTTTAAGGCAGAGGTAGATGGATTCTTGATTAGTACGGGTGTCAAGGGTCATAGGGAGAAGGCAGGAGAATGGGTTTAGGAGAAATTGATCAGCCACGTTTGAATGTGGGAATAGACTTGGGTCGAATAGCCTCATTCTGCTCCTATCACTTATGAACATGAATTGATGAGACTATTCAATGGGGGATGTTCCCACCTAATTGGATATGCTGTTGTAACTCATGTGTAACAGCAACAAATATTTGTATTTACACAGCAATTTTCATGCAAGAAAGCATCTCAATAAATTTACCAGGTGCCAAACCAGAATGTCATAGAGTGAAAAAAACAAAGTGCTCGAGTAACTCAACAGGTTCAGCATCTCTGGAAGACTGAAGAAGGGTTCCAACCCAAAATGTCACCTATCCATGTCCTCCAGAGAAGCTGTCTGACCTTTTAAATTACCCCAGCACTGAGGTTCAGGAATAGCTTTTCCCCTGCAGCAATCAGGCTATTTTACTTTGGAGCCAGCCCGCATGCGCGTCATTACGTCTAACGCATGGCGCAACGACTGGCTGGCAGGCGCACTGCTCCTCCAGCGGTAAGTTTCAAATCCTACAGGTAAGTTTCGAACTTACTTTTCAGGTTGTCCTTTGTTGCAGGAATCTCTTCTCACAGAGTTTTCTGTTGGATATTGCATACAGGCGAAACCCGGTCGGACCGCGGGGAAACCAATTGGACCGCCGGGATGCCGGCTACGGACCGCGGAAGTGCGGGTAGCGGGTGGCCGTCGGGTTTGCTGCTCGAGTTGCTGACAGTGCGGTCAGCGACTCCCGAGGGCTTTATAATTCGGGCCGCGGACTACTTCAGACCGTGGGTGATGCCGGCTACAGACCGCGGAAGAGCGAGTAGCCGGTGGCCGTCGGGTTCGCTACCCGACTCGCTGACAATGCGATCAGCGACCACGACTTCGGCAGCCCAAAAGGAGGGCAACCATACGGAGTCGGAGAGGCCTGGGCTGGACGAGCCCGGCCAGGAGGGTTCCCCTCTGTCATTTAAGGGTACATCCTCGGACGTTTAACCCATCTTGATATGGTCCACGAATCAGGGCCATATCAGCGCAGGTCCTCGGGGGACCACGGCAGCGCCTGTTTTCAGGGCTGCTTACTAATCTCCCCTCAGTGGAGAGGGGTGCAAGGGGTCAGTGTGTGACTGACCCCAACCCCGGAAGTGTGTCCAGGGCACATTCTACATTTATGAATAATATTCCAGAATACCCGGCGGGGGGGGGGGGGGGAACCAGAGTTCCCCTCACGTTACTAGCGGCAATATCACCCTTATGTCTCCAATGGCAGTAGCATTTCTCTAAAGCTGGTAGCAGCCAGAAAACTGATTCTGTGGGCAGAGGTCTTCAGGCCTAGGCCCAAGCTGGCCTTCAGGGAAAATATACTATCCACGCACCCAGGCAGTTCTACCCTCCAAATCAAGGACGGGAATGGAACCTGCATCAGGGGCCTTTGGGCTTACCTCAAGACCACCGGTAACTATGCAGGTACGTGAGTCTGGGTTTCCGAAACATGGATTGTGTGGACTAGTTATAATGTATTATTTTAAAGTATGGCTATACAGGGTGGGCATTTATATAGTTGCCACTAGGTCACGTTGTGACTATCATAACCAAGAGAGAAATTTTATTATCGCTTACACCAATAAATTGTGTAGTAGAATCGGACCTGCCATGGCGGTCTAGATCCCTGGCTTGGAAAGCCTTGTTGAGCTATATCTGTCAGTCACCTGTGCGAGCTACACATGGTGGCGTCATGGTAATTCCGCTCATTAAAGGGACAGTGGAAGATTCTTCCCCAAGACGCCGACTTTATTCATATCAATAAAGTAATCAAATCTCTGATTTAACTGGGATGGGCGTCTTCATTCATGTAAACGTCTTTGCCCATGACAAATAACTGGCAGGTTTTTGTTCCAGCATTTCTCCCACTATGTGTGACGTACGGGGGCCAGAGGCGCTCCAGTCCTTCCCTGTAAACTGCATTGGCATCGGAAAGGAGCAGGATTCGGAGTCACTAGCACATGCAGCCTGTTTGGGAAATGAGGATACCAACAGAACAGCTAGTCCTGGCGGCTGCTGAAGGAAGCAACCTGACAACCCCAACTCAGAGTGAGTGCCAAGTCTTGGGCATCTATGTCAGACAAGATTGCGACTCGTCGCAGTCAAAGAACGCTCCATCTTAAGGCATGTCAGGCAGCAGCTCCTGGTTCAGGGTTGAAAATTTCCTCCCACTCAAATGACGGAGTGGTAGAGAGAGTGCTACAAGAGTATGCACATGTGCTTGAAGCAACGCCTGGTTTAGGGTTGCCATTCCTCCCACTCGGTTGAACGCAGTGATGGAGATGGTGCTAAAATACGCACACATGCCTGAGGCAGCTCCTGGTTCAGGTTGCATTAGTCCTCCCATTCGGATGTATGAAGGATGAAGATGGTTGAGGCAGCCCCTGGTTCAGGTTGCATAAGTCCGCCCATTCGGATGTATAAAGGATGAAGATGGAGCCATATATATTATAAGACCATGGGAGATCCCGTCGCAAAACATGCTTGGTACAGAGGCATGCACAGACAAATTGAGGATACGGATGGTGACACCTGGTTCAGGTGCAATTACTCCCACTCTAAAAAGAGTGTCTAAGGTTTGTATGGATTAACTCCAAACAGGAAATCGAATATGACTATGTGCCGGGGTCCCATGCTTAATGCATAATGCACGACAATCACATGAGGGAAAGCGGTGTGCTTTGCCTCTAAAATTACTGCTCTGTCGGAGATGGACTAGCCACTACAAGAGATGCCAGCAGCATCAGCAATCTAATGGAAATGACAACATGGACAGAGTCTGCGAATGAAATTTCGCTGGAACTCCAGCAAAGGTAAGGGACCTGGATTAGAGACGCTGGTAAGTAGGTCTCATTATTTACATCCATGAAAGTCACTATGGTGGACGAACAGTATTCAGCATTGCTCCACTAACTTTTCGTCAGTAAATCTTCGGTTATATTACAAACTGATGTTAGAGCTCAAAGATGGGAAATTACTAATACCATCTCTAGTTACGGAGGTGATGGGATTTGCATGAGTTACCAATTCTTCAGTTATATGGTATCAACTACCTATAGATGCATTCTATGGGTTAAAGGTTTTGTGCGAATCTGCATAATGTGCATGCTCAAGTCCAAGTTGATACACTTTGGTGGTGTCATATCTTAATCACATGGGTGCAATCAAGTCAAAGTATCCGGTGATAGTTTACCTAACCTCATTTGGCAATGGTGTATCATCACGTAAAATCAATGTCAAAACAGAATGGATGTTGGATCACAAAATATTTAATGACTTGGTAGCTCACGGAACACTAAAGATCGAGATGTTTGCATCTAGGCTCAATCACCAGTTGCAAAAAGAAAAAAGAGAAAATATATATATATATGTGGTATGGCAGTGGCGATAGATGCATTCTCGCTACACTGGGGAGGAATGTCTTCCTCCATTTTGCCTCATCAGTCGGGTCTTGCAAAAAATTCAGGCATTTTTTGTAGTGACTGGCCTATGCAGCCATGGTTCCCGCTGATGTTGGGAATGATAATAGAACCTTATATGGTTATTTCTAACATAGAATTGCTGGTTCAGCCCGTGACTCGGGCAACCATCCAATGCATGATAAAATCAATTCATTGACTTGCAGACTCTGAAAAGACTGTTCCTGCGGCTCGGGTTGTCAGACCGAACCATGGACGTGCTCACTGCAGATTGCAGGGATAACACCAGATAAGCAGTACATTTCCTCATCAGGAGATGGGAAGTATTTTGTTTAAATGCTAATTTACATATATACGGCACGGATAACTGACGTCTGGGAGTTCATTTTTGAATGGGTCTTTGACAAAAATTAAGTTATAGTACCATTAACTGTGCCAAACGTGCCTTCTCATCATAATTTCTGCAGGGAGCATGTCCCACGCTGTCGGGTCTCACCCTCTGATATCCAGATTCATAAAGGGTATCTTCAACTCAAACCTGCCAGGCCCAGGTACGCAGAGATATGGGATGTTAACATTGTGCTGACGCCGCTTTGCTGGTGGGCTCCAGCTACAGCCCTGTCCTTGGTCTAACTCACTTACAAAGTGGTTATGCTCATGGCGCTGGTTCAGCGCAACGGGTCCAGTCATTGCATAAGCTGCAACTGGACAGGATGGCTATATCTGCAGGCAAAATAACAATTTATGTTAATGGCTTAGTCAAGCAGAGCAGACCAGGGACATCAGGTCTCAAACTAGTTTTTGGGCATACCCCATGGACCTTCGGTTGTGTGTGGTCACATCTACTACAATACGTTAATGTCACTAAGAGCCTTAGGGGCACTGATCTAGCAATGTTTGTTAGTTACATAAAACCTCATAAGAAGGTATCAGTACAGACCATCTCCAGGTGGTTAAACGGGTTCTGGCTTGTGCAGGAGTGAACAGACATTTTCAAATCTCACTCCACCAGGTCTGCAACAA
The DNA here is from genome assembly GCA_038087875.1 of Malacoraja senta. Classification (NCBI taxonomy): domain Eukaryota; kingdom Metazoa; phylum Chordata; class Chondrichthyes; order Rajiformes; family Rajidae; genus Malacoraja; species Malacoraja senta. The sequence goes on along the minus strand of CM075977.1, from coordinate 73,723,891 downwards.
TTTCAGCAGCAGGGTTATGGACGTTCCGCTGTACCACTTCCTAGCGAATGGGTCTTTGACAAAAATTAAGTTATAGTACCATTAACTGTGCCAAACATGCCTTCTCATCATAATTTCTTCAGGGAGCAGGTCCCACGCTGTCGGGTCTCACCCTCTGATATCCAGATTCATAAAGGGTATCTTCAACTCAAACCCTTTTTGAAGATACTAAAAAAAGCCCTCTCTTTTGAGGGCACGTAATCCCTCAAAAGAGAGGGATTACGTGCCCTCCGCTCCCAACCCTCTCTCATAAAGGTCAGCTGGTAGTTCTAGTTTCTCGAATCTTACTATATTCAGTTCATCAACTGTTATCTGTGATTTCACACCGCTGCTTTGATGATTGACGCGCATGCGGGCTGGCGGGTTCTTCACGTAATCCCTCATCGTAACTCCTCATAAAATAAAGATCAAACTTCAAACTGGTAAGTTCTCATTTAATCTTACTATTTTACTTCGGAGTCACGTGAGTGACTACGTGAAGAGCCCGCCAGGGCGCATGCGCGACATATCGTCTAGCGCATTGCGAGCGACAGGTGGGGAGGAGCGTTCCCCGCAGCGGTAAGGTTAAAACCGGAGACCTACAGGTAAGTTACTTACTCTGAGGTCGTTTTTGGGTTGTCTTTCTGTATTACAGGAAGGCCAACGATGGACAAGACCCGTACTAAGTCCAAACGGGCCGCTAAAAAACTGGCTGAGGAAGAGCGCGTGAGTACCGGGAGCCAGCAGCGGCCGACTGCAGCATCGCAATCTATGCGATCAGCGGTCTCTGTCCCGGCACCTGTGCAGTCTGGGTCGCCACAGGCTGACAGGAACGCCAAAAGGAAGAGGGACACGCTCATGGACTCCAATGTATCGGGCCATGAGCAAACGCCGCCGGCAGACAGCGACAGTGGTCACATATCACGTCTGGAGCGGCTAGTGGAGCAATTGCTTCACCGTGACAAACTCCAGGAGAAGGAGTCATGTCACTACGGGCCTCCTAGGATGCCCATAGCAATACCTTCTTCAGGGCTGCACAATGTATCTCCCTCGACAGAGGGGAGCATTGGGAGTCATTTCTGGGGTGACTCTGAACAAGGGTTGGCTGAAGATACTTCAAGTGTGCTGGGGGTGCCAGAAGAGAAGATGCTGGGAATGGTGAAAAAGTTTGCGGTGCCTCCACAGTCAGGGCAGCCGCTGAAACAAGAACTAGCAGCCAGCATTGACTACCTTTCAACCCATCAATTGCAGGAACAGGCACTTAATGAAACCACTGCAAAATACCTGGTACCAGGGAACTGTATTTCACTTAATGTCCCAGCAGTGAATCCCTCCATCTGGGGACATATTGGTGCAGGTATAAGGGCACAGGAGGTACAAATGCAGAAAATCCTCAAACTTCTAGCTTCGGGGATTACAGCATTTGCCCGGTCGGTGGATGACTCGGAAATGAGAGGTTCAGCAAGATGCTCTGGCGCTCCTCTGCAATACACAGTTTGAAATCAACTGTTTCCGAAAGAACTCCATCCTCCCAGCCTTGAACCCCAAATTTGCGGCTCTGTGCAAGACCAACACCACACCGCCGCCAATTTTGTTATTCGGGGGCAACCTGTCCAAACAGGTTAAAGAGCTGGATGAAGAGGCGAAAGCCGCCGGGCTCATCAAGGCATCGGGCAAAATACCTCGGCGACAGCACCCCTATGCATCCACCAGCAGGCCACGTCATGTCGATGCTGGTGAAAGCTCGAAGGCCGCAACTCAAGGACAAAGGTCTTTTTTAGACCGTGGCCCAGAGCGACCTTCGTGGAAGATGCGCCAACCCCGAATTCCAGCATCTCAACCGGCCAAGAAACAGAAGAAGAAGGGATGGTAACCATGGAGGTAGGTGGGTCTGGTTCCTCCCAGGACACAGCAGGTGCAAGGTATACACTTGTTTTGGGAGGCATGGAGCTCTATAACCTGATTCTTATATACTGCATAGTGTTCAAGGATACAAAATTGAATTCATAAACAAACACCTTCCTCCGGTTCAGCATGCACCCATCAGATCATTTATTCTATCACAACAAGAGAAGTTGGATGGTCATGCTGAAATTAAGAGGCTTTATACTAAAGGTGTAATTGAGAGATCTCAACATGACTCTCGAGAATTTGTGTCAAACATTTTCACAACAAAGAAAAAAGATGGTGGATGTCGCATCATTATCGATTTGAGACAATTGAACACATTTCTGCAGTATACTCATTTCAAAATGGAAACCTTTGTCATGGCCAAACAATTGATTTCCAAAGGCTACTTCATGGCATGCATCGATTTAAAAGATGCATACTATTCAGTGCCTATACACAAGGATCACCGCCGATATCTGAAGTTTAACTGGATGGGGCAGCTTTGGCAGTACAAAGCACTGCCTAATGGATTGACCTCAGTCCCCAGACTATTCACCAAATTACTGAAACCAGCTCTGGCGTTTCTTCGGAAACAAAAACATATTGTCATGGCGTATTTAGATGACGTACTAATCGTGGGTAAAACCTACGAATTAGCCAAATTAGCTGTTACAGCTACCATATGTCTATTTGAGAAACTGGGGTTTATCATTCATCCAGATAAATCAAAGTTAACACCATCCACGACTATGGACTATTTGGGATTCACCATTAATTCAGTTCACATGACTGTGACTTTACCTAGGGGAAAGGCAACTGAATTAATGGAAGTTTGCAGCAACCTTACTGTCATCAGTCAACCATCTATCAGACAAGTAGCAAGGGTGATTGGCAAAATCGTAGCTGCTTTTCCAGCGACACACTTTGGACCTTTGCACTATCAAAATTTACAGAGAGCAAAGGTGCAAGCACTTAAACATCTTGCTGGTCATTTCGATAGACCAATGCAATTACAAACAAAAGCTATTTTGGAACTCCGATGGTGGACGCATAACATTCGGCGTTCCTTCAGCTCCATTATTATTAGCAACCCGTCAGTTGTATTACAGACTGATGCCAGCGCTCAAGGTTGGGGTGCCACCAACACCATCTCCAGTTGTGGGGGCAGATGGGATGCGCATGAATCATCTTTGCTTTATACACTTGGTATAAATTATTTGGAAATGTTGGGAGCATTCTATGGTCTGAAGGCATACTGTTCAAAAATGCATCATTTGCATGTTCGCCTGCAAATAGATAATACCACTGTGGTGGCTTATATTAATCACATGGGTGGAATCAGATCGATATCATGTGATGATCTGGCCAATTCAATCTGGCAATGGTGTATCAAGAGAAACATTTGGATATCTGCTATTTACCTACCAGGTAAACTCAATTCAGTGGCAGATACCAGGTCATGAAAATTTAATGACAACACTGAATGGATGTTGGACCCCAAAGTGTTTGCAGACATCATAGCATGTTATGGAACACCAGATATCGATCTATTTGCATCTAGGCTTAACCATCAGTTGCCGACATATGTTGCGTGGGAACCAGACCCTGGGGCAGCAGCGATGGACGCATTTTCACTGCACTGGGGAAATTTGTTTTTCTATGCATTTCCCCCCTTCTGCCTCATCAGTCGGGTCTTATGCAAAATACAACAAGACTCTGCGTCAGGTATTTTGGTAGTACCCGACTGGCCTACCCAGCCATGGTTCCCTGTGGTTCTCGACATGGTTTCAGAACCATGTATGGCCGTCGCCAAACGACCAGACTTGATGGTCCATCCTGTAACTGGCGAAAGTCATCCATGCCATGACAGGACTAATCTGTTAATTTGCAGAATTTGAACAGGCCACTTCTGGATCTTGGACTGGCGGACCGAACCATCAACATGATCACGGCGGCACAAAGAGAGTCTACCAGAAAACAGTACCTGACTTACATCAGGAAATGGGAACGATATTGTTCCAGGACTTATGTTGAGTATAACTCAGCCACTGTAACTAATGTCCTGGAGTTCCTCGCTTACCTTCATTTCGATGAAAGGCTTAGCTACAGTGCCATCAACAGTGCCAGGAGTGCCCTATCGACCTATTTGTGGTGGGGATTGGACCACCATTCTCTGGGGTCTCACCCCTTGGTTTCCAAACTAATGAGGGGTATATTCAACTCGAATCCCCCTAGGGCCAGATACTCTCACATTTGGGATGTGAGTATTGTGTTGACATTGCTTCGGGGTTGGTCACCAGCAACGTCCCTGTCCCTGGAGAAATTTACCCTTAAATTGGTAATGCTGATGGCACTGGTCTCGGCCCAGCAGGTACAATCTTTACACAAATTACGACTGGACTCGATAGCCAAAGGGACATATGGTATAACATTTTATATTCATGAACTGGTAAAACAAAACAGGCCTGGGTCATCCGGCCTTAAACTAGAGTTTCGGGCATACCCTACAGATGTTCGCTTATGCGTCATGACACATCTGTTACTTTACATTGAGCTAACAGCTAAAGTAAGAGGCCAAGAATTGACACTATTAGTGAGCCACAAAAGACCTCACAATAGGGTATCGGCCCAAACTATATCTAGATGGCTTCGACAGGTTTTGGGGGCTGCAGGGGTGGATACTGATATTTTTAAATAAGCTATACAAATAAGCTCTAAACAACATAGACGGATGCATTGGTTTTTTTCTTTTTGCACTATTATTGTTTGTTTGTTTGTTTTTAGGTTATGTGTGTGTATACACTGAACTTTATTATATTGTTTACAGAGTACTTTGTCCTTTTGTGCTGCTGTAAGTAAGAATGTCATTGTTCAGTCTGGGACATATGACAATAAAACACTCTTGACTCTAGTGTTTATTGTAAGCTAGCATCTACAATTCCTTGTATCTCTGTCACAGATACAGTGGCTTGCAAAAGTTTTCATACCCCTTGAACTTTTCCACATTTTGTCACGTTACAACCACAAACATAAATGTATTTTTTGGGGATTTGATGTGATAGACCAACACAAAGTGGTGCATAATTGTGAAGTGGAAGGAAAATGATACATGGTTTTCAAATTTTTTTACAAATAAAAACTGAAAAGTGTTGTGTGCAAAAGTATTCAGCCCCCCTGAGTCAATACTTTGTAGAACCACTTTTCACTGCAATTACAGCTGCAAGTCTTTTGGGGTATGTCTCTACCAGCTTTGCACATCTAGAGACTGAAATTTTTGCCCATTCTTCTTTGCAAAATAGCTCAAGCTCAGTCAGATTGGATGGAGAGCATCTGTGAACAGCAATTTTCAAGTCTTGCCAGAGATTCTCAATTGGATTTAGGTCTAGACTTTGACTGGGCCATTCTAACACATGAATATGCTTTGATCTAAACCATTCCATTGTAACCCTGGCTGTATGTTTAGGGTCATTGTCCTGCTGGAAGGTGAACCTCAGCCCCAGTCTCAAGTCTTTTGCAGACTCTAACAGGTTTTCTTCCAAGATTGCCCTGTATTTGGCTCCATCCATCTTCCCATCAACTCTGACCAGCTTCCCTGTCCCTGCTGAAGAAAAGCATCCCCACAGCATGATGCTGCCACCACCATGTTTCACTGTGGGGATGGTGTGTTCAGGGTGATGTGCAGTGTTAGGTTTCCGCCACACATAGCATTTTGCATTTAGGCCAAAAACTTCAATTTTGGTCTCATCTGACCAGAGCACCTTCCTCCACATGTTTGCTGTTTCCCCCACATGGCTTGTGGCAAACTGCAAACGGGACTTCTTATGGCTTTTTTTCAACAATGGCTTTCTTCTTGCCACTCTTCCATAATGGCCCGATTTGTGGAGTGCACGACTAAAAGTTGTCCTGTGGACAGATTCTCCCACCTGAGCTGTGGATCTCTGCAGCTCCTCCAGAGTTACCATGGGCCTCCTGGCTGCTTCTCTGATCAATGCTCTCCTTGCCCGGCCTGTCAGTTTAGGTGGACGGCCATGTCTTGGTAGGTTTGCAGTTGTGCCATACTCTTTCCATTTTCGGATGATGGATTGAACAGTGCTCCGTGAGATGTTCAAAGCTTGGGATATTTTTTTATAACCTAACCCTGCTTTAAACTTCTCCACAACTTTATCCCTGACCTGTCTGGTGTGTTCCTTGGGCTTCATGATGCTGTTTGTTCACTAATGTTCTCTAACAAACCTCTGAGGCCTTCACAGAACAGCTGTATTTATACTGAGATTAGATTACACACAAGTGGACTCTATTTACTAATTAGGTGACTTCTGAAGGCAATTGGTTGCACTGGATTTTATTTAGGGGTATCAGAGTAAAGGGGGCTGAATACTTTTGCACGCGACACTTTTCAGTTTTTTATTTGTAAACAAATTTGAAAACCTTGTATAATTTTCCTTCCACTTCACAATTATGCGCCACTTTGTGTTGGTCTATCACATAAAATCCCAATAAAAAACATTTACGTTTGTGGTTGTAACGTGACAAAATGTGAAAAAGTTCAAGGGGTATGAATACTTTTGCAAGCCACAGATACATACAGCAATCCAACACCAAACAGATCCTGTGGCCCGTCGAATCTTTGCTGACCACCAAAACACCCATTGTGCCAAATAAATATTTGGATGAATGAAAGGACTGACTTGAAGGGGGAAAGTCTATGTTTTTGGACATGGTGACTGCTAAGAATAGCTACTTGATGAAAAGCTACTTGAGGATGTTGCCAGGACTAGAGGGTCTGAGCTATAGGGAGAGGTTGAGTAGGCTGGCACTCTATTCCCTGGAGTGCAGGAGAATGAGGGGTGATCTTATAGAGGAACATAAAATCATGAGACAAATAGACTGGGTAGATGCGTAGAGTCTCTTGCCCAGTTTCGGTGAATCAAGGACCAGAGGACACAGGTTTAAGGTGAAGGGGAAAATATTTAATCGGAATCTGAGGGGTAACTTTTTCACACAAAGGGTGGTGGGCGTATGGAACAAGCTGCCAGAGCAGGTAGTTGAGGCTGGGACTATCCTGAAGTTTAAGAAACAGTTAGATAGGTACATGGATAGGACAGTGTATAGGAAGGAACTGTAGGTGCTGGTTTAAACTGAAGATAGACACAAAAAGCTGGAATAACCCAGCAGACAGTTAGCATCTCTGGAGAGAAGGAATGGACGGAAGAGTCTCAACCCAAAACATCACCCATTCCTTCTCTCCAGATATGCTGCCTGTCCCACTGAGTTACTCCAGCTTTTTTGTCTTACATGGATAGGACAGGTTTGGAGGGATGTGGAACAAGCGCAGGCAGGTGGGACTAGTGTAGCTGGGACATGTTGGCCGGTGTGGGCAAGTTGGACTGAAGGGCCTGTATCACTCTATGACTCTTTGACTTTATAAGTCAGTCGGAAGAGATGCATAATTGACCAGAGGTGGTGGTAGACAGAACTTTCAGAGATTGGCAGGGAGGTGGGATCTCGTGCTAGATTGGCAGGGGGTGGGATCTCATGCAGGACAAAGGCACGTGAGAGGCTAGAAGTAGGTATGGATTGTGGTGTGGGAAAGGTTAGTGGACAGAATAGGCAGGTGAACGGCGGAGAGCAAGGAAGGAGGGTTGGTTTAAACTGCACATATTTTAATGAAAGAGGCCTGACGGGTAAGGCAGATGTGCTTTGGGCATGGATAGGTACGTGCGACTGGGATGTTGTAGCCATGACTGAAACCTGGTTAAGGGAGGGGCAGGAATGGCAGCTAAATACTGATTCTGTTCTATCCTGTTCTGTAGTTTTTGCACAATCCACAGGCATTGCCACTTTCATTTCACTGCACATCTTGTACATGTGGTTTGCCACTTACATTGCACTGCACATCTTAGTCGGTGGGGGCGCTGCAAGCCGGCAGCCCTGTCAGCAGCGTGTCCGTTTTTTCTACTTTTTTTGTTTTTTAGTATGTTTTAATGTATGTTTTTAAATGTTTCTTTGTGTGTCTTGTGTGGGGGGTGGTTGGGGGGGTAAGGAGGAAACCGTTTCGGTCGCCTCCTCCACGGAGAGGTGACCTTTTCCATGTCGCTTCCCCCGTGGCCTAACATCAAGGATCGGTGCGGCCTTTCCCGGAGACGCGCCTGGGGCTTCAGCCGCGGGCGCAGCACGGATTCTCGGCGTGGAGCGGGCGAGCCCTCGCCGGGGCTCGCCGGAGGGGAGCGCTCCGTTTCGCTGGCCCGCGGCAGCCTGAAGCCGAGAGAGCTGAAGTCTGCAGAGCTCCAGCTGGTGCGGCGTCCGCAGCCTGCGATCCCTCGTTGGGGACCCGGGAGAAGAAGAAGCCACCACCGCTGGCCCGCGGCCTACTTCTACCGCGGGCACGGCGGCGACTTACCATCAGGAGCGGGGTCCCTCGCCGGGTCCCCTGGAGGGGAGCTTCGACCGCCGGCCCTGCGGTCTGCGGTGCTTCTGGCTGCGGCGCGGCGGGAAATTTAAATCTTCGACCGCTGGCCTGCAGCCTACACCAACCTGAAGCCGCAGTCTCCGGTGGGGGAGGCACCGTTTCAGGACTTACCTGGACTTTCACTCATCTGGGTGCCCGCAGCGGCGGCTGCGGAGGGTTGATGTCCCGACCACGGGGGAAATGGAGAAGGACTGGCCAAATTTTGTGCCTTCCACCACAGTGATGAATGCTGTGGTGGATGTTTGTGTTAAATTTGTATTGTGTTTTTGTGTGTTCTTTTTCATTGTACCGCTGCTGGCAAATTCATTTCACTTGCACTTTATGTGCAAGTGACGAATAAAACTGATTGTATTGTATTGTGTATGTGACAAATAAAGTTGATTTGACTTGACTTGGGATAGGTTATACAGTCATTTGGATGGAAAGGGCTGATTAGAAATAGTCAGCATGGTTTTGATTGATTTTTTTGAAGACATGACCGAAACCGTTGATGAGGGCAGAGCTGTAGATGTTGTGTACATGGACCTCAGTAAGGCATTCGACAAGGTTCAGCATGGCAGGCTGTTCTGGAAGGTTAGATTGCATGGGATCCAAGGAGAGATAGCTGAATGGATAGCAAATTGGCTCCATGGAAGGAAGCAGAGGGTGATGGTGGAAGGTTACTTCTTAGACTGGAGGCCTGGTGAAGGTCTAAGAAGCTGTCAAGGTGAAGCCACAGAACAGCACTTTAAATTGTTCCTATGTTAGGGATCGATTGTTCTGTCTGAATGTCTGTTTTAGTTCTATTTTAGTTCTATTTTAGAGATGATAATTTTTAACTTGTAAGTATTTATTTCTGTTTTTATTAATTGCACTGATGACAAAACTGATGAGAAACATTTTTTTGTTTCTTCTGTGTATGCAAGTACTCCGTGAAATGACAATAAAGTGAATACTGAATACTATCACTAGTGGTGTGCCTCAGGGTTTGGTGTTGGGCCCATTACTGTTTGTCATCTACATCAATGATTTGGATGAGAACATACAGGGTAAGATTAGCAAGTTTGCTGATGATACAAAAGTTAGTGGTTTGCAGATAGTGAAGATGGTTGTGAAAGATTGCAACAGGATCTGGATCAATTGACCAGGGGGGCAGAGGAATGGTTGATGGAAATTAATACAGAGAAGTGTGAGGTGTTGGATTTTGGGACGTCAAACAAGGGCAGGAGCTACACAGTGAATGGTAGGCCTCTGGGTAGTGTTGTAGAGCAGAGGGATCTAGGAGTGCAGGTCCCTGGTTCCTTGAAGGTCGAGTCATAGGTAGGTAAGGTGGTCAAAAGGTTTCTTGTGCTTTGTCCTTCATCAGTCAGAGTATTGAGCATAGAAGTTGGGAGGTCATGTTGCAGTTGTATATGATGTTGGTGAGACCGCATTTAGAATATTGTGTTCAGTTCTGGGCACCATGTTATAGGAAAGATATTGTCAAGCTTGAAAGGGTTCAGAGAAGATTTACAAGGATGTTATAGATAATAGGTACAGTAGTAGGCCATTCAGCCCTTCGTGCCAGCACCGCCATTCAATGTGATCATGGCTGATCATCCACAATCGGTACCCTGTTCCTGCCTTCTCCCCATATCCCCTGACTCTGCTATCTTTAAGAGCCCTATCTAGCACTCTCTTGAAAGTATCCAGAGAACCGGCCTCCACCACCCTATGAGGCAGAGAATTCCACAGACTCACAACACTCTGAGTGAAAAAGTGTTTCCTCATCTCCGTTCTAAATGGCTTACCCCTTATTCTTAAACTGTGGCCCCTGGTTCTGGACTCCCCCAACATCGGGAACATGTTTCCTGCCTCTAGCATCTCCAAACCCTTAATAATCTTATATGTTTCAATAAGATCCCCTCTCATCCTTCTAAATTCCACAGTATACAAGCCCAGCCGCTCCATGCTCTCAGCATATGACAGTCCCGCCATCCATGGAATTAACCTTGTGAACCTGTGCTGCACTCCCTCAATAGTAAGAATGTCCTTCCTCAAATTTGGAGAATAAAACTGCACACAATGCTCCAGGTGTGGTCTCATCTTCAAAAAATTCCAGAAGAGCAGTCAAGCATGGTATCCCTTCGTAAATCCATGCTGACTCGGACCGATCCTGTTACAGCTTTCCAAATGTGCCGCTATTTCATCTTTTATAATCGACTCCAGCATCTTCCCACCACCGATGTCAGGCTAACTGGTCTATAATTCTCTGTTTTTCTCTCTCCCGCCTTTCTTAAAAAGTGGGATAACATTAGCTACCCTCCAATCCACAGGAACTGATCCTGAATCTATAGAACATTGGAAAATGATCACCAATGTGTCCACGATTTCTAGAGCCACTTCCTTAAGTACCCTGGGATGCAGACCATCAGGCCCTGAGGATTTAACAGCCTTCAGTCCCATCAGTCTACCCAACACCATTTCCTGCCTCAAGTGGATTTCCTTCAGTTCCTCCATCACCCCAGATCCTCTGACCACTAGTACATCAGGAAGATTGTTTGTCCTCTTTAGTGAAAACGGATCCAAAGCACCTGATCAACTCATCTGCCATTTCCCTTGTTCCCCAAAATCACCCTTTTCAGTCTTCAATGGTCCAACTTTGGTCTTAACTATTTTTTCCTCTTCACATACCTAAAGAAGCTTTTGTATTGTATTCCTCTTTTATATTGTTGGCTAACTTACCTTCGTACCTCATCTTTTCTCCCCGTATTGCCTTTTAGTTATCTTCTGTTGCTCTTTCAACATTACCCAATCCTCTGGCTTCCCGCTCATCTTTGCTATGTTGTACTTCTCTTTTATTTTTATACTGTCCCTGACTTCCCTTGTCAGCCACGGTCGCCTCTTACACCCCTTGGAATTTTTCTTCCTCTTTGGAATGAACTGATCCTGCACCTTCTGTATTATTCCCAGAAATACCTGCCATTCTTGTTCCACTGTCATCCCTGCTAGGGTATCTTTCCAGTCAATTTTGGCCAGCTCCTCCCTCATGGCTCCATAGTCCCCTTTGTTCAACTGTAACACTGAAACCACTGATTTATCCTTCTCCCTCTCAAATTGTAGATTAAAACTTATCATATTACGATCACTACCTCCTAATGGCTCCTTAACCTCAAGTTCCCGTATCAACTCCGGTTCATTACACAACACTAAATCCAGGATTGCCTTCTCCCTGGTAGGCTCCAATACAAGCTGCTCTAAGAATCCATCACGGATGCACTCCACAAACTCCCTTTCTTGGGGTCCAGTACCAACCTGATTTACCCAGTCTACCTGCATGTTGAAACCCCCCATAACAACCATAGTATTACTTTTACAACATGCCAATTTTAACTCATGATTCAATTTGCACCATATATCCAGGCTTTTGTGTGGGGCTTATAGATAAGTCCCATTAGAGTCTTTTTACCCTTACAATTCCTCAGTTCTATCCATACTGACCCCACATCTCCCGATTCTATGTCACCCCTCTCAAGGGACTGAATTTAATTCTGCACCAACAGAGCTACCCCACCCCCCCCCCTCTGCCCACCTGCCTGTCTATTCGATAGGACGTACACCCTTGAATATTCAGTTCCTAGCCCCGGCCCTCTTGCAGCCATTTCTCTGTAATTCCCACAACATCATACTTGCCAATTTCTAACTGAGCCTCAAGCTCATCCACTTTATTTCTTATACTTCACACAACACTTTAACTTCGGTATTCACCTCCCCTCTCAAACAGGTCAGTATTGGCCATGATCTTACTCTCTTATCCCTTCTTGAACTCTCCTTCCCACTACTTCGGGAGTCTTTTGTAACTTTTCCTGTACCCGCTTTCCCTTAACTCCATCTTTATACTCCCAATTTGTAAATCCCTCCTCCCCACTATTTAGTTTAAACTCATGCGTGTAGCACTAACAAACCTGCCTGCCAGAACGTTGGTACCCCTCCAGTTATGGTGGAACCGGTCACTATTGTACCGGACACCCCTACCCAAGAAGAGATCCCAGTGGTCTATAAAGCTAAACCCTTGCTCCCTGCACCAGCCACCCATTCAGGTCTCCTATCTCCCTAAGCCTGCCCTCACTAGCACGAGGTACTGGAAGCAATCCAGAGATAACCACCCTAGAAGTCCGGCATTTCAGTCTTCTTCCTAACTCTCTAAACTCGCGTTGCAGATCCTCCTTCCTGATGTCGTTTCTGCCCACGGCACAACTACTGCCGGTTGTTCACCTTCCCTCTTGAGGCTGTTCTGAAGTCGGTCTGTGATATCTTTAACCCCGGGAGGCAACAGACCATCCTCGCATCTTGCCTGCCACCACACAATCTCCAGTCCGTACCTCGGACAACGGAGTCACCCACCACTATAGCTCTGCCCGACGTCGGTCTCGCTGGTCGAGTCTCATCGCTTGGGTTGGAGCCTCCGACCTGTCCACCTGTCAGACTGGAAGCGTCGTCTGCCCCGACAGCTCCCAAAAGGGTGTACCTGTTTTCATTAGGTACAGCCACCGATGTCTCCTGTACTCCACGCTTACTCCTTGTTCTTACAGTCACCCACCTTCGCTCTTTCTGTAGCCTTGGCGTGTCAACCTCACTGTAGGTCTTATCCACGAAACTCTCGTTATCCTGGACGGCCTGAGGTCATCCAGCTGCTTCTCCAGTGCCCCAACATGGTCCTTCAGGAGCTGAACCTGGACAGACTTACCACAGTTGTAGCAGCTAGAGGCGCCATCAGTGTCTCTGACCTCCCACAAGCCTCACACTGAATCAACTTACCCGTCATGTCTTCACCGCATCCCATCCTCTCCAACGTTTGGCATGGTCTCCTCTCCTAAAGGGCCTGTCCCACGGGCATGCGACTCCATGTGGCAAGCGCGACCTAACCGCAAGCGGGGGCCGCGCAGAGGTCGAGTGATCCCCGTACAGGGCCGGTCCCACCAGCATGTGGCTGCATGCGGCAAGCGCTACCAAATCGGAAGCAGGGGCCGCGCGGGGGTCGAGTGACGTCAAGATGGTGCGTACGGCGGCGAGGCGGCTGCGGGACGGCAGGCCGTTGCCGCACGGAATTTTTGAACAGTGTCAATTTTTCGGAGCCCCGCACGATGTCGGGACCAGCTCTGCACAACTCAATACGGCTCCGGCGATCGAAGTGTGACCAGCCCCGCGACCTCTGCGCGGCCCCCGCACGGCCCCCGCTTGCCGCATGGAGTCGCATGCCCGTGGGACAGGCCCTTTAGACTCTCGAGCCAAAGATTCACACTTTTCTCACAAGGCACTTCCCACAACAAGGCTGCTCCCCGACAGCAAACCTTGCTTATATTGGCTGATAAATTGCCTAATTCACTAGTTAACCAATTAGCAATTACCAATTAGCAAATTAAATTCCTCAGCCAATCACCAAACTCACTCCTGCTGCTCCCGAACTTGAAGGTATGTGATCCTCCTAGCTGGTCGAGCCCGGTTTTAAACTAACCGCTACTGAAAGAAACACAAAGAAATTCCCAAGAGCTTACCTCTCAGCCAATCACCAAACTCACTCCTGTTGCTCCCGAACTTATAGATAATAGACAATATACAATAGGTGCAGGAGTAGGCCATTTGGCCCTGTGAGCCAGCACCGCCATTCAATGTGATTATGGCTGATCATCCCCAATCAGTACCCCATTCCTGCCTTCTCCCCATATCCCTTGACTCTGCTATCTTTAAGAGCACTATCTAGCACTCTCTTGAAATTATCCAGAGAACCGGCCTCCACCGCCCTCTGAGGCAGAGAATTCCACAGACTCACAACTCTCTGTGTGAAAAAGTGTTTCCTCTTGAAGATCTGTTGCCAGGACTAGAGGGTTTGAGCTATAGGGAGAGGTTGAGTAGGCTGGGTCTCTATTCCTTGGAGCGCAGGAGGATGAGGGAAGATCTTATAGAGGAATACAAAATCATGAGAGGGATATATCGGGTAGATGCACAGAGTTTTTTGCCCAGAGTTTGGGAATCGAGGACCAGCGGACATAGGTTCAAGGTGAAGGGGAAAATATTTAACAGGAATCCGAGGGGTAACATTTTAACACAAAGGATGGTGGGTGTATGGAACAAGCTGCCAGAGGAGGTAGTTGATGCTGAGACTATCCCATCATTTAAGAAACAGTTAGACAGGTACATGGGTAGGACAGGTTTGGAGGGATAAGGATCAAGCACAGGCAAGTGGGACTCGGTTAGCTGGGACATTGTTGGCGGTGTGGGCGAGATGGGCCGAAGGGCCTGTTTCCATACCGTATCACTCTGTGATTCAATGACTCTAAATATAAGGCTAGACAAATTCAAGAATGAACAGCACAGAATAGAACTGCTGTCTCACAGTTCCAGGTTCCAGCAAGCCTTGTTCAATCTTGCTCTCCCTTCAGTCTTTGCACATTTTCCCTCTGATGATGTAGGTTTACACCTGGGTGCTCTGGCTTCCCTCCACATTCCAAACTCACGCAGGTTGGTAAAATGGCCACTGTAAATTCCCCCTAATGGGATTAGTTTAAGATTAGTAGAAATGGGTGCTTGATAGTCTGTGCCGAATTGTTGGGCCAAAGGACATCTTTTCAAGCATAGGATTTTTTGTGCGTGCGAGGCTATAGTGTAATTTGAAATGAAAATGGTTTTGCAGTGCCTTAATGGTAAGGGGGTGCATTGGAATAGTTCAGTCTCAGGGAATCAATGTCATGGATAAAGTTCTCAACAATTAATGGCCTGTAGAAGGGTCATAATGTCATAGTCAGAGAATCGTTGAGTCTTACAACATGGAAACAGGCTGATTGGCCCAACTTGCTCACGCCAGCCAACATTTCCTATCTACACTAGTCCCACTAGGTCAGTGAAGGTCAACACAATTGAGGTGGAAGGAAATATAGGGAAGATGAAATATAACAGCAAGCATGGTGGCGCAGCGCGGAGATCAGGGTTCAATCCCGATTATGGGTGCTGCCTGTACAGAGTTTGTGCGTTCTTCCCGTGACCTGCATGGGTTTTGTCCGATATCTTCAGTTTTCTCCCACACTCCAAAGACATACAGGTTTGTAGGTTAATTGGCTTGGTAAATGTTAATTAAAAAAAAAAAAAATTGTCCCTAGTGGGTGTAGGATAATGTTGATGTGCGGGGATCGCTGGTCGGCGCAGACCCGATGGGTCGATGGGCCTGTTTCCACGCTGTATCTCTAAACTAAACTAAAGATTTTTCATTGTACCTGTGACTCTCTGTACTAGTGTGTGTGGCAATAATTTGACTTGACCTGACAATTGAACCTAGAACTGGACCTAGGGTTGAGATTTTTGATTGGAGAAAGGCTAACTTTGAGGAGATGCGAAAGGATTTAAAAGGAGTAAATTGGGACAGTTTGTTTTATGGAAAGATGTGGAAGAGAAATGGAGGACATTTAAAGGTGAAATTTTAAGAGTACAGAATCTTTATGTCCCTGTTCGGTTGAAAGGAAATAGTAAAAATGGAAAGAGCCATGGTTTTCAAGGGAAATTGGACACTTAGTTTGAAAAAAGAGAGAGATCTACAATATTTATAGGCAGCATGGAGTAAATGAGGTGCTTGAGGGGTATAAAAAATGTAAAAAGAGTCTTAAGAAAGAAATTAGAAAAGCTAAAAGAAGATATGAGGTTGCTTTGGCAAATAAGGTGAAAGTAAATCCAAAGGGTTTCTACAGCTATATTAATAGCAAAAGGATAACGAGGGATAAAATTGGTCCATTAGAGAGTCAGAGTGGACAGGTATCTGCAGAGCCAAAAGAGATGGGGGAGATATTGAACAATTTATTTTCTTCGGTATTCACCAAGGAGAAGGATATTGAATTATGTGAGGTAAGGGAAACAAGTAGAGTAGCTATGGAAACTATGAGATTCAAAGAAGAGGAAGTACTGACACTTTTGAGAAATATAAAAGTGGATAAGTCTCCAGGTCCGGACAGGATATTCCCTAGGACATTGAGGGAAGTTAGTGTAGAAATAGCAGGGGCTATGACAGAAATATTTCAAATGTCATTGGAAACGGCAATAGTGCCGGAGGATTGGCGTACTGCGCATGTTGTTCCATTGTTTAAAAAGGGGTCTAAGAGTAAACCTAGCAATTATAGACCTGTTAGTTTGACGTCAGTGGTGGGCAAATTAATGGAAAGGATACTTAGAGATAATATA
Source organism: Malacoraja senta (assembly GCA_038087875.1). Lineage (NCBI taxonomy): Eukaryota > Metazoa > Chordata > Chondrichthyes > Rajiformes > Rajidae > Malacoraja > Malacoraja senta. Next base: position 73,707,333 of record CM075977.1, on the reverse strand, counting down.
TATAAGCATCTGGATAAACAGGGGCTGATTAGGAACAGTCAACATGGATTTGTGCCTGGAAGGTCATGTTTAACTAATCTTCTTGAATTTTTTGAAGAGGTTACTCGGGAAATGGATGAGGGTAAAGCCGTGGATGTTGTATATATGGACTTCAGTAAGGCCTTTGACAAGGTTCCTCACGGAAGGTTGGTTAAGAAGGTTCAATGGTTGGGTATTAATGGTGGAGTAGCAAGATGGATTCAACAGTGGCTGAATGGGAGATGCCAGAGAGTAATGGTGGATGGTTGTTTGTCAGGTTGGAGGCCAGTGACTAGTGGGGTGCCACAGGGATCTGTGTTGGGTCCACTGTTGTTTGTCATGTACATCAATGATCTGGATGATGGTGTGGTAAATTGGATTAGTAAGTATGCAGATGATACTAAGATAGGTGGGGCTGTGGATAATGAAGTAGATTTTCAAAGTCTACAGAGAGATTTATGCCGGTTGGAAGAGTGGGCTGAAAGATGGCAGATGGAGTTTAATGCTGATAAGTGTGAGGTGCTACATCTTGGCAGGACAAATCAAAATAGGACGTACATGGTAAATGGTAGGGAATTGAAGAATGCAGGTGAACAGAGGGATCTTGGAATAACTGTGCACAGTTCCCTGAAAGTGGAATCTCATGTAGAGAGGGTGGTAAAGAAAGCTTTTGGTGTGCTGGCTTTTATAAATCAGAGCATTGAGTATAGAAGTTGGGATGTAATGTAAAAATTGTACAAGGCATTGGTGAGGCCAATTCTGGAGTATGGTGTACAATTTTGGTCGCCTAATTATAGGAAGGATGTCAACCAAATAGAGAGAGTACAGAGGAGATTTACTAGAATGTTGCCTGGGTTTCAACAACTAAGTTACAGAGAAAGGTTGAACAAGTTAGGGCTTTATTCTTTGGAGCGCAGAAGGTTAAGGGGGGACTTGATAGAGGTCTTTAAAATGATGAAAGGGATAGACAGAGTTGACGTGGATAAGCTTTTCCCATTGAGGGTAGGGAAGATTCAAACAAGGGGACATGACTTGAGAATTAAGGGACAGAAGTTTAGGGGTAACATGAGGGGGAACTTCTTTACTCAGAGAGTGGTGGCTGTGTGGAATGAGCTTCCAGTGAAGGTGGTGGAGGCAGGTTCATTTTTATCATTTAAAATTAAATTGGATAGTTATATGGACGGGAAAGGAATGGAGGGTTATGGTCTGAGCGCAGGTATATGGGACTAGGGGAGAATACGTGTTCGGCACGGACTAGAAGGGTCGAGATGGCCTGTTTCCGTGCTGTAATTGTTATATGGTTATATGGTTATATGGTTATAATTGTTCTCAGTGTGGGCTCCTTTATTTTGGCAAGACTAAGAGCAGGCTGCACGATCGTTTTGCTGAACACCTATGCTTAGTTCGCCTTGGCAAACACGAACTCCCGGTTGCCAAACATTTTAACTCCCCTACCCATTCCCATATTAACCTTTCTGTCCAGGGCCACCTCCACAATCAGAGTGAGGCCAACGCATACTGGAGGAACAACATTTCATATTTCATCTGGGCTGCTTACAACCCAGTGGTATGAACATTGATGTCTCTAACTTCAAGTAACCCCTGCATTCCCTCTCCCCCCCCCCCCTTCCCCCCATGCTGGTCCTACTAGTTCCACTGTTCGTAGCCCTCTATCCCTTCATTATCACCTCTTCCCCAGCCAACAGTAGACCACCATGGGCTCCACCCTTCCTTGGTCATCTATTGCTGGACCTGATTTGTTCTGGCCTTTTCCTACCTCTAGTTACCTCCCCCCCACTAGTTTCACTGAAGAAGGGTTCCGACCCAAAACGTCACTCATCCTTTTTCTCCAGGGATGCTACCTGACCCGATGAGTTACTCCAGCACGGAGCACTATCTTTTGACTTGACTATTCGCAGGGAGTGGCATTTGTCTTGTCTGTGCCTATATCGCTGGGTGAGAAGTGTCATATGGTCACTAGTCTATGATTGCCTGCTGCCGATGAGGACTGCAAATCAATGAGAAAGACGTTCTTTATTTATATTTTAAAAAATGTTGTTGATTGATCCTTGTCTTCTTTGTGATGCCAGATACCAAGAAATTGCAGGCAAAGGCCTGGTGGTAACAACAATAAACAATCAAAATATCTGCCAATGTCAAGTGCAGAGAGTTTGTGCAAATTGCTGAAAAAGCTATCTTGTAGTTTAGTGCACGGTGAGTCATCCTGTCAGGTGAGTAGGAAGAAAAGTTGACTTTGATTTCTCTGTTGTTCTATCATGTTTCATTAACTTTTATTTTCAAAGTGAAATATGGTATGGCCGGTCATAAAAAGCTTCTCTAACTTCAAGTGCTACTAAATCAATTGTGTCACTGTGCTTGATGGAAGATGAAGGTGGAAGGGAAATTGTAATGTTCTTGGACTGCCAACCTCCCAATAATATTTCAGATAGGAGGACAAATCAAGAAGATCAAAGGCTGTGGAATTAGGGAGAAATTAGCAAATTGCATTAAGACATGATTAAAAAAAAGAATTGAGTTTAGGTTAGTGTTATGTGCACTGAGGCACAGTGAAAAACTTGTGTTGTGTGCAAACCAGTCAGCAAAAGACAATACATGATTACAATCGAGCCTTTCACATTGTACCGATACATGGTAAAGGGAATAATGTGAATAATGTTTAGTGCAAGATAAAGTCCAGTAAAGTCCGGTCAAAGATAGATCGAGGATCTCCAATGAGGTAGATAGTAGTTCAGGACTGCTCTCTAAGTTGGTGATAGAATGGTTCGGTTGCCTGATACCTGGGGAGGTTGTGATGGGTTGTCAGGTGTCAGGGAGATGAGTTATTGAAGGGTTATGAAGTCTATTTGGAGGGTGACTGGACTGAATAGAAATCTGGAGGAGCAAGATCAGAGGGTGAATGTGCTGATTAGATGAGATCTTTGATGGAGGTATCTTCTGGCCAGGGCCAGTTAGAGAGTTTTGAAGTCTGAAGTTTAGTTTATTGTCACATGTACCAAGGTACAGTGAAAATCTTTTGTCAATCAGCGGAAAGATAATACATGATTACAATCAAGTTGTCCACAGTGTACAGATACATGATAAAGGGAATAATGTTTAATGCAAGATAAAATCCAGTAAAGTGCAATTAAAGATATTCTGCTACAAACCCACTACTACATTCTACTGCAAACCCACTGACTCCCATAGCTATCTTGACGACACTTCCTCCCACCCTGCTTCCAGTAAAGACTATACTCTACTCCCAATTCCTCCATCTATGCCCTAGTATGGAACTGAGGTGTTCCATACTAGGTCATCGGACATGTCCTCATTCTTTAGGGAACGGGGGGTTCCCCTATTCCATTATAGATGAGGCTCTCACTAGTGTCTCCTCTATATCCCGCAGCTCAGCTCTTACTCCCCCTCTCCCTATTCGTAACAAGGACAGAGTCCCCCTTGTCCTCACCTTCCACCCCATCAGTCGTCGCATACAACATATAATCCTCCGACATTTTCGCCACCTTAAACGGGATCCCACTTCTGGCGACATCTTCCCATCTCCTCCCCTTTCTGCTTTCCGCAGAGACTGTTGCCTCCGTAACTCCCTGGTCAATTCATCGCTTCCCATCCAAACCATCCCCTCCCCTGGTATTTTCCGCTACAACTGCAGGAGATGCAACACCTGTCCCTTTACCTCCCCCCTCGACTCCATCCAAGGACCCAATCAGTCTTTCCAGGTGAGGCAGAGGTTCACTTGCACCTCCTCCAACCTCATCTACTGCATCCGCTGTTCCAGGTGGCAACTTCTCCACATCGGCTAGACCAAGCGCAGGCTCGGCGATTGTTTCGCTGAACACCCCCGCTCAGTCTGTCGTAAACAACCTGATCTCCCGGTTGCTCAGCACTTCAACTCCCCCTCCCATTCCCAATCTGACCTTTCTGTCCTGGGCCTCCTCCATTGTCAGAGTGATGCCCAGCGCAAATTGGAGGAACGGCACCTCATATTTCGCTTAGGTAGTTTACACCCCAGCGGTTTAAACATTGAGTTATCTAACCTCAGATAGCCCTTGCTTTCTCTATCCTTCCCCTCCCCTTCCCTGTTCTCCTTTGTCCTATTGTCTCCGCCCATTTTCTATATAGAAACATAGAAACATAGAAATTAGGTGCAGGAGTACGCCATTCGGCCCTTCGAGCCTGCACCGCCATTCAATATGATCATGGCTGATCATCCAACTCAGTATCCCGTACCTGCCTTCTCTCCATACCCTCTGATCCCTTTAGCCACAAGGGCCACATCTAACTCCCTCTTAAATATAGCCAATGAACTGGCCTCGACTACCCTCTGTGGCAGAGAGTTCCAGAGATTCACCACTCTCTGTGTGAAAAAAGTTCTTCTCATCTCAGTTTTAAAGGATTTCCCCCTTATCCTTAAGCTGTGACCCCTTGTCCTGGACTTCCCCAACATCGGGAGCAATCTTCCTGCATCTAGCCTGTCCAACCCCTTAGGAATTTTGTAAGTTTCTATAAGATCCCCTCTCAATCTCCTAAATTCTAGAGAGTATAAACCAAGTCTATCCAGTCTTTCTTCATAAGACAGTCCTGACATCCCAGGAATCAGTCTGGTGAACCTTCTCTGCACTCCCTCTATGGCAATAATGTCCTTCCTCAGATTTGGAGACCAAAACTGTACGCAATACTCCAGGTGTGGTCTCACCAAGACCCTGTACAACTGCAGTAGAACCTCCCTGCTCCTATACTCAAATCCTTTTGCTATGAAAGCTAACATACCATTTGCTTTCTTCATTGCCTGCTGCACCTGCATGCCTACTTTCAATGACTGGTGTACCATGACACCCAGGTCTCGCTGCATCTCCCCTTTTCCTAGTCGGCCACCATTTAGATAATAGTCTGCTTTCCTGTTTTTGCCACCAAAATGGATAACCTCACATTTATCCACATTATACTGCATCTGCCAAACATTTGCCCACTCACCCAGCCTATCCAAGTCACCTTGCAGTCTCCTAGCATCCTCCTCACAGCTAACACTGCCCCCCAGCTTAGTGTCATCCGCAAACTTGGAGATATTGCTTTAAATTCCCTCATCCAGATCATTAATATATATTGTAAATAGCTGGGGTCCCAGCACTGAGCCTTGCAGTACCCCACTAGTCACTGCCTGTCATTGTGAAAAGGACCCGTTTACTCCTACTCTTTGCTTCCTGTTTGCCAGCCAGTTCTCTATCCACATCAATACTGAACCCCCAATGCCATGTGCTTTAAGTTTGTATACTAAGCTCTTATGTGGGACCTTGTCGAAAGATATATATTTGCCCCCCCCCCCCCCCCGACACCTGTGTGAAAAATGGTCTCGACCCGAAACGTCACCCATTCCTTGTCTCCGTAGATGCTGCCTCACCCACTGAGTTATTCCAGCATTTTGTTTCTACCCTCGCTTTTATCTAGCATCTGCAGTTCTTTTTCATGCAATTAAAGATAGTTCGAGGGTCTCCAATGAGGTAGATGTTAGCTCAGGAATGCTCTCACGTAGTTGTTGATAGAATGGTTCAGTTGCCTGATAACAGTTGGAATGAAACAGTCCCTGAATCTGGAGGTGTGTGTTTTCACACTTCTATACCTCTTGCGTGATGGGGGAGGGGAGAAGAGGGAGGGACTGGGATGAGACTAGTCTGAACTATTGGTGGACAAGGCCTAGGCCAATAAGTGGGAAGAGGGCTGCACAGTGGTGTAGCAGTAGAGCTGCTGCCTTACAGTGCCAGAGACCTGGGTTTAATCCTGACTAAGGGTGCAGTCTGAACGGAGTTTGTACGTTCCCCTTGTGACCGCCTGAGTTTTCTCTGATTGTTCCAGTTTCCTCCCTCACTCCAAAGATGTACAGGTTTGTAGGTTAATTGGCTTTGGTAAGTTGAAGATTGGCGCTAGTGTGTAGGATAGTGCCAGTGTACGGGGTGGTTGGAGGTCTGCGTGGACTCGGTGGGCCGAAGGGCCTGTTCTCGCTTTTGACTTTTCTAAAGTCTAGATGGAAATTGGAGAGTTCAATATGTATGTGTACAATTGTGGAGATGGTGCCTTAATGACAAATGGTAAGGACTTAACTTAGTAGGGTTTTACTCCAATGGAATGATGTGAAGACAGAATTATCCTAGCATTAAACAGCCAGTCACTCCTGAGACAACTATAGAACTATAGCTTCCCTGCAGATGCCGCAATAAAACTGGTGCAAAGATAATTTAATTCATGTCCTACCCCTCTCCATCTCCTCTCTGAAGTCCAAACTGTCGTGTTTGTGCAAGCTATCAATGTGAACAACAAGTCCACAGTAATCAGTTGGAAATTAATATATTTTGTCAATACACTATTGATATAAAAAGTAGGCAATAATTAATTGGATACAAAATTGGACCAAAGGACAGTTATTGAACAAACTTTATAATCCCCTTGGGCATAATTCTTTTGACATGGATCATACCAGCCCAATCACAAGGTCCTGAAATCCTATCATCCCCCTGCAGTTGCCATTGATAATATAGATTCTTCTCTGCGTCATTACATAGTAGGCCTCGGTCGTCATGACCGACCATGGGTGATGCATCCTAGTTTGCAGGTGATGTGTTGTCGGATGCAAGCCTGGGCGATGTCATATGGAGGACAGGCTGTTGCCCATGCAGTACGTTCCCTCTCTCCATGTCGCTGATCGATCCAAAGGAACAGCAGGGTCGTTACAGTTTGGCACCAGCGGCGTCGCAGGAGCTGCCAGAGCGAGGTTGTAGACAACGACGAACTGCCTTAGGGGCTCCGACTCCGGATTTTCTTGAGGTTTACTCCAGGAACCTTTTCCATGACTGGATATGGCAACAAGGCAGTGGAGGTTTTTTTTTTTTTTTTTTAATTTTTATTTATTAGAAGTACATTACATTACAACCACATACATTAATACTCGTCATTTATATCTTCTTACAATTAATGTACTCCCTTTATTTATTTTTTTACACTAGAAAAAGAAAAGATTGAAAGAAAGAAGAAAGTGAAGGAAAAAGTGTAAGTGTAGAAAAGTGTAGAAAATGTAACAACAAAAAAGGACGAAGACCCTATAAGAGCGAAATTAAAAACAAAAAGAAAAAGAGTTAAGAAATAGGCCCTAAGAAAAGAAAAGAGAAAGAGAAAAAAAGAGAAACAAATGTTTTTTTTTGAGCATCATGTAAATAGGACATACCAACTCTTCAACTATCATCCCCCCTTACCTGACCTCAATTTTTTATTTTTTTAAAGTACTTTTGCACCCTATGTTTGTAATAATTCTATAAATGCAGACCACGTCAGGTGGAAGTGATCTGGTTTACCTGCTAGGAGGAGTCTTATCTCTTCTAGGTGTAATGTTTCAAACATATTTGAAATCCACATATTTATAGTTGGTATTGGAGCCTTCTTCCAAAATTTTAGAATTAGCTTTTTTCCAGTTATTAACCCATAGTCCATTAATTTCTTTTGAAACACATTTAGTTCTGGATCATCTTCCGTTATTCCGAAGATAATCCATTCTGCTTTGGGTATCAGTCTTGTTTTAAATAACTTTGTAAAGATTTCAAAAATTTCATTCCAAAATTTTTGAATTTTTGTACAGAAGACAAATGAGTGCGCTATAGTTGCTTCTTGGGATTGACATTTATCACAAATAGATGATACGTTTGGGAAAATTTTATGAATTTTAGTTTTCGAATAATATAATCTATGTAAAATTTTAAATTGTATTAAAGTGTGTCTTACATTAATCGAGCATTTATGCACGTTTAATAAGTATTCATTCCAACTTTCCTTTGAAATTTTAATAGCTAACTCTTGTTCCCAGTCTCTTCTGATACCCTCCGTAGGTGGTATTTGTACATTTAAAATAATATTATACAAATATGATATTAAGTTTGCTGATTCCGCTTTTATCTGCATTGCCTCGTCCAATACATCTACTGGATTATTATAATGATCTTTTGTATATTTTTTCAAATAGTCGCATATTTGAAAATATTTAAAATATTGATTATTTCCGAGTTTATATTTTATTTGTAATTGTTGAAATGAAAGTAATTTTCCAGTTTCATACAAGTCACCAAGCGTTTTAATTCCTAGTCTATCCCATTGTGTATAAGCTTTATCTATAATAGAAGGACTAAACGAAGGGTTATTGACTATAGGTAATAAAAGTGATAAGTTTCTTAATTTTAAATTTTGTTTTATTTGTTTCCAAATACGGATTGTACTATGAATAATTGGGTTCTTATTATAGTTTATGTTATTCAGTTTCATTGGAGAGAGGAGGATCGCTCCAATGTTTCTAGAGGAGCAATCCTCTTTCTCCATTACAATCCAGTCTACTTGCTGGGCGGAGTTATCCATCAGTTGAATCATGTTTTTAATATTTACTGACCAATAATAATACATAAAATTAGGTAGTGCTAGACCCCCCAATACTTTAGGTTTATTCAGATGGGTTTTTTGTATTCTATGTGATTTATAGTCCCATATAAAATTAGTGATATCTGAGTCGAGTTTTTTAAAAAACTTCTTAGGTAAGTATATAGGAATTGATTGAAATAGGTATAAAATTTGTGGTAAAAAGATCATTTTTATTGCGTTTATTCGGCCTATTAAAGACATCGGGAGCGTTTTCCAGAATTTAATTAATGTATTTAGTTTATTAAGTAGGGGGTCAAAATTTGCCCTGAACATACCTTGATATGTTCTGGTAATTTCGATTCCCAAATATTTAAATTTTTCTGTAGCTATTTTAAAAGGGAATTTTAAAAGATGTGTTGAATCTTTCGGTTTTATTGACATAATTTCACTTTTATTCCAATTTATTCTATATCCAGAAAAAGATCCGAAGTCTTCAATTAAATTTAATATATTTGGTATAGTGATTTGAGGTTTTGTAATATACAATAATATATCATCCGCGTATAAAGATATTTTATTATATGAGTCTTTAGTATTATATCCATGAATATCAGGGTGTATTCTAATTTTTTCTGCTAGCGGTTCAATAATGAGAGCAAACAGCTGTGGTGATAATGAGCATCCTTGTCTATTTCCCCTTGATAGTTGAAATTTCGAGGATAATATGTTATTAGTAAGTATTCTAGCTGTAGGTTTGTTATATAGTAACTTAATCCATAAAATAAAATTCTCTCCCAGTTGAAATTTTTGTAATACTTTATCCATATAATTCCATTCTACTTGATCAAATGCTTTTTCAGCATCCAGCGAAATAATTGATAATTCTTGATCTTCAGATTTGTGTGAGTGCATTATGTTGAGTAGACGTCTCATATTATTAGAAGAGTATCTCTTAGGGATAAACCCTGTCTGATCTGGGTTTATTAATTTACTAATGTATTTACTTAATCTTCTAGCTAATGTTTTCGCTAATATTTTTTGATCTGTGTTTAACAATGCTATCGCTCTATATGAGCCAGGTTCTTCTAAATCTTTATTTTTCTTAGGTATTAATGTAATCGTTGATTCCGCTAATGTATCAGGTAGTATTCGTTTTTTAAAAGCGTATTGGTACATTTTTTGTAATCTTGGTATTATTTTATCATAAAAGCTTTTATAAAATTCATTAGTAAATCCATCAGGGCCTGGTGTTTTTCCATTTTTTAATGAGTTTATTGTATCTTCTAATTCCTTAATTGAGATTTGTGCACCCAGTTCCTCTTGTTCCTTCAGCTCTAACTTTGGAAGATTACAGGTATCCAAGAACTTTGTGATATTATTGGAATCAATTATCGTTTTAGATGTATACAAATTCTCGTAAAATTGCGCAAATCTTTTATTAATATCCTTCGGTGTTGTTAATAATTCCCCTTTATCTGATTTGATCTTTGGTATAGTATGTTCCTTTTCTCGTTTTTTTAGCTGGCGAGCCAAAAGTTTATGCGGTTTATCCCCAAATTCAAAGTGCTCTTGTTTTGTAATTTGAAAAAGTCTTATAAGTTTGGCAGATAATAATTTATTTAATTTAAATTTTAAAATTATTATTTTATTATGTTTATCTATTGATGGATCTTTAGCATTATCTATATCCATTTGTCTAATAAGTTCTTCTAACTGTCTTTGTTCATTCTTATTCTTTTTATTTTGAAAAGCTTGATATGAAATTATAATACCCCTAATGTATGCTTTAAAAGATTCCCAAAGTAAAGTAGGCGATATATCGGAAGTATCATTTGTTTGAAAAAAGACCTGCATTTGTTCTTTTAAATATATACTCGCTTGTGGATCTTTTAAAATTTGAGAGTTAAATCTCCAGAATGATTTATTCTTAGACAATCCTTCCAGTTTTAAAAAGAAAGTTAGTGGAGAATGGTCTGAAATTGAATTTGTATGGTATATTGCATTAGATGTTTGGGGGATTAATTTTGTATCCAGCAGAAAGTAGTCTATACGTGAGTATGTCTTATGTACCATTGAGTAAAACGAATATTCCCTGCCAGTTGGATTCACAATTCTCCAAACATCTGCTATATTAGTGTTATTTATATAGGTATTGAGGAGTTCCCCAGTTTTCGATTTCATATTCCCTCTCTGTTTTTGACTTGATTTATCTAAGTACGGATCTAAAACACAGTTAAAGTCTCCGCCTATTATAACATTTTGATAGTTTGACTCTGCAATTATATTGAAGATTTTATTGAAAAAGTGGGGGTTATCAAAGTTAGGGGCATATATATTTACCAAAGTAAGTGGAGTGTCATGGATTTCTCCATTAACTATTAAGTATCTCCCTTCTATATCTGTTATAATATTCTTTGCTTTAAATGGTATACCTTTTCTTATGATAATTGACGTGCCTCTAGATTTTGAAGTAAATGAAGAGTGGTATGTTTGACCTATCCATTTCGCCCTCAGCCTAACTTGATCCTGAGGTTTTAGGTGTGTTTCTTGTAGGAAGGTAATGTCAGAATTGTACATTTTTAGCTGAGCTAATATCTTACCCCTTTTGATAGGTTCGTTAATACCTCTTATATTCCAACTACAAAATGAGATTCCTCCTAGGTTCTTTTGTGTGGTGTCATGCATTTTGAATAATTATAGTACCTTTGAATCTTGTGGTGCGTCCATGTCCCAGGTCTTTAGGTATTGGGGGAGTTTTTGAATTATTAACTTTTGCTGGTATGTCCATTTTACTCTTATCACTAAACACAAAACACAAACAAGTGATTTTATGTGATAAAAAAAAAACTAAAAAAGTGAGGCTACAGTGTCTGATATAGTCGGCACTGTAGCGAGTGTCCCACCTGTAGGTGGGAAAAAACCTTGTTTTGACTTCCATTGCGTTGTTACTCAAATAGCTCCGCTCTCTTAGTTAATCATAATATATTAAAATATTAAAACGAGGCCTCACATTCAGATATATAATACAATTTTACCCTGATATTTCCTTATAACATATATATATATCGGAGTTTAATTATTAAACCAATATTTTTGATTTCAATAAGAATCAACTGTTGGTTGAAGGGGTTAACGAGACGTGCTCCTGGACATAAGCCAGGAGCTTGTTTCTCATCCCCTCCTCCCGCTTATAGACAAGGTTACAATTTATTAAAAATTCATATTAGTATGTTAGTTCATTATTTTTTTTTTGTTAGTATTCTAATCTAACCTGCATAACTTTTTAAGTTGTTAATAGGATAAGTTCTTACAATTGGTTATAATATTTTAATCAATAAGCAATTATTTTCTGATTCATATTCCAACTGTTAAGTTGTTTACACGTTTTGAACAGAAAATGTCCTTGATTCAACATTCCAGAGATAACAGTGTAACTATCCCCAGACCAAACATAGCTGAGAATGGTTCGGATCTGCCAAAGCTCCCTTTCATTTCTATTTTTCAACGATCGTTTGGGCATATTTGAATGCGTCTTCAGGCTTAACAAATGACTTTTCAAGACCATTAAAGGAAATACGCATTTTCGCGGGATAAAAAACCCCAAATCTGACCCCTTCTCTCCCTCTTAAAAGATCTTTAACCTTATCAAATTTGTTTCTTTTTTGCACAATTTCATACGGGTAGTCCCTGAATATCTTAATAGTGTCCTTGTCCAGCCGCAATTGTACACCATATTTGATTTTGCTCATAACATATTCCAGTTCTGCAGTATCTCGAAATTTCACTATAATATGTCGTGGATAAGCTTTTCCCGCACCAGATCTTTTTCCAAATCTTGGGACACGATGAGCCACTTCGATTTTCGGTTCCTTGGAAAGATTCAACAGTTGTTTCAACAAGCCCATGGCAAATTCACGTACCTGTTCCCCTTCTGCCCCCTCTGAAACACCAAGAATTCTCAAATTCTGGCGTCTAGAGCGAGCTTCCAGGTCCGGGCATTTGACTGAGACTTTCTCTAATTGAGTCCCCATTTGTAGTGACGCTTGTTCGTTTTCTCGCCTCATTTGCTCATGTTCTTGCCTCAATTTCGCCATGTCTTCAACCAGTCGAGCCGTGTTTTTCTCCAATTCCGTAATTGTGTGCATACTTGCAGCTACTGTTTCAAGTACAGCCGTGAACTTATCCGTAGTAATTACATCCATCTTATCCATTTTCTCTGATAGTCCATCTTTCACCTCATCAATTCGTTTATTCATAATGTCCAGTAAATCCGTCATATTCTTCTGGTTACCAGCATTTAAATCCTTCATCATCTTCTCCATTCCTTCCATCATTTTTGCCGAATTTTCCTTCATTTCCTTCTTATCTTCCACCCTATTATCCAAAATCTCATCTTTCAAATTTTTCATTGATTTCTTCAAATCATCAAAGTCTTTCTTAGATCTTGAATCCATTTCTGCAGCCACTTCAGAGACTTCAGAGGTAACTTCTGCTTCAGACTTTTTGAACAGCTTATTCACTGTTCTCTGAGGGCTCACAGCTGGAGGCAATTTACTCATTTAAAGGGCTTCAAACCACCGTTTAAAACATCGCGTTTAACGATGACGTCATCAGCGCGGTAACCAGAAGCTCCGGTAAGGTTTTTAAAAACAATCCCGATTTCTGGACCCGTTTTACACGATAAATCGTGAAGTTTTTCGGGCGTGGAGCTAGGTGCACGTCTGTTAGTCCAACATGACGCCACCGGAAGTCGGCAGTGGAGGTTTTAAATCAGATTTTTCCCTTTCCTAGATGGACTGCCTTCCCAGGCTGACGAGCCCCATCTGCCGAGACTCATGGGGGCGGGAGCGTCTACCTTCCCTTGCAGGTCTATAGCACGTGCCACTGCCCACGTCATTACATACCAAAGGAAATTGATAGCCTTTTCAATGTAAAGGGCCTGTCCCACCAGCATGCAATTGCATGCGTCTAGCATGACTAAACGTGGTGGCTTGAGGCCTCGCGGGGCCGGTCCCACTTCCAACCGTGGTGCCGTCTGGAGTTGTGCGGAGCTGGTCCCGACATCATACTCACCAATCAGTTGGGCAGGACGCGGCCCGACTGAATTTGGACGTCGCACGGCGTTGGGCGGTTACGTCATCACGCAACGGCACGCCGGGCAATGACGTCATCGCACAATGCTAGGCGTACGCTGTCAAGACGCTGCGTATGGTGTCAAGATGCTGCGTTCGGCGTCAAGACGCTGCGTACAGCAATCGAGGCGGTGCGTGCGGCGTCGAGGCGGTGCGTGCGGCCTCCATGCGGCAGCCAGCCGGCAGGCCTTTGCTGCGTGGAATTTTTGAACTGTCAGTTTTTCGGAGCCCCGCGCGATGTCGGGACCCGCCGCACAGCTCCATGCAGCTCCAGCGATCGAAGTGGGACCGGCCCCGCGAGGCTGCACGGCTAGCGCGACCACGTTAGGTCGCGCTAGCCGCATGCACAGGCCCTTAAGAGAGTCTATTGTGCTTTTATTCTATGTACTTACAATTCTGAATGACCGTGAATGCAGAACTAGTGGTGACCAAAGTGCTTGAAATGCCCAGGTGAAATAAAATTTAAAACACCAGTATTATGGTCAAAATACTTTCTTAGCTATGCTGAATGCTCCTTTGAAGCTCTTCTTCAATGCTCCTTTGAATGCTGGAGTAACTCAACGGGGCAGGCAGCATCTCTGCAGACAAGGAATGGGTAATGCTGCCTGTCCCGCCAAGTTACTCCAGCAACTTGTGTCTATCTTCGGTGTAAACCAGCATCTGCAGTTCCTTCCCACACATTTCTTCACGTCAACCTTGTTTCTTTAGGTTGAGTTTTAATGTACATAAAATGACAATGAAAATGACTTGAAGAGACATTGAGAAGTAAATGTGCTTTGGTCATTTTAAATTGGAAGGGATTCAAGAACTTAAGAAATCGAAACAGATAATAGACAATAGACAGTAGACAATAGGTGCAGGAATAGGCCATTTGGCCCTTTGAGCCAGCACCGTCATTCAATGTGATCATGGCTGATCATCCACAATCAGTACCCCGTTCCTGCCTTCTCCCCATACCCCCTGACTCCACTATCTTTAAGAGACCTATCTAGCTCTCTCTTGAAAGTATCCAGAGAAGTGGCCTCCACTGCCATCTGAGGCAGAGAATTCCACAGACTCACAACTCTCTGTGTGAAAAAGTGTTTCTTCGTCTCCGTTCTAAATTGCTTACCCCTTATTCTTAAACTGTGGCCCCTTGTTCTGGACTCCCCCAACATTGGGAACATGTTTTCTGCCTCTAGCGTGTCCAAACCCTTAATAATCTAATATGTTTCAATAAGATACCCTCTCATCCTTCTAAATTCCAGAGTATACAAGCCCAGCTGCTCCATTATCTCAGCATAAGACAGTCCCGCCATCCCGGGAATTAACCTTGTGAACCTAGGCTGCACTCCCTCAATAGTAAGAATGTCCATCCTCAAATTTGGAGACCAAAAGTGCACACAATACTCCAGGTGTGGTCTCACTAGGGCCCTGTACAAATGTAGAAGGACCTCTTTGCTCCTATACTCAAATCTTGTTATGAAGGCCAACATGCCATTCGCTTTCTTCACTGCCTGCTGTACCTGCATGCTTACTTTCATTGCCTGATGAATAAAAAAAAACCAGATCCCATTGTACTTCCCCTTTTCCCAACTTGACACCATTTAGATAATAATCTGCCTTCCTGTTTTTGCCGCCAAAGTGGACAACCTCACATTTATCCACATTAAACTGCATCTGCCATGCATCTGCCCATTCACCCATCCTGTCCAAGTCAACCTGCATTCTCATAGCATCCTCCTCAGTTCACACTGCCACCCAGCTTTGTGTCATCTGCAAATTTGCTAATGTTACTTGTAATCCCTTCATCTAAATCATTAATATATATTGTAAATAACTGCGGTCCCAGCACCGAGCCTTGCGGTACCTCACAGGTCACGGCCTGCCATTCTGAAAGGGGCCCATTAATCCCTACTCTTTGTTTCCTGTCTGCCAACCAATTTTCTATCCATGTCAGCACTCTACCCCATGTCAGCATTCTAGCACATGTGCCCTCATTTTGCCCACTAATCTCCGATGTGGGACCTTGTCGACTGCTTTCTGAAAGTCCAGGTACCCTACATCCACTGGCTCTCCCTTGTCCATTTTCCTAGTTACATCTTCAAAAAATTCCAAAAGATTAGTCAAGCATGATTTCCCCTTTATAAATCCATGCTAACTCAAAACGATCCTGTTACTGCTATCCAAATATGCCGCTATTTCATCTTTTATGATTTATTCCAGCATCTTCCCCACCACCAATGTCAGGTTAACAGGTCTATATTTCCCTGTTTTCTCTCCCGCCTTTCTTAAAAAGTGGGATAACATTAGCTACCCTCCAATCCACAGGAACTGATCCTGAATCTATAGAACATTGGAAAATGATCACCATTTCGTCCACTATTTCTAGAGCCACTTCCTTAAGTACCCTGGGATGTAGACCATCAGGCCCTGGGGATTTAACAGCCATCAGTTCCATCAGTTTACCCAAACATTTCCTGCCTAATTTGGATTTCCTTCAGTTCCTCCATCACCCCACATCCTCTGCCACTAGTACATCAGGAAGAAAGTTTGTGTCTTCCTTAGTGAAGACAGATCCAAAGTACCTGTTCAACTCATCTGCCATTTCCTTGTTCCCCATAATAAATTCACCCTTTTCAGTCTTCAAGGGTCCAACTTTGGTCTTAACATTTTTTCCCTCTTCACATACCTAAAGAAGCTTTTGCTATCCTCTTTATATTCTTGGCTAGCTTACCTTCGTACCTCATCCTTTCTCCCCATTTGCCTTTATAGTTATCTTCTGTTACTCTTCAAACATTACCCAATCCTCTGGCTTCCCACTCATCTTTGTTATGGTGTACTTCTTCTCTTTTATTTTTATACTGTCCCTGAGTTCCCTTGTCAGCCACGGTCAACCCGTCACTCCCCTTGGAATCTTTCTTCCTCGTTGGAATGAACGGATCCTGTACCTTCTGTGTTATTCCCAGAAATACCTGCCATTGTTGTTCCATTGTCGTCCCTGCTAGGGTATCTTTCCAGGCAACTTTGGCCAGCTCCTCCCTCGTGGCTAAATAAAGTATGATTAATGATAATTCAAGGGTCTCCAATTAGGTATATTTGAGGTCAGGACTGCACTCTGCCTGATGAGAAGACCATCCAGTTGCCTGAAATGTTCCTTTTGTCACGCTCCATGTTTTGATGAGATTACCTCTTATTCTTCTAAGCTCTGAGAGATATAGGTCCAGTCTACAATATCTTTCCCGATATGGCAAATGCACCTTCCCAGGGATCAGTCTGGTAAAATGGAGTCAAAGAAAATGCTGGAATCTTGAGCAAAAAACATACTACAGTCTTGGAAAAACTCAATGGGTCAGGCAGCATCTGAGGAGAGTCTGAAGAATGTTCCCAACCCAAAACATCGCCTGTCCATTTGCCTCCACAAATGGTACCTGGCCCATTGAGTACCTACAACTGTTTTTTTTTAATCCATCTGGTAAATCTGGTCTCAGGTGAGAATAGTCTCAGTTTATGAGATTTGGGAAAGAAATTAGGAGAAATGTCTTGAAAACCTTTGCCATTCTCTCATCTAAAGTGCTAATGATGCCCATTTGTTGAGGTAGATTCAACGGTTATGCTAGTAGACTTTTGGGCACTGAGTGGATCAAGAATATGAAACCAGGAGTGGGATTGGTATGTGGATGGGGTGGAGTGGGAGAAGTAGAATGAAATGCGGTCTCAGCCACATTTTTATAAGCTCGTAAGTTCATAAGTTCTAGGAACCGACTTGGGTCATTTGGCCCAGCCAGTCTACTCCACCATTCAATCATGGCTGATCTATCTTTCCCTCTCAACCCCATTCTCCTCCCATCTCCCCATAACCCCCGACACCCGTACTGATCACGGGTCTGTCATTCTCCACCTTAAAAATATCCGTTGACTTGGCCTCCACAGCCGTCTATGGCAATAAATTCCACAGATTCACCACCGTCTGACTAAAGAAATTCTTCCTCATCTCTTTTCCAAAGGTACGTCCATCCGTTTATTCTGAGGCTATGGCCTCTGGCCTTAGACTCTCCCACTAGTGGAAACATCCTCTACACATTTACTCTATCCAGGCCTTTCACTATTCAGTAAGTTTCATTGAGGTCCTCTCTCATCCTTTAAACAACAGCGAGTACAGGCCCAGTGCCGTCAAACGCTCTTCATACATCAACCCAATCGTCCCTGGGATCAATCTCGTGTTTTATTGACAGGTGGAACAGGACTGGAGAATAATGTTGTGTCCTCCTCTTTTTTTAATGTTTCCACATTCTTCTCAAAGTATTAATTTTTTGAAGAAACTCTTATTGTTGTGAAAATGTATTAACAATTTGAAAGCTTCACCTTTTTGATATTGTTTATGATAAAATAAACCAGAACTCTTTCCAAAAGCACAGGTCAATGTTTATTTATGATTTGCCATGATAGTGATGTTTGTAATAGAAATATTTTATATAAAATTGGTTGGCAAAGTTTTTCCCAACTCAATTTTTCCCAACTCACATCAAATGATGTTGCGGCATTCAGCACTCAGTTCAATACATTATTGACTTACAATCGCAGTGTTTTGTCTGTGTATAAAATGTTTAATCCCTGGCTACCACTAGTGTCAAATAATTGTTTTCCTTCTCTTCCATATCAAAGAGACTGTCACAATATGCAACTTGTGTGAATTCAAAATTAGTCTAGTCGGCAACAGACAGAGGGTAGAAAAATGGTCTATTATATTATTGTTGCAGATGAACAAGTTCTTCTAATGGTTCAAAGAGGGGAAAAAAACATTCTGCTCTATAATTGGCCCAATGGGACTAAAATCATGAGGACTGGCTTGATCCAAAGGCTGATCCTGTCTGCGTTTGGTGGTGAGTGGGAGGTGAGTGAGTGATGATGTTGCAGGGCAGAAGGGAATTACTGATTAAACTGCTCCATTTTTAAATCTGATGTCAGCTATTGCAGCCAGTAAATTCAGTCAATACCCAAACACTACTGTGACAGATTGTCAGACTGGATTGTCATTGGAGTTTGATTTTGGAATAAAAGTAATCACAGTTGAAAACTATTCACGGCTTGCTGTATCACCAGTGCAAGGACATTTATAATCCTGGGACGTGGACAGGGTACTTCTGAGTCCTGAGTAAACTGCGTCACATGTCACCAAATATGGGGAGGCTAAAATAGATAAATCCTTTACCATGGCCTGCATTTCTGTTACCATGGTAACAGTTAGTCCGATTCTGGTATGAAAGTAGTATGAAGCTTCACTGTACTTTTTTTTGCATTCAGCAGATAGTGTTATGGAAACATGGGACATAGAGAACAAGAGCAGGAGTTGGCAAATTAGATCTTCAAGCTAGGTTCATTATTAAATACGATCATAGCCACTCCGGAACACTTTTCTATCTAGAAATCTATCCAAATCCTTCTTAATTGTATTCAATAACTTGGGTCTCTACTGCCTCCAGTGACATAATACTATGGTTCACCACTCAATGAGTGAAGAACATCGAACATAGAATGGTGCAGCACAAGAACAGGCCCTTCTGTCTACTATGTCTGTGCTCAACATGATGCCAAGACCAACTCTTATCCATAACTCTCCATTCCCTGCATATCCACATACCTATCCAAAAGTCTCCTAAATGCCACTATCGTATCTGCCTCAACCACCAACATCGGCAGCACATTCCAGACACCCACCACCTTCTGTGTAAAAAACTTGCTCTATACATCTTTGCTCCTCTCACCTATAGAAATGTATCTCTTGCGGTCAGGCTTAAATGCCTGATTCCATATCCCAAGACCGAGACCCCTCATTTTAGGGCAGCACAGTAGCTCAGTGGTGGAGTTACTGCCTATCAGTGCCTGAGACCCGGGTTCAATCCTGACTATGGGTGCTGTCCGTACGGAGTTTGTACATTCGCCCTTTAACCATGTGGGTTTTCTCTGGGTTCTCAGGTTTCCCACCACACTCCAAAGACATACAGGTTTGTAGGTTAATTGGCTTCTGTGAAATTGTAAAGTGTCCCTAGTGTATAGGATGGTGCTAGTGTACAGGGTGATTGCTGGTCGGCGCTGACTCAGTCGGACTAAGGGCCTGTTTACACGCTGTACCTCTGAAGTCTAAAGTCAAAAGTTTAGCCAGGGAAACATGTTCCCCACACCTAATCTGTGCATACTGTCAGAATTTAATATGTTTCAATGAGATTCCCTCACATTCTTCTAAACATGAGTGAATACTGCCTTAATCAACCCAATTTATCCTCATAAGGAAGACCAGAATCATACCAGCAAACAGTATGGTGAACCCTCACTGCATTATTTCTTTAAAACCATATACACAAGATCATTATATATAGGCTAGTGCATAATGCTGTATCAATTTAAATTTATTTTGGGATGCTATGGGCAAATTCAGCATTTTTCAGTGCTGGAAACACAACAATAACTACTTAGCCTAGAAATACTTGTGTCTTGAAATATCCATACTAAATTGATAATTAATGCCTGTTCATTCCTCCTGAGACTCAGAGCGCAATCATATACCTAGAACAAATGTGTGTGCACATATTAGAAACATAGAAACATAGAAAATCAGTGCAGGAGTAGGTCATTTGGCCTTTCGAGCCATTCAATATGATCATGGCTGATCATCCAAAATCAGTACCCCGTTCCTGCTTTCTCCCCATAACCCTTGATTCTGTTAGCCCTAACAGCTATATCTAATTCTCTCATGAAAACATCCAGTGAATTGGCCTCCACTGCCTTCTGTGTCATAGAATTCCACAGATTCACAACTCTCTGGGTGAAAAAGATTTTCCTCATCTCAGTCCTAAATGGCCTACCCCTTATTCTTAAACTGTGCCCCTGGTTTTGGACTCCTCCAACACGGGGAATATTTTTCCTGCATCCAGCCTGTCTAATCCCTTAAGAATTTTATATGTTCCTATAAGATCCCCACTTATCATAGAAACATGGAAACATAGAACAATAGGGCAGGAGTAGGCCATTCGGCCCTTCGAGCCAGCACCACCATTTAATATGATCATGGCTGATCATCTAAAATCAGTACCCCATTCCTGCTTTTTCCCCATATCCCTTGATTCCTTTAGCCCTAAGAGCTAAATATAACTCTCTCTTGAAAACATCCAGTGAATTGGCCTCCACTGCCTTCTGTGGCAAAGAATTCCACAGATTCACAACTCTCTGGGTGAAGAAGTTTTTCCTCATCTCA
The DNA here is from genome assembly GCA_038087875.1 of Malacoraja senta. NCBI lineage: Eukaryota > Metazoa > Chordata > Chondrichthyes > Rajiformes > Rajidae > Malacoraja > Malacoraja senta. The sequence goes on along the minus strand of CM075977.1, from coordinate 73,686,546 downwards.
GTCCCAACAATGCATGGTTTGGCCTATTACTGCGCCCTAAGTCTTCATTGATAATTGAACAGCAGATACCTTATCCCGCATTAAGTGACGCCAGGGTCCCAGCTCTGAAAGTGCTCCGGACTACCGAAGCACACGACTGCTGGGAATCATCCTGAAATGTTCCCTTGTTCAGTTGTCTTGAACATACCTTGGGATAGGAGCATTCCCCCTGAAGATTGTCCCTGAGGACTTTCTTTTAGGAAAGAGATGAGGAGAAATTTCTTTAGTCAGAAGGTGGTGAATCTGTGGAATTCTTTGCCAAAGAAGGCAGTGGAGGCCAAATCCGTGGATATTTTTAAGGCAGAGATAGTTAGATTCTTGATTAGTACGGGTGTCAGAGGTTATGGGGAGAAGGCAGGAGAATGGGGTGAGGAGGGAGAAATAGATCAGCCAGGATTGAATGACGGAGGAGACTTAATGGGCCGAATGGCTTAATTTTATTCCAATCACTTATGACCTTATGACCTTATGACCTTAACATGGTGACACAGTTCGATGGGGTAGCGGAAAAGGCCCAATGGGGTGGTGGAAAAGGGTCATGCGTGCCTTGAAAGGCCAAGGCAATGACTATAAGTTGGGAATCTGTGTTGCAGTTAGTACGAAACATGGTTAGATTGCACAATATTGAGTACATTAGTGGTCGGATGTGGTAGCTATGGTGCAGAAGAGATTCACCAGGATGTTGAAACAATGGACTGCAGTTGCTGATCAATGCACAAAACAACAGCATCTCTGGACATTCAATGACACATGGACCAAAGTCCAGTGAAATTATTTTTTTGCATACAGTGTAATATAGTAGAGCACACTGAGTCCATACGCATGAGTCACTACATATTAGGTGCCATCTTGTACCTTTCAAGTCCAATTTTCTAAAAATCTTTAAACTTTGCTCCTCTCACCTAAAGAAATTTCTCTTAAGGTCAGGCTTAAATGCCTGATCCCATATCCCAAGACCGAGACCCTTCATTTTTGGGCAGCACAGTGGCGCAGTGGTGGAGTTGCTGCCTTACATCGCCAGAGACCCAGGTTTGATCCGAATTAGAGTCTTAGCTGGCCTTGGCTTAGAACATGCCTAGGTGACATTTATTAGTGTTGGCAACAAAGAAATTAAAGACCAGAAGGATTCTTTAGGACATCCACCCCCTATCATCCTTGCGGGCGGCACAGTGACGCAGCGGTAGAGTTGCTGCCTCACAGTGCCAGAGACTCGGGTTCGATCCTCACAATGGGTGCCGTCTGTACGGACTTTTCACGTTTTCCCTGTGACCACGTGGGTTTTCACTGGGTGCTCCCGTTTCCTCCCACATTCCAAAGACGTGCAGTTTGGTAGATTAATTGGCTTCTGTAAAATTGTCCCTAGTGGCTAGGATAGAACTAGTGTATGAGTGATGATGGTGGGTGCGGACTCGGTGGGCCGACGGGCCTGTTTCCATACTGGCTACAGCACTGGAGTACGCTACATGGGACTAGAATGTCTGACTCACTAACTGTTAGCGTTCGCATACTTTTCAAGTTAGAGTTTGGTCCAAAGACATGCTGGTTGATTTATTGGCTATCATCATTTACTAAAGTGTAGAAAATCCAAAAGGAATTGATTGGTATGTGAGGGAGAATAAGATACAGGGCTGAAGTAAAAAGGGGAAGGAGAATAGGATTGATGGAATTTACCAGCTGAAAAGTTTGGACTCAATAGGATAAATGGCCTCCTTCTCAGCCACTATAAGATAGTGAGCAAAACAACTCAGCCGGGTTGTTAGAAAACCTTTGGAACATAGAATAGTACAACACAGCCAACAAGCATGATGCCAAGTTAACCTAATCTCCTATGCCTGCACGTGATCCATATCCCTCCATTCCCCGCATATCCATGTGCTTATCTCAAAACCTCTTAAACGTCACTATCATACCTGCTTCCACCTTCACACCTGGCAGTGCTTTCCAGGTGTACCCACCACTCTGTGTAAAAAACATGTCCTGCACATCACCGTTAAACTTTTCACTTCTCACCTTATAACCATGCCCTCTAGTCCCTGGGGAGAAGGTTCCGACTGTCTGTCTCATCTGTGCCTCCCATAACTGTATAGAATTCTATCAGGTCTCCCCTCAACATCTGGCGTTCCAGAGAAAATATTCCAGGTTTGTCCAAACTCTCTTTATAGGTAATACCTTCTAAAGAAGACAGCGGGTGTGTTGGGTGACCTCCACAAACAGTGATCCAAGCTCTGCCGAGATTGTTCAGCACACTAGGACCTCAGGTACGGGAGGCTTCAGGCTGAATAAGGAATCATGTCTCGGGTTCTTTTATGGTTTCAGGGTGGGGAGTGTGATTGGTAAGGTGCAGATAAAGTAGGAAATTCAACATTTTCTGCTTGATGGCATTACTTGATCAAATGATCTCTGATCCTAATAATTCTTTTATTGTGTAGAAAACAAATAATTAAAAAAATAATTGTTTTAAACAAATCATATGTAACATCCATCAAAAATAATAAATATGGCAAGCTCCTTGATTGCAAAAATGTCCACAAAAAAAAAACTCCAGTTGCTTTGCTTTGATTCATTTGCTGCCTGCAATGGTTAGCGTGGGTTTGTTTTAACAGGAGAGTATGCAGCAGTGTGAATAGACGCTTCAGTTCCCATCATGTTGAAACAAGACATAAAGATGTATACTCCAATCACATAAAGATGGGCTTAAGAAAGCAAATGCCGAGTGTTTCCTTTTGAATCATCTCTTGTTGATGCAATGTTATTTCAAGGCCTTTGAGTCACAAAGGATTCAGATCATTCTCCCCAAATCCCCACAATTTTCAGAATTAAATATCTAGCAAATGAATCTCGTATTTCACTGCAGAAACATAGAATTGTCCTTGAATAAAATATGTCATCTGGCCCATGGTATCCATGCCAGCACCAAGTAAAGATGCTGGGAGATGTTGGTTGGTGTGGGCAAGTTTGGCCGAAGGGCCTGTTTCCTTGATGTATGATGGGGAAGGGGAGGTGTGGGGGGGGGGGATGTGAGGGAATGGGGGGAGTGGGGGTGGGTTGTGGGGGAGAGGGGTTTAGGGGGGGAGTATGGGGAGGTGGGAGTGGGGGAGGGTGTGTGTGGGGGAGGGGGATGTGGGGAGTGGGGGAAGGGAGTGTGGGGGAGGGGAGTGGGTGGCAGGGGAGTGTGGGGAAGGGGAGTGTGGGGTGTGGGGGAGGGGGTGTGGGGGAGGGGGTGTGGGGGGAGGGGGGATGTGGGGGAAGGGTGGTGTGTGGAAGGGGGGGTGGGGGAGGGGAGGTGCAGGGAAGGGGGTTGTGCGGAAGGGGGTTGTGGGGGAAGGGTGTGTAGGGGAGGGGGGTATGTGGGGGAGGGGGGTATGTGGGGGAGGGGGTATGTGGGGGAGGGGGGTTGTGGGGGGGTGTGGGGGTGGAGGGTGGTGTGGGGGAGGGGGGTGTGTGGGGGAGGGGGTGTGTGGGGGAGGGGGGTGTGGGGATAGGAGAGGGTGTGTATGTGGGATGGGGGGGTGTGGGCTCAGCGGCTCCGCTCCGACCGCACTCACCGGCTGCAGGTCCTGGTTCCGGACTCACACATTCGCTCCAAGACCCAGCGCCTGTCGCACTCAGTGGCTCCCAGCCCCAGCTGCACTCATTGGCATCGGGCTCCTCGTGGTGGCCGCTGGCCCCACCCGCGAACACAGCAGGCCTCGCCCGCGAACACAGCAGCCCCCGCCCGCAAACACAGCAGCCCCACCCGCGAACACAGCACCCCCCGCCCGCGAACACAGCAGCCCCCACCCGCGAACACAGCAGCCCCCACCTGCGAACACAGCAGCCTGCGAACACAGCAGCCCCCGAACACAGGGGTGGTGTGGAAAGGGGGGGGTGTTGGTGCTCACCCGCACCTTCAGCTTTCGGACTCACACACAACTCCCGGTCCCACTCCGACTTAACTCAGTGGCTTCCGGTTCAACTTGCTCTCTGCCCGCACGCAGCTCACAGACTCAGCCCCGCCTCCGGGGTTTTATTCTCCGTGGATACCGGAAGGGGCGTTACCTTCACGGTAATATTTAATGCCAACATCATCAGCCTACACAAAGGCGTGACAAGACATCCAAAACGCATCGATGAGTCCAATGTGGTGGGTAATTTGCCCAAGGAAGAAACTGGCATCCTCCATCAGAAGTTTGGCAGGGTGGTCATGGGTTCACCGAGCAGCCCAACTGGTGAATATTATTCTCAGAACAGAGCTTGTGACCTTCCTGCCCATGGACGTTTGACTTGACTTTAGAGATACAGTGCAGAAACAGGTCCATCAGCCTACTGAGTCCATGCCAACAGAGATCAGCCCGCACGCCAGCACTATCCTACACACTAAGGACAATTTACAATTTTACCAAAGCCAATTTAACCTATAAACCTGCATGTCTTTGGAACACAGGAAACCAGAGCACCCGGAGAAAAAACAGGCAGTCACAGGGAGAATATACAAACGCCATACAGACAGCTCCCGTAGTCAGGATGGAAACTGGGTCTCTGGTGCAGTAATGAAGCACCTCTACCGCTGCACCATTGTGATTGGTTTCAAATAAATGTTGTTGAATAACAATTTTCTGTTTCTATGAAGTAAAACACAAAGGTACTTTTGCAACGTTTAAGACACATTTAGACAGGTACATGGAGAGGATAAGGGCCAAATGCAGGCAGGTGAGACTAATGTAGATGGGACATGTTGGCCGATGTGGGTAAGTAGGGCCGAAGGGCCAGTTTCCACATTATAAGATTCTATCTATGACTAAGGAGTTAAATCAAACATATATTAATAATTTCATTGCCATAAATTTGAGAGCCAAACATGACTATTATTTTCACACTTATGTATTTAGGTTTTTTTTAAACTGAATGCTAGTTCATAACCAAAAAGGGATTATGTATTACATGTCCCTTGTTTCTACATTCTGCCATTTTTCAATCTTGGCGCACTGCTTGAATTTTAGTTGAACTCTAATCTTGTTCATCAGCTGGACTGTTTACTTCCAACTTTACAAATATTCACCTTTGTCCTTTCATGACTAAAAATCCTTACTCATACCGTCCATCATTCCCTGACATGTTTGTTCCAATGCTCATCATGCAGCTTTTCTATTTGTCACCGGCATAAAACTAATGTTCCCAATAGTAAAGTGTCTGCACTCCTGCCTCACTGACCTTCACAGCTTTCTATCTTTAAGTTGTTGAACTGAGTATGTTCCTTTTGGTGCCTTACCGATGCTTTGAAGGCCTCTATGCCCTCTACAATCTAACTATCCCTGCAGCTGTCAGTGTTACCGTCAAATAAATACTGAAGGTACTATCATGAATGAAGGTAGATAAATCTCCAGGGCCTGATCAGATATATCCGAGGACATTGTGGGAAACCAGAGAGGAAATTGCGGGAGCCCTTGTTGAAATTTACAGGTCGTCCTTAAAAACAGGAGATGTGCGGAAGGTTGTAGAGTGGCAAATGTTGTGCCTCTTTTCAAGAAGGGCTGTAGGGAAAATGTTGGGAACTATAGGCCGGTGAGCTTAACATCTGTAGTTGGAAAGTTACTGGAGAGTATTCTGAGGGATAGGTTATACAGGCATTTGGACGGGCAAGAGCTGATTAGAGATAGTCAGCATGGTTTTGTACGTGGGAGGTCGTGTCTCACAAATCTGATTGATTTTATTGAAGACATGACCAAAAAGATAGATGAGGGCAGAGCTGTAGATGTTGTATACGTGGACTTCACTAAGGCATTCAAACAAGGTTCCGCATGTTAGGCTGCTCTGGAAGGTTAAATCGCATGGGATCCAAGGAGAGATAGCTGAATGGATAACAAATTGGCTCCATGGAAGGAAGCAGAGGGTGATGGTGGAAGGTTGCTTCTCGGACTGGAGGTCTGTGACTAGTGGTGTGCATCAGGGTTCAGTGCTGGGCCTGTTACTGTTTGTCTTCTACATCAATGATTTGGATGAGAACATAAAGGGCAAGATTAGCAAGTTTGCTGATGAAACAAAAGTGGGTGGTTTTGCAGATAGTGAAGATGGTTGTGAAAGATTGCAGCAGGACCTGGATCGATTGGCCAGGTGGGCTGAGGAATGGTTGATGGAATTTAATACAGAGAAGTGTGAGGTGTTGCATTTTGGGATGTCTAACAAGGGCAGGACCTACACAGCGAATGGTAGGCCACTAGATAGTGTTGTAGAGCAGAGGGATCTAGGAGTGAAGGTGCATGATTCCTTGAAGGTCGAGTCGCAGGTAGATAAGGTGGTCAAAAAGGCTTTTGGCACATTTGCCTTCATCAGTCTGAGTATTGAGTAGTTGGGAGGTCATGTTGCTATTGTATATATAAGACGTTGGTGAGACCACATTTAGAATATTGTGTTCAATTCTGGGCACCATGTTATAGGGAAGATATTATTAAGCTTAAAAGGGTTCAGAGAAGATTTACGAGGATGTTGCCAGGACTAGAGGGTGTGAGCTATAGGGAGAGGTTGAGTAGGATGGGTCCCTATTCCTTGGAATGCAGGGGTGATCTTATAAAGGTGTATAAGATCATGAGAGGAATAGATCGGGTAGATGCACAGAGTCTCTTGCCCAGAGTAGGGGAATCGAGGACCAGAGGACAAAGGTTCAAGGTGAAGGGGAAAAGATTTAATAGGAATCTGAGGGGCAACCTTTTCACACAAAGGGTGGTGGGTGTATGGAACGAGCTGCCAGAGGAGGTAGTTGTGGCTGGGACTATTCCAACATTTAAGAAACGGTTAAACAGTTTGGAGGGATATGGACCAAGCACAGGCAGGTGGGACTAGTGTAGCTGGGACATGTTGGCTGGTGTGGGCAGGTTGGGTCGAAGGGCCTGTTTCCACACTTATGACTCTATGACTCTATAACTGTGTTATTTCTTTGCTTCTATTTGTTCTATATATTCCCTTCACTCCCCACTCTTATGACCACCGGTGTTAACACCATAAAGTTAGCTCAATGCCCGACTCTTAAACTTGGGAGGGTACAAATTGTTTGTCAACTCACTTTTAATCATTGCGTATTATCACACAAAGCTTAATAGAATAAACACTCGTTTTAACGGATCCCTTAAAGTCATAAGGAATAGGAGTAGAATTAGGCCATTCATCCCATCAAATTACTCCACCATTCAATCATGGTTGATCTATCTCTCCCTCCTTTTCACAGTGGAGCAGACAAAATGTGTAGGAAAGAACTGCAGATACTGGTTCAAACCGAAGATAGGCACAAAATGCTGAAGCAACTCAGCGGAAAGGCAGCATCTCTGGAGAGGAATGGGTGACGTTTAGGGTCGAGACCCTTCACTGTTCACATCCATATATCCCTTCATTATCACCTCTTCCATAGCTAATTTTGGACCACCTTTGGACACAAAATGCTGGAATAACTCTGCGGGTCAGACAGCATCTCTGGAGCGAAGGAATGGGTGACGTTTCGGGTTGAGACCCTTCTTGAAGACCAACATCTGCAGTTCTTTCCTGCACATTTGGACCACCTTTCCTTGGTCATCGGTGCCGGCCCTGATTTGTATTAACCTTTTCATATTACTAGCATTCATTCCCCTGATTCTCTGTCTGAAGAAGGGTTTCGACCCATAAACGTCACCTATTCCTTTTCTCCAGAGATGCTTCCTGATCCACTGAGTTACTCCAGCATTTTGTATCTATCTTTGGTGTAAACCAGCATCTGCAGTTCGTTCATACACACTTCTGATATCTGCTGTTTGAATGCCCAGTGACTAGCGGTTAAAGCCCAGTGATGCCCTTAATCTGAGGCAATCTCTGGGCAATGTCAATCACTATCACTAGATTGCTGAAAGTACATTGATAGTACAGACTCCTGACCAACATCCACTTTAAACCCACTGACTCCCATGGCTATCTGGACTACACTTCTTCCCACCCTGCTTCCTGTAAGGACTCCATCCCCTACTCCCAATTCCTCCGTCTACACCACGTCTGCACCCAGGATAAGGTGTTCCACACGAGGGCTTCGGAGATGTCCTCATTCTTCAGGGAATGGGGGTTCCCCTCTCACCAGAGGGGATGAGGCTCTCACCAGTGTCTCTTCTATACCCCGTGACTCTACTCTCACTCCCCATCCCCCCCACTCGTAACAAGGGCAGAGTCCCCCTTGTCCTCACCTTCCACCCTACCAGACGTCACGTACAACAAATAATCCTCCGTCATTTTCGCCACATCTTCCCATCTCCTCCCCTGTCTGCTTTCCGCAGAGACCGCTCCCTCCATAACTCCCTGGTCAATTCGTCCTTTCCCACCTGAACCACCCCCTCTCCGGGCACTTTCCCTTGCAACTACAAGAAATGCTACACTTGTCGCTTTACCTCCCCCCCCTTGACTCCATTCAAGGACCCAAGCATACTTTCCAGGTGCGGCAGAGGTTCACCTGCACCTCCTCCAACCTCATCTATTGCATCCGCTGCTCTAGATGTCAGCTGCTCTTCATCGGTGAGACCAAGCGTAGGCTTGGCGATCGCTTCGCCGAACACCTCCGCTCGGTTCGCAATAACCAACCTGATCTCCCGGTGGCTCAGCACTCCAACTCCCCCTCCCATTCCGAATCCGACCTTTCTGTCCTCAGTCTCCTCCATGGCCAGAGTGAGTCCCACCGTAAATTGGAGGAGCAGCACCTTATATTTCGCTTGGGCAGTTTGCACCCCAGCGGTATGAACATTGACTTCTCTAATTTCAGGTAGTCCTTACTTTCTCCTCCCCTTCTCAGCTCTCCCTCAGCCCACTGGCTCCTCCTCTTCCTTTCTTCTTCTCACTTCCCCCCCTCCCCCCACCCTCACATCAGTCTGAAGAAGGGTTTCGGCCCGAAACGTTCGCTCCATAGATGCTGCCTCACCCGCTGAGTTTCTCCAGCATTTTTGTCTACCTTCGATTTTCCAGCATCTGCAGTTCCATCTTAAACATTGATATTTAGTTCAGTTTAATTTAGTTTATTGTCACGTGTACCGAGGTACAGTGAAAAGCTTTTGTTGCGTGCTATCTGGTCAGCAGAAAGGCAATACGTGATTAATTTCAAGCCATTCACTGTGTACAGGTACATGATAAGGGAATAACAATTAGTGCAATATAAAGCCAGCAAAGTCTGATCAAGGATAGTCCAAGGGTCACCAAAGAGGTAAGGAGCAGTTTAGCACTGCTCTCTGGTTGTGGTAGGATGATTCAAAGATTTGAAGAGAGATGTCGGTGTGTCTCAAACGAAATTTTGTTTAAGAAAAAAATGTTTTGATTTAACCAAGGATTATTAATTTTTATTTTGTAGATGATATTGGTCTGATTGGATGATGCAAGTGGAATCAAAATTAGAACATTTGAAAAAGGAGGTTTGATTTCCTATTTGTCATCTTGTAACAGTTGAAAACATTTCATTCGGCTTAGGAATTAAAATATTGTTTTGATCTGATTTAGTAATTAATACAAAGTATTTCTGATTATTTTTAAATAGCAATTTTATTCTGAAATACGATGAGGAACAGACCACTTTAGTCCAGTAAGTTGCTTTGCGCCCGACAGGCTGTAATAATTGTATTTAATTTTTAGCAGAATGAATTAACTTTCTAAAATGAATTGCTCAATAAGCTTGTCAAATTTCGTTTGAGACACCGACATCTCTCTTCAATGTTGAAAGTACCATGGTACATGATTTATGTGTGTGGCACTTGATTAACTCAGTGGGACAGGCAACATCTCTGGAGAGAAGGAATGGGTGACGTTTCGGGTCGAGACCCTTCTTCAGACTGGTTAGGGACTGGTTAGGAAACAATGCAGTCTTTGCATGATAACTGATGAATTCTCATTAACATTTTCTTTCTTCTGTTCATATAACAGCTCTTGCCTTCTCTTGTTCATGTGGTCCTCTATCTTCTATTCCCTCTTTCTCTCTTGCTATGTTTGCTTACTATCTATATATCTTACTATATTTTTCTTATTATGTTACCATTGCTTCAATGTGGCTGGTCCAGGACAAGTTGCTGGTGATATTTATTCCTACGAATTTGAAGCATTCAACCATCTCTATTTCAGCGTCATCAATGAATACCAGGGTGTGTGTACCACTACACTTCCTGGTCGATCACAATCTCCTTTGTCTTGCTAACATTGAGGGAGAGGCACCAGGTTATGAGTTTCTCAATCTCCTTCCTGTACGTCATCATTATTTGATATCCGGCCCACCACTGTGGTGTTGTCCACATTCCACAGAGTGTATCTTCTAATATTAATTCCTAATTTCTTTCTGTTTGATCCTAACAGCTCATGGATCACAGGAATGCCTTTTCTTTTAATTATTACAAATTCATTTCAAAATCATCTGACGCTGATTCATTGTCGAGGAAAAGAGTGTCAACCAGTAATAAAAGGATTTGTGAATAATGACGCAACAAGAAGAATTATATGATGATAAATGCAAAGAAAGAATGAGCAGCTAAAATCGCTTCAGAGCAAGAGTACAGGGTTTGTTCACAGTCAATAATATTCAATAATCTAGCTACAGCATTTATTTTGCCTTAGTCATTTAATATCAGTTGGAATTTGAATGAAATGTATGTGCTGGTGTTTATGCTTCAGTTAACTTCCAGGAAAATAGTGTGAATGGTTTAGAAATGACAGCTACACAATTTCCCAATTTTCAACAGACACTTTAAAAAAATCAGGAACAAATTCTCCCATTAAATATGTAGGAGCCATTTATGCTTCAGTTAGTTACTGTTAGTATATTATAGCCATGTCTAGATATTTCTAGCTGTATCTTTTTTATATGCTTGTGGGTGGGATTTGATACATAGAAGGGCATGTCTACATCTGAGGAGGCTAGCATGGCCACAGAGAGTGGGCAGTCAGTTTAGCCTCGAGGGATGGAAGAGCCAACATTTTTAACACACGACGCCTCACGACACGACATGGATGAAACAGTTAATAAGAACGAAAAGTTATAATTTGTATTGAAATAAGAAATACTTGATATGTCACTTCTTTGTTTGTACTACTTCAATAAACGACCAATTAATCAAGAAATAATGACTGGAAGATTTGTTTTTACTATCTGCGTGTAGTAATGGCAATCAAAGGATGGATATTGAAAAGTTAAGAAATTACCATTACACTAAAGTAAAAGCAATTTAAACTTCTCATTTTTAGGAATACAAACTGTCTACCAGAAAAAAATATGCATATTGGTTTAACTATACTATTACTAAACACTCATCTTGACCACTTCCGGTCTGCGTTGTAATAAACCTTGCGCAGAAATGCTACCCTATATGGCTAGGATTTTTTTCGCCACCTAACTCATCATTCTCCTCTGCTCCAAGCCACCAAGTTTTGTTCCAATCGGTGAAATATTAGAAAAGTTATGAAGGTTTAAAAAATCATGAGATCAGCAGATTGGTCTTCTCGGCTTTCAGTCACCATGAAGGTAACGCCCCTTCCAGGGGTGAGGAGAATAAAGCCCCGGAGGCCGGGCATGAGTCAGTCAGCCCGGAAGCCGTGAGTGAGATTTGAGTCCAGAACTGTGAGTCCACCAGCCGTTATTGAGCGTACTGTGAGTCCACCAGCCGTTAGTGAGTGAAATGTGAGTCTACAAGCCGTGAGTGAGTGAACTATGAGTCTACAAGCCGTTAGTGAGTGAACTGTGAGTCTAAAAGCTGTGGCTGAGTCCGGAGGTTGCGAGTGAGTGAGTGAACTGTGAGTCTACAAGTCTTTAGTGAGTGAACTGTGAGTCTACAAGCCGTTAGTAAGTGAACTGTGAGTTTACAAGCCATTAGTGAGTGAACTGCGAGTCTACAAGCCGTTAGTGAGTGACCTGTGAGTCTTCAAGCCGTGCTGAGTGAACTGTGAGTCTACAAGCCGGGGCTGAGTCCAGAAGTCATGCTCAGTCCAGAGGTCGCGTTCAGTCCAGAGGTCGAGCTCAGTCCGGAAATCGGACCCGAGTCCAGAAGTCGGACCTGAGTCCAAGGCCATGTTCAGTCCAGAAGTCTGGCGTGAGTATAGTCAAGAGAGTTTTACAGTCATATATGTGTGTGTGTGTGTGTGTGTGTGTGTGTGTGTGTGTGTGTGTGTGTGTGTGTGTGTGTGTGTGTGTGTGTGTGTGTGTGTGTGTGTGTGTGTGTGTGTGTGTGTGTGTGTGTGTGTGTGTGTGTGAGAGTGTGTGTGAATGTGTGTGAATGTGTGTGTGTGTGTGTGTGTGTATGAATGTGTGTGTGTGTGTGTGTGAGTGTATGTGTGTGAGATGGGTTGGAGGGTGTTGTGTGTGTGTGATGGAGGGAGTGTGTGTGTGATGGAGGGTGTGTGTATGTGTGTGATGGAGGGTGTGTGTGTGTGTGTGATGGAGGGTGTGTGTGATGGAGGGTATGTGTGTGTGTGATGTAGGGTGTGTATGTGTGATGGAGGGTGTTGTGTGTGTATGAGTGTGTGTGTGATGGAGTGTGTGTATGTGTGTGGGTGTGAATGTGTGTGTGTGATGGAGGGTGTGTGTGTGTGTGATGGAGGGTGCGTGTGGGGGTTTGGTGGAGAGGTTGAATATTGCGTTAGGGGACCAGCCCTCCTGTGTGAGAATGGGACCCAACGGGTCCCACTTAGCCTAGTACTCTTATTAAAAACAAAGAGAGGAACAGCTAACTGTTGCTCTCATCATTGCAATCATGGTGATGAGATTATATTATAGGCCTCCTAATAGCCAGCAGAGAGAGGAGCACATATGCATGGAGATTATGGAAAGATGGTAAAAAAAAACTGTGTTGTCATAGTGGCTGACTTTAATTTTCCCAATATGGACTGGGACTTCCTCAGTGCCAGATGCTTAGATGGGTAGAATTTGTGAGGGGGTTTATTGAAAACAATATGTGGATATTATAACCAGGGAACGGGTGATAACTAGACATTGTATTTCTGAAAGGAGGTTGGCCAGGTGATCAGTATTTCAGTGGGGAGCATTTTGGAAACATGGATTATAACTCAGCAATTTTTAAGAGTTATTGATAAGGATGAGACTGGACAGTAGTGGAAATTGGTGGAAGGCTTATTACAACAGTATGAGACAAGACACAAAATGCTGGAGGAACTCAACAGGTCAGGCAACATCTGTAGATGGGCAAATTAGCCATTTTGCAGATAAAACGATAATTGGCAGAGTTGTGGATAGTGAGGAAGTTTATCGAAGGGTGCAGCAAGATATAGTGCAGTTGGAAATATGGGTGTAGAAATGGCAGATGGAGTTTAATTCAGACATGCAAGGTGTTGCACTTCAGGAGGTAAAAGTTAAGAGGAACATGTGCAGGTGATGGCAGGACCTGGAAGAGGGATCTTGGTTTCCAAATCTATAACTGTTAAAATAGCAAGGTGTATGGCATAGTTGCCTTGGTTGGTCAGGGCATCCAGTACAATAGTTAGCAAGACATATTGCAGCTGTATATAATTTTAGGTAAGCTACATTTGGAGTATGTTGTGCTGTTTTAGTGGCCACATTGCAGGAAGTATGTGGATCTTTGGGGAGAGTGCAGAAGAGATTCACCAGGACACTGCCTGGATTAGAGAGTATTAATAATATAGAGAGGTGGGACAAACTTGGTTTGTTTCCTCATGAGCTTCGGAGCAGGAAGTTGACCCTGATAGAAGTATGCAAAGTTATAAGATGCATAAATAGGGGAGATAATCAGAGTTTTCTTTTCCAGGTTGGAAATATTAAAGGTTTAAGGTGAGAGGGGGAAAGTTTAAAGGAGATTTGCGAAGTAAGTTTTTTTACCCGGAGAGTGGTAGGTATCTTGAAGATGAAGAAGATGCAATGGTAATAACATTTAGACAGGCACATGGACATCCAGTGGATGTGCACATCATTAGAGATTAGAGATTCCTTTATTTGTCATTCAGACCTTTCGGTCTGAACGGAATTTTGTTGCCTGCAGTCATACATATAATAATAAATGACAAAACACACAATAAACACAAATTAACATCCACCACAGTGAGTTCACCAGGCACCTCCTCACTGTGATGGAGGCAAAAGTCTTAAAGTCTCTGTCTCTTCCCGCTTTCTTCTCCCTCTGCGCTGAGGCGATCCAGGCTTCTGATGCTGTGACCCCGCCGGGCGACGGTAAGCCAGTCCAGCGGCCGAATCCGTGCTCCGCGACGGGCCGGCTCAAACTCCGCGGCCCGGGGTGGTCGAAGCTGCCGAAGCTGCCGCCCTCCAGTCCAGCGGACGCAGCTGTAGTTGCGGGAGCCCCAGAAAAACAGGTCACCAACCTGTGCAGGATGATGGGGTTAGTTCATGTTAGGTCAAGTAATATCATGTTGAGCACAGACAGTGTGGGCTGAAGGGTTACGTTCTGTGCTGTACCATTACTTGTTCTTTGTTCCATGTAATCATCACCTTGGCTTCCAGCACACTGATTGAAAGCTATTGGTTTGGATTAATCACAAACTATGGCCCCCTGCCAGTTTCCAAGGGCTATTAAAGTTAGCACTTGCTATCTCCAAATTATATTTCAGTGGAAAGCTTAAGATGCAAAACTAATTCGGAGTTAGGTATTGTTGATTATAATTTATTGTGCTCAAGTCGGAAGTGAGTTGTGATAGTTTGCCAACATTCCCACATCTGTTCAGTTTTTAAGGGAGAACCAGTGGATGTGTTAAATCTGGACTTTCAGAAGGCTTTCGACAATGTCCCACATAAGAGATTAGTATGCAAACTTAAAGCACACGGTATTGGGGGTTCAGTATTGATGTGGATAGAGAACTGGCTGGCAGACAGGAAGCAAAGAGTAGGAGTAAACAGGTCCTTTTCAGAATGGCAGGCAGTGACTAGTGGGGTACCGCAAGGCTATTTACAATAGCCCCCAGCTATTTACAATATATATTAATGATTTGGACGTGGGAATTGAATGCAACATCTCCAAGTTTGCAGATGACACAAAGCTGGGGGGCAGTGTTAGCTGTGAGGAGGATGCTAGGAGGCTGCAAGGTGACTTGGATAGGTTGGGTGAGTGGGCAAATGCATGGCAGATGTAGTATAATGTGGATAAATGTGAGGGTATCCACTTTGGTGGCAAAAACAGGAAAGTAGACTATTATCTGAATGGTGGCCGATTAGGAAAAGGGGAGATGCAACGAGACCTGGGTGTCATGGTACACCAGTCAATGAAAGTAGGCATGCAGGTGCAGCAGGCAGTGAAGAAAGCGAATGGTATGTTAGCATTCATAGCAAAAGGATTTGAGTATAGGAGCAGGGAGGTTCTACTGCAGTTGTACATGGTCTTGGTGAGACCACACCTGGAGTATTGCGTACAGTTTTGGTCTCCTAATCTGAGGAAAGACATTCTTCGAATAAAGGGAGTACTGAGAAGGTTCACCAGACTGATTCCTGGGATGTCAGGACTTTCATATGAAGAAAGACTGGATAGACTCGGCTTGTACTCACTAGAATTTAGAAGATTGAGGGGGGATCTTACAGAAACACAAAATTCTTAAGGGGTTGGACAGGCTAGATGCAGGAAGGTTGTTCCCGATGTTGGGGAAGTCCAGAACAAGGGGTCACAGCTTAAGGATAAGGGGGAAGTCTTTTAGGACCGAGATGAGAAAAACATTTTTTACACAGAGAGTGGTGAATCTCTGGAATTCTCTGCCACAGAAGGTAGTTGAGGCCAGTTGATTGGCTATATTTAAGCAGGAGTTGGATGTGGCCCTTGTGGCTAAGGGGATCAGGGGGTATGGAGAGAAAGTAGGTACAGGATACTGAGTTGGATGACCAGCCATGATCATGTTGAATGGCGGTGCAGGCTCGAAGGGCTGAATGGCCTACTCCTGCACCTATTTTCTATGTTTCTATGTTTCTATTTCTTGAATTCTAATTTCGCAATTTTTTTCAATAGTTCACATTTTCATTTTTTGCTCAAAATGTATACTTTTAGTCCTGGTAGATTTTGCTGAAGAGAACTTTGGAATAATAGCTCCTTTCGACCTCCTGTCTACAGGATTCATGAGAAGTCAGTTTGCCTGCAGTACATTGTCCTTGTTGAACAATTCATTAGATCATAAAATCATTTGATAGGAGCAGAATTAGGCCATTCGGCCCATTAAGTCTACTCCGTCAATCAATCACAGCTGATCTATTTTTCCCTCCAAACCCCATTCTCCTACCTTCTCCCCATAATCTCTGTCACCTGTACTAATCAAGAATCTATCTATCTCTGCCTTAAAGATATCCACTGACTTGGCCTCCACAGCCTTCTGTGGCAAAGAATTCCACAGATTCATCACCCTCTAACTAAAGAAATTCCTCCTCATCTTCCCTAAAGAACGTCCTTTAATTCTGAGGCTTTGACCACTTGTCCTAGACTCTCGCACAAGTGGGAACATCCTCTCCACATCCACTCTATCGAAGCCTTTGACTAATCTGTACATCTCAATGAGATCCCCCCTCATTCTTCTAAACTCCAGAGAGTATAGGCCCAGTGCCATCAAACACTCATCATATGTTAACCTACTCATTCCTGGGATTATTATTGTAAACCTCCTCTGGACCAATGCATCTTAGCAGTGCAAAGGTTCAAGGTAATGGAACATGCTGAACAGAGGGATCAGCCAAATTCGTAACAAAGGAGAAAGTCAAGGCACATTGAAACCTAGAGGCAAAACACAAAATACAAGATAGACACAAAAAGCTGGAGTAACTCAACGGGACAGGCAGTATCTCCGTAGAGAAGGAATGGGTGACGATTCGGGTCCAGACCCTTCACTGTTCACATCCATATATCCTGAAAATTCACCCATTCCTTCTCTCCAGAGATACTGCCTGTCCCGCTGAGCTACTCCAGCTTTTTGTGTCTATCTTCGGTTTAAATCAGCATCTGCAGTTCCTTCCCACACAAAATACAAGAGACTGATACAGAATGATTCAAACTTACGACAGAAAAGAGAGATGGTGAAACAAATTGGGACAAAGCCACACGGGAAGCAGATGTTAAGACACGATTCAAGAAAAGTAGCAGAGAGTGAATAAAAATATTGGAATATTAAATATGCTACTGAATTAATAATTGCAGATGTGTCATGCAATTTCAATTATAATATTCAGGGGGATGTTTTGTATTTGTGGTACAAGAGTCAATGTTTGGTTAGCGAGATTGGTGGGGCGACACGGTGGTGCAGGTGTAGAGTTGCTGCCTTACAGTGCCCGGGACCCGGGTTTGATCCCTACTACGGGTGTTGTCTTTATGGAGTTTGTACGTTCGCTCTGTCATCGCGTGGGTATCCTCTGGATGCTCTGGTTTCCGCTCACACGCCAGGTTTGTAGGTTAATTGGCTTAACTAAATTTGCAAATTGTCCCTAGTGTGTAGGATAGTGTTAGTGTATGAGGTGATTGTTGTTCAGTGCAGACTCGGTGGGCCAAATGGCCTGTTTACGCGCTGTATCTTTGAAGTCTAAATTCACATACTCCTAAAAACAGTTAGAAACCATAGTTTGAGCCAATGTTTTCTTCTATAATTATTTTGCAATATATGTAGTAATTTTAACCATGCTTGCCATTGATTAGATTTTGCAATTATTGCGTGCCAATTTACTGAAAATGCAATCCTAAAATGGTGTATAAGGGAAACCAGGATAAATTTGGGCATCAGTGAAGCAAAAAGGTCGGTTCAAACAAAATGATGGATGGGGAATTAACCATGCAACGATTGAGAGGGAATTGTAACTTAGAAATGTTGAATTTAATACCAAAACAGTTGGCACACAAAGATAGACAATAGACAATAGACAATGGACAATAGGTGCAGGAGTAGGCCATTCGGCCCTTCGAGCCAGCACCGCCATTCAATGTGATCATGGCTGATCATCCCCAATCAGTACCCCGTTCCGGCCTTCACCCCATATCCCCTGACTCCGCTATTTTACGAGCCCTATCTAGCTCTCTCTTGAAAGCATCCAGAGAAACCCGCCTCCACCGCCCTCTGAGGCAGAGAAGTCCACAGACTCACCACTCTCTGTGAGAAAAAGTGTTTCCTCGTCTCCGTTCTAAATGGCTTACTCCTTATTCTTAAACTGTGGCCCCTGGTTCTGGACTCCCCCAAAATCGGGAACATGTTTCCTGCCTTTAGCGTGTCCAAGCCCTTAACAATCTAATATGTTTCAATGAGATACCCTCATCCTTCTAAACTCCAGAGTGTACAAGCCCAGCTGCTCCATTCTCTCAGCATATGACAGTCCCGCCATCCCGGGAATTAATCTTGTAAACCTACGCTGCACTCCCTCAATAGCAAGAATGTCCTTCCTCAAATTAGGGGACCAAAACCACACACAATACTCCAGGTGTGGTCTCACTAGGGCTCTGTACAACTGCAGAAAGAGCTCTTTGCTCCTATATTCGATTCCTCTTGTTATAAAGGCCAACATGTCATTCGCTTTCTTCACTGCCTGCTGTACCTGCATGCTTACTTTCATAGACTGATGTACAAGGACCCCCAGATCCCGTTGTACTTCCCCTTTTCCCAACTTGATGCCATTTAGATAGTAATCTGCCTTCCTGTTTTTGCTGATCATGGACCTTGTGATGTTCACGTCACGGCGGTCTGTGGCTCCTACAATGACATAGTCAATGAGATGCCACTGTTTGGAGCATGTGTGTCTCCAAGATGCCTCTAGTTTGTTTTTCTGGTGAAAGAGGGTGTTAGCGATGATGAAGTCATGCTGAGTACGTTTGCTGAGAAGCAGAGCTCCATTGGAGTTGATGTTCCCGATGCCTTCCTTTCCTATAGTACCCTTCCAGAGGTGTTAGTCCCAGCCGAACCTGGTGTTGAAGTCTCCTAGGAGAATAATCTTATCCTCCCTGGGGTTTTAGACAGTGTCTCATCCAAGCAGGCGTAGGTATCTTTTGCTTCCTCTTCAGAATCTAAAGTAGGGGCATAGGCACTCACAACTGTTGCCATCTGGTTGTTGGCAAGCACCAGACGGATGGTCATGAGACGTTCAGAGAGGTGGCTGATGAGCTGGTTCCTGATGGCAAACCCAACACCATGGATCCTGGATCCTGGGCTCATCAGCAGCTTTTCCTTTCCAGAAGAATGTGTCGTCACCCTTCTCCTCCTTCAGTTGTCCTTTGTCTGCCCGCTGGGTTTCAGAAAGGGCACCTATGTCAACCCGTGCTGTATAACTCTGACTCCATGAAATCACTTATCAATATGCACATACTTTTCAAGGAACAGTAAAAATGGATAGGCAAATAGGTGCAAGAAAACCATTGGAGGAGTTTGTGCCAAAGCAAAGCATTGAGAAATTACACACATATTTTGGATAGACACAAAGTGCTGGAGTAACTCAATGGGTCAAGAAGCATCTCTGGAGAAAACGGATGGGTGGCTTTTTGGGGTCGGAACCCTTCTTCAGATATCTTCTGACCTGAAACATCACCCATCCTTTTTTCTTCAGAGATGCTGCCTGACACACTGAATTACTCTAGCACTTTGTGTCTATCTTTGGTATAAACCGGCATCTGCAGTTCCTTTCTACACATATTTTGAATGTCAATTACTTTTTTCATGAACAGATAACTGAAACATATGTGCCTTTTGTGAAGTGATTGGTATCACTTTAAGATTTATATTATGTAACCAGCTGCTACCTGGTTCTTGCAATAATGTTTAGTGTAAAATTGGCTGGATATTTGTCTGTCTCAATGGAGAAAGTCAGAGTAAAAATAATTCTGTATTGATACAGTATTTCATTTTCTTTTCATTTCATATTGTATCACATTGTGTTGTTGGTTTGAACTACTAACTATTTTTTCTCATATTTTGAAGAAAGATATTGAAATACCTCTGAGACACATATAGGATTAAATGATCATGACAGGAATATCAAGGGAGAACTATGTAATATATCAAAAGAGCAGTTTTTGATGAGAATTTTAGTTGAATCTCTCCTTACTTGTTCAGATAGATAGTCAAAGAAGTCCATGAATACAGTTTCTTCACAGTTTCTGTGTGGGGGTAGAGTTGTGGCCTTACAACATCAGTTACCCGGGTTCGATCCTGACTAAGGGTGCAGTTTGTATGCAGTTTGTACTGTTCTCCCTGTGACTGGGTGGGTTTTCTTCAGGTGCTCTGATTTTCTCCCACATTACAAAAAAATTTAGGTTTATAGGTTAATTGGCTTCTGTAAATTGTATAGCATGTGGGATGGAACTAGTGTGTAGGATGGAACTAATGAACAGGTGATCATTGGTCAACATGGACATGATGGGCCAATGGGCCTGTTTCCACGCTGTATCTCTTAATTGTCCAGTCAAAGTAGTACCTTCACCCATCTCTAATTGCAAAATAATTTATTTTACTGCAGTGAATTACAGTATGGTCCCCTAAACACCATACTAAAAGTCATAAAAAATACATAGCATGGGAAAGTGATGTAATTTGCATAATATGCAAATTAGCTTCCGCCATTAGAGAAAATTAATAAACTTCAGTGTGATTTGTAATATAAGCCACAATTCAAGTATCCAAAACCATGTTTTCATGATCTGTGAAAATGATGAACATATTCACAGGTTATTTTTATGAGTTTAACATGCATGATTTAGCTTTTTCAATCAGTGAAAATAAAAATTGCCTGATATCTTTGCATCCGTGTGTCTGATACAAAAAATGGCATTAACATTGTTCTGGACTTGCTTTAGGGCTTCTGCTTTACCTACACCAGAAACTCCTGATGTTGTATCACATCCAAGCAATGCATGGTAGAAGAATAGTCTGGAACAGATTTTCTTTCCCCAGATCTTCATTGTCTTCTTATGTTCCTGTGCTTTTTCATGTTGGCTTTGGTTTCAGGTTTCATGAATAGCTCCTTCGTGATTGCATCTCCATGGTAGCACAACAGGATTAGCAGATCTGTATCATCATCAATAAGAATGGTGTCAACAACATTCGCTGACTCTACTGCTGTCTTGACGATCAGGATGTCTGCATCTCCTTTTGCATGAATCCATGTGCAGCCTGCCCTCTCAAGGAACCCAGCATATAAAGAAACCTTTGTTTGTTTACTTTGTTGACGAGAAACTCATTTTTCTTCAGCTTCAGCGAAGTCTCTCCTGTGAATATCACATTTGGTCCCTTGGAGCTGCCAGTGCATCTGTAGTGTGTAGCATCCTTGATGGCAGGCCCATCTTCATAACCATCAAAGACAATGGTTGCCTTTCCATACCGATTTGTCACATATGCGACATACATATGACAAATGCTCTCAAAGGTTTGACCTCTTGACCATGGTAGATGTGGCAAGAGTGCACCACCATCAAACACATGGTGAAGGCTGATCTTCATCAGTTACTTGTTCCTGTGCCTTTGCAATCGTCTGTGGATGAGTGAAAACCCGTTTGCATTCTGTGTGCACTTGCTGACCTTTATGAGTTCTTCCTTGCTGCTCACTGGCCTTGTTGATACTCTCGCTCCCTTTTTACTCGTAGTATTACAGTATCCTGGCCATCTTCTAAACTTTTCAGAAGCACACTCAGCCATGGGTGTCTGTTGTTCATTTGAATATAGAGACAATACTCATAAGTTAAGGTTAGGGTTAGGTTAGGGTTCAATCGGGTAAATACCCTTTCTTAAAAACACAATATTCAGATTCCCTTCATACACCTTCAAAGCAGAGTACTTTAATGCATTTGGATGCTTAATACTATTGAAATTACTATGACAGATTATGCAGGCCTTCAAAAAGCCTTCAAATTCTCTATAACCCTCTAGTAGTCTTCTCGAGAGCCGAAATATTTTAATAAGATTTGATGACAATTTCTTGAAAATGTATTGGTTGCAAAGTGTTTGCCAAATTGTCTTGGCTTTTAAAAAGTTTTCAGAAAATGTATTGGTTGCAAAGTGTTTGCCAAATTGTCTTGGCTTCTAAAAAGTTTTCAGAAGATGTATTGGTTGCAAAGTGTTTGCCAAATTGTCTTGGATTTTAAAAAGTTTTCAGAAAATGTATTGGTTGCAAAGTGTTTGCCAAATTGTCTTGGCTTATAAAATGGTTGCAACAGTTTTCGGATTGATAAAGCGTGAATAAACATTTTATTAGATCAGGACTGTGTTTAATTGCAAAATTGGCGCTCATTCCGTGACTTCTGCTTCGTGGCGAGATGGCGCCGATGACATCATTTCCGGTTAGTGGCAAGATGGCGCTCAGTGTGTCATTTCCGGTTGTGGCAAGATGGCGCTGACTGCAGAAGGCATAGTGAAGACGTCATTGATTAATTCAAGAGAGCTGACTGCTCTGTCTATGGTGAGTGTGTTTGTTGGACGTTATTTAAAGCACGTTTTTGCTTCAGCAGCAGCAGCCTCTACAGGAGGCTTTAAATGTTTGAATCATTCAGTTTACACACTGTATGTTTATCACGTTCTGAAGTTACTTGGCATTTTAGTATTGGTTGTGTGTGTGTGTGTGTGTGTGTGTGTGTGTGTGTGTGTGTGTGAGTCTGTGTGTGTGTCTGTGTGTGTGTGTGTGTGTGAGTCTGTGTGGTGTGTGTATGAGTCTGTGTGTGTGTGAGTCTGTCTGTGTGTGTGAGTCTGTCTGTGTGTGTGAGTCAGTTTGAGCTGTGTGTGTGTGTGAGTCAGTGTGTGTGTGAATCTGTGTGTATGTGTGAGTGCGTGTGTGTGAGTCTGTGTGTGTGTGAGTCTGTGTGTGAGTCTGTGTGTGAGTGTGTGTGTGTATGAGTCTGTGTGTGAGTGTGTGTGTGTATGAGTGTGTGTGTGTGTGTGTGTATGTGTGTGTCAGTGTGTGTGTGTGTCAGTGTGTATGTTGTGTGTGTCAGTGTGTGTTGTGTGTGAGTCAGAGTGTGTGTGTGTGTTGTGTGTGAGTCCGTGTCTGTGTGTGTGTGTGTCTGTGTGTGTGTGAGTCATTGTGTGTGAGAGTGTGTGTCTGTGTGTGAGTATGTGTGTGTGTGTGAGTCTGTGTGTGTGTGTGAGTCTGTGTGTGTGTGTGTGTGTGTGTGTGAGTGAGTCTGTGTCTGTGTGAGTGTGTGTGTGTGCGTGTGTGTGGTTGTGTGTGTGTCTGTGTGAGTGAGTCTGTGTGTGTGTGTGTGAGTGAGTCTGTGAGTGTGTGTGAGTCTGTGTGTGTGTGAGTGAGTCTGTGTGTGTGTCTGTGTGTGCGTGTCTCTGTGAGTCTGTGCATGTGTGAGTCTGTGTGTGTATGTGTGTGTGAGTGTGTGTGTGAGTGAGTCTGTGTGTGTGTGAGTGATTTTACTTCAGAGTCACGTGAGTGACTGCGTGAAGAAGACCCGTCAGGGCGCATGCGCGTCATTACGTCAGTCGCATTGGCGCAGACAGGCTGGGAGGAACAAAGTTCTCCAGCGGTAAGTTTGAAAAATCCTACAGGTAAGTTTAAACTTACTTTTCAGGTTTGTCCGTTGCTGAAATCTTTTCTCGCAGGTTCCTGCTGGACATGAAATTCAGCAAAACCCGGTGGACCGCGGCGAAATTGTGGACCGCGGGGATGCTGGCTTCGGACCGCGGGAGTGCGGTAGCAGGCGGCCGGTGGGTTTTGCTGGTTGAGTCGCGGACAGAACGTCTGCGACTCCCGAGGTTTAATTCGGGCCGCGGGGTTTTGTCGACCGCGGGTTATGCAAGCTGCGGTCACTGTGGGTGGCTGTTGGGCTTGTTATTTTGAGTCGCTGACAGGCAGGTCAGCGACTCGAGAGATATGTTTTAAATAGGGGCCGTGGGGGTTCTCTAGAGCGCGGGGATACCGGCTACGGTCCGCGGTAAAGTGAGGAGCCGGTGGCCATCGGACATCTTGTTAGAGTCGCTGACAGTAAGGTCATCGACTCCCGAGGGTATTCGGGGTGCAGACTGAGCGTGGACGTCGGGTTACTACCCGGCTCATTGAGGGAAGGACCCTGACTTTGGCAGCCCATATGAGTTTGAACTATGTGGAGCCTGGCCAGGAGGGTCCCCTCTGTTATATATTTATGTCCTCAGTGTAGAGGAGTAAGGTCTCAGGGCTGCTCACCAATTCCTCAGTGGAGAGGAGTACAAGGGGTCAGTGTACCCCAACCCCAACTCAGGAAAAGAGATTAGTGGTTTATCACCCTTATGTGTCTATGGCAGTAGCATTTTCTGCTAATTCTGTGGAGGTTTCAGGTTGCCCTCCAAATTAAGGACAAACTCAATTTTGGGAGGCGTTCAAAAGGGTAGACATTATAGTTACCACTTGGTCACATTGTGACTATTATACCGAGACAGATGATTATCATTTACTCAATTAAGGAAATGGGAGGCCTTGTTGAGCTGTATTATCAGTCACCTGTGGGAGTTACACCAGGTGGTGTCATAGTAATTCTGCTCATTAAAAGGGACTGTGCACGGTTTCTTCCCCAAGACGCCAGATTACTCATATTAAAAGTAAATAAATCCCAGGTTTAACTGGGATGGGCGTCTTTATTCACATAAATGTCTTTGCCTATGACAAATAACTGTTAAGTTTTGTCCCAGCATTTCTCACTATGTCTGATGTACGGGGGCCAGAGGCGCTCCAATTGTTCCCTATAGATGGCGTTGCCTTCGGGAAGGAGCACGATTTGGAGTCGCTAGCACGTGCAGCCTGTTTGGGGAAGGAGGATACCAACAGAGTATCGATTTGCATGGCTAGTCCTGGCGGCTGCTGTAGGCGGCGACCTGATAACCCCAACTCAGAGTGAGTGCCAAGCAGGAGTATCAATGTCAGACAACATTGCGTCTCGTTGCAATCCAAGAACGCTCCATCGTAAGGCATGTCAGGCAGCAACACCTAGTAAAGGGTTGCAAAATTCCCCCCACTCAAGGGAGTGGTCGAGAGAGTGCTACAGGAGGATGCACATGTGCCTGAAGCAACACCTGTTTGCAGGGTTGCCATTCCTCCCACTTGGTGCACCACAGTGGTCGAGATAGTGCTAAAATACATGCACACATGCCTGAGGTGACGCCTAGTAAAGGGTTGCCAACATTTCTCCCACTCAAATGGCGGAGTGGTCGAGAGAGTGCTACAGGAATATGCACACGGGCCTGAAGCAACACCTGTTTGCAGGGTTGCCATTACTCCCACTCGGTTCTCCGTAGTGGTCGAGATGGTGCTAACAATACATGCATACAGGCCTGGGGCAGCTCCTGTTGCAGGTAGCATAAGTCCTCCCACGTGGATGTATAGCGGATGAAGATGGAGCCACACACATATGTGATAAGATTGTGGGGAATGGTGTCGAACAACATGCTTGGTACAGAGGCATGTACAAGCAAATGGAGGAGATGGATGGTGATACCTGCTTCAGCTTCGATAAGTCCCACTCTAAAATAGTGTCTAAGGTTAGTATGGATTAACTCCAAACAGGAATCCAAACATGGCTATGTGCCGGGATCCCATGCTGAATGCATGAGGGAAAGCAGTGGGCGTTTGCCTCTAAAATTGCTGCTCAGTCGCTGATTGCTGATCCATCCAGAGAAATCCAAATTAACACCTGACTATTTGGGTCGCAATTGATTCAATTAAGTGACTCTGCCCAGGGAAAAAAAGGGTAGAGCTAATTGACAGCTGTATCAAGCTAATTGAGGCATTAAGGATGCATTTGGGTCATTATAATAGACCTATGCAGTTATCAGTAAAAGCTATTCTGATTTGCAATGGTGGATTCACCATGTGTCCAGGAGTTATAGCAAGGTAATGCTTGACCAGCCTTCCATGATTTTGCAGATGAATGTCAGTGCACTCGGGTGGGGTGTCACGGATACGAGTTTCAGCTGTGGAGGCAGATGGACTGAGCAAGAAGCATCGCTTCTGCAGACATGGGCAATTAACTATTAAGAGGTTTTTATGGACAAGGCTTATTGCTCAAACAAATGTAATCTGCATGTTCAGTTTCAGATTGACAATACTACGCAAGTGGCATATATATTAATCACATCGGTGGAATCAAGTCGGTATTTTGTGACAGATTGGCTAATCAAATTTGGGCCTGGTGCATTTGAAAATATATTTCAGCTATTTATCTACCAGGTAGATTCTACATAGTAGCAGACGCCAAGTCACGAAAGTTCCATGACAACATAGATTGTATATGAATGCCAGATATCGATTTGTTTTGCATCAAGGTTCAACCATCAGCAGCCTAAATAGGTTTCATGGGAACCAGATCAGGTGGCAGTTGCAATTGATACTTTGACATTGAGGAGGTATGTTTTATAAATTTTCCTACCATTTTGCCTAATAGGTCGGAGTCTGCAAGAAATCAAGCAGGATGCCGCTTTGGGGGTGCTTGTAATACCTAATTGGCCGAATCAAGCATGGTTTCCCTTTGATGTTACAGTTAGGGATCCAACCTCTTTTTGGTGGTTCCCAAGCGTAGGAATTGACTGGAGCATTCGCTAACACGGGAAAGTCATCTGTTATGTGATTGTATTGACTTGTTAATTTGCAGGTTTTAAGA
This sequence comes from Malacoraja senta, assembly GCA_038087875.1. NCBI lineage: Eukaryota > Metazoa > Chordata > Chondrichthyes > Rajiformes > Rajidae > Malacoraja > Malacoraja senta. Next base: position 73,660,018 of record CM075977.1, on the reverse strand, counting down.
AGGCCATACCTGGAGCAAGGACTGTCAGGGTGAACGGTGGACATGCTCACTGTAGCCTGGAGAAAGAGTACTCAAAAGGGGTATATTACTTATGTAAAAAATGGGAGCAATATTGTGTACAAAATAATATTGACTATAATACTGCAGGTATTGTGGATATTTTAGAGTTCCTGTTGACACTCTATGATGATGAGGGTCTCAGTTATAGCACCATTAATACAGCTTTAAGTGCTTTGTCATCGTATGGTTTTGATGGGGTCAGGAAAGATCCTATTGGGTTTCATCATATCATAGCTGGATTGATGAAAGGAATTTCAACTCTAAACCTCCTAAACCCAGGTATATGGCGATCTGGGATGTAAGTGTGGTCCTCAAGATGCTTCGACAGTAGGTTCCTGTCATATCTCTGAATTTGCCAAACTAATCATGAAAGTGGTCATGCTCTTGGCATTGGTTCAGCATAGCAAGTGCAGATTTTGCAAAAACTTCTGCTAGACAGGATGGAAGTTGCTGAAGAGAATGTTATGTTATATCATTGCGTCCTGCTTAAGCAGAGCAGGCCAGGTGTCACAGGTTTGTTAAAATCGTGTTTCAGCATAACCTACTGATCCATGTTTATATGTAATGGCACATTTATTTTCATTATATTGAAGCTATAAAGACCTTAAGAAATGTGGAAACAGCATTGTTTATCAGTTACATGAAGCCACACAGGAGAGTGTCAGTGCAGACTATCTCAAGGTGGTTTAAAGCAAATGTTGATTAAGGCAGGTATTAACACTGAAGTGTATATATCCTTTTTCCACTAGTGCAGCAGCAACGTCGTCGACTAGGGGGATGGTTGTTCACAGCGGCTATATTTTATAGGTGCCGGGTGGTCAAATGAATTATTTTTTAAAGATTTTACCATCGGCCGATCGCCGATCGGAGAGAGGCTGTTTGCAAATTCAGTATTAAGTCCTGTTTAGTTCCCCTGGGATAGATGGGTTACTGTTTGTTTTGATTATTCAAATCAATTGTTACTGCATGATATTAACATTTCATGTTTAATGCATTATTGATTGTTTCTCATCGAAAGTCAATCAATGCAGTGAGGCCGGGATTTGGATCTGCGGCATAAAATCACAGAGCTTTGAACCCTTCACGTAGTCACTCACATGACTCCGAAGTAAAATAGTAAGATTAAACGAGAACTTACCAGTTTGAAGTTTGATCTTTATTTCATGAGGAGTTACGTTGGTGATTACGTGCCCGCCACGCCCAACCCTCTCTCATAAAAAAGGTCATATGGTAGTTCTCATGTTGCTCATCTTAATATGTTACTTCAAATATTGTGTTGTCTGTGATTTCATACCGCTGCTTTGAAGATTGACGCGCATGCGCCCTGATGGGTCTTCTTCACGTAATCACCAACGTAACTCCTCATAAAATAAAGATCAAACTTCAAACTGGTAAGTTCTCATTTAATCTTACTAGTCTGTGTGTGTGTGTGAGTGAATCTGTGTGTGAGTGAGTGTGTGTGTGTTTATGAGTGCGTCTGTGTGTGTGGGTGAGTCTGTGTGTGGGGGTGAGTCTGTGTGTGTGAGTGAGTCTGTGTGTGTGAGTGAGTCTGTGTATGAGTCTGTGTGTGTGTTTGTGTCTGTGAGTGAGTCTGTATGTGTGTGAGTGAGTCTGTGTGAGTGAGTCTTTCTGTGTGTGTCTGTGTGAGTCTGTGTGAGTGAGTCTGTGTGTGTGTGTGCATGTCTGTGTGTGTGTGTCTGTGTGTGAGTGAGTCTGCATGAGTGTGTGTGAGAGTGTGTGTCTGAGAGTCTGTGTGTGTGTATAGGGGGGTTGCATGTAAGGTCACCAGGTCAAAGGGCTTGACGCATGGAGCCGCTCAATCCATCTGGAGGACATCGCAGCTTCCGGTATATGTTGTTAATACTCGAAACGCGTACTTTCTTACCTGTTAAAAAACACCAAAATGGTGAATTTTTGCGCTGTAAATAATTGTGGAAGTCGGGGTAACTGTGAGAGACATCTATCCTACTTCAGAATTCCAAAAGTGAAGAGGAAATGAAGATAAAGAGAAGCGAGAGCTGAAGGGACAACAACAGCTAAAGTGGTTGACGAACATTGGTCGTGCAGATATCGAGATTGAAAATATTGGGAATTATCGCCTTTGCTCACTGAATTTCATCAACATTAAGGCATTATTTGTGTTTTTTCTTGAATCCTTTGGTATCTAAAAAGTTTCAGAAGTGATAGATCTGGCTGTAAAATTTAAAAATCGCACATGGTTCCGAAGTGGGTTTTTACATGCAAAAAGAAAACGCTTCTGAAGCTAAGTTTATCATTTAAAAAATCTCCAGACTTACGAGTGGTGTGTGGAAAAGTACGTTTTCTATCATTATGCTATTGAGATGTATATTTAGGCAAATAATAAAATGTCCTGACAGTTTAAACACCCACTCCCTTTCAATAGGATATTGTCAATTTGCTGAGGTTGATTATGTCCAATTAACAGCTAACAACTATGCCATTCCTTGGCTTGCATCTGCGTAAAATGTAATTCAAAACCCACGTATGGTTTGTGATTTTTTTTAATGATAACTTTTCCTTCAGAGGCGTTTTCTTTTTTATGTTAAAAACCCACTTGTGAACCAGGGGCGATTTTAAAATTTTACAGCCAGATTTATCACTTCTGAAACTGTTTAGATGCCAAAGGAATCATGAAAAAACACAAATAATGCCTAAAGCGCCTGTCCCACGGGCATGCGACTCCATGCGGCAAGCGCGACCTAACCGCAAGCGGGGGCCGCGCGGAGGTCGAATGATCCCTGCACAGGGCCGGTCCCACCAGCATGCGGCTGCATGCGGCAAGCGCTACCAAACTGGAAGCGGGGGCTGCGCGGAGGTCGTGACGTCAAGACGGTGCGTACGGTGGCAACGGTGCGCACGGCCGTTGAGGCGGCTGCGTCTGGCGTCGAGGCGGTGCACACGGCCTCGAGGCAGCTGCGTCCGGCGTCGAGGCGGTGCGCACGGCCGTCGATGCGGCGCGCACGGCCTCGATGCGGCTACGGGGCGGCAGGCCGTTGCCGCACGGAATTTTTTAACAGTGTCAGTTTTTCGGAGCCCCGCGCGATGTCGGGACCAGCTCCACACAATTCCATACGGCTCCGGCGATCGGTGGGACCGGCCCCGTGAACTCCGCGCGGCCCCCGCACGGCCCCCCGCTTGCGGTTAGGTCGCGCTTGCTGCATGCAGTCGCATGCCCGTGGGGACAGGCCCTT
>CM075977.1:73567413-73656546 GCA_038087875.1 Malacoraja senta | reverse complement strand
GCCCCCGCTTGCGGTTAGGTCGCGCTTGCTGCATGCAGTCGCATGCCCGTGGGACAGGCCCTTTACTGTTGATGAAATGCAGTGAGCAAATGCAATAATTCCCAATAATTTCAATCTCGATATCTGCACGGCCAATGTTCGGCAAGCACTTTGGCTGTTGTTGTCCCTTCAGCTCTCGCTTCTATCTACCGTCATTTCTCCTCACTCTTGGAATTCTGAAGTAGGATAAATGTCTCTCACACTTATCCCGATTTCCCTAATTATTTACAGCTCAAAAATTGACCATTATGGCAGGTTTTAACGGGCCCGCTACGCTGGAAACAATGGTAAGTGCATACCTGCTGTTCATCGCGTGTACTCCAGTTGGCGTAGCGTAGCAACAGTATGGGTCACGGGTCGTGACCCGACTCCCGTGCAACCTCCTTATATGTGTGTGTGTGTGTGTGAGAGTCTGTGTGTATCTGTGTGTGTCTGTGTCTGTGTCTGTGTGAGTGTGTGTGAGTCTGTGTGTGTGCGTGAAAGTCTGTGTAAGTGTGAGTCTGTGTGTGTGTGTATATATATCTGTGTGTCTGTGTGTGTGTGTCTGTGTGTGTGTGTCTGTGTGTGTGCATGTGTGTCTGTGTGTGTGTGAGAGTGTGTGTCTGAGAGTATGTGTGTGTGTGTGTGTGTGTATATGTGTGTGTGTGAGAGTGTGTCTGAGAGTATGTGTGTGTGTGAGAGAGAGAGTCTGTGTGTGTAAGTCTGTGTGTGTGTGTGTGAGAGTCTGTGTGTGTGTATATCTGTGTGAGAGTCTGTGTGTGTGTGAGTCTGTGTGTGTGAGTGTCTGTGTGAGGTGGAGAGTGTGTGTGTGATCAACAAATAACAAATAGTACAAATAATATAGTATTTCGTAGTTCAGAGCTTATTCGTTATGTTTAATAGCCTGATGGCTGTCAGGAAGAAGCTGTTCCTCAATGTGGATGTTACAGTTTTCAGTTTACAAAAGTCGGACGTGACTCCAGAAGTCGGGCATAAGTCAGTCAGTCCACAAGCCTGGATTCATTCTGTCAGTCCCAAGGCAGTGAGTGAGTCCAGAGGCCATGAGTAGGTCGCTCACCGCCCCCCCCCCCCCCACTGACATCCCCCACCTCAAGACGCTGCCCTCTGCCTGGCTCTAAGATGCTCCCCATCCTGAAGCCGCCCACATCCCCCCGCTGCAGGACACCCCATCCCTCATCAGCCCACTCCGACAGCCCCCGCCTCAAAAATATGTTTTGCACAAATTCTTCAGTGAGTCCAGAGGATTGAGAATTACAACAAAACAATGGAATTCTTTAATTTGCCACAACCAAGAAATGGAAGGATGCACATTGATGATGACAATCCAGAATTGCTGCAGGAATTGCAATACGATAGAACTGAACAACAGCAATTTGTTGAGGAGAATGGGCCTCTGCTGAATGCTGAGCAGAGAGCAGTGTATGCACTCAATTTAACAGAAGATGAAGACATTCCCCTTCAGCAGACCCAATTCTCCATTCAATCAAGTTTTGCTATGATGATCCATAAAACACAAGGACAAACAATGCAGAAGGTGTTGATCTACCTCGACAAACCGGTATTTCAGCATGGAAAACTATATGTGTCTCTTAGCCGTGCCGTGAGTAAGTGAACTGCCAGCCCACCAGCTGTAAGTGACTGAACTGCCAGCCCACCAGCCGTGAGTGACTGCACTGCCAGCCCACCAGCCGTGAGTAAGTGAACTGCCAGCCAACCAGCTGTAAGTGACTGAACTGCCAGCCCACCAGCCGTGAGTGACTGCACTGCCAGCCCACCAGCCGTGAGTAAGTGAACTGCCAGCCCACCAGCTGTAAGTGACTGAACTGCCAGCCCACCAGCCATGAGTAAGTGAACTGCCAGTCCACCAGCCGTAAGTGACTGAACTGCTAGCCCACCAGCCGTAAGTGACTGAACTGCCAGCCCAAGAATCCATTCGGCCCACAATGTCCATACTAGCCCTCTGAAAATCAGTCCCTTCGGCCCACAACACCCATACTAGCGCAACAGAATGCCCCCCCCCCCGGCCAGCAATATTGGAATCGGTGGAGAGGTGGAATATTGTGTTGGGTGACCAGCCCTCCCGTGTGATGCTGGGACCCAACGGGTCCCACTTAGTCTAGTATCTTCTGCAAACTTCGCCACAAAACCAAGAAGGATGTTGACTTTTGGGAAGACCACTAGAACCAGGAGTGGGTTATTTTCTCCTTGAGCCTGCCATGACATTCAATAAAATCATGACGTTCATTAAATCAGATCATGGCGTGAATGCCACAATGAAACCTATCTCCATAATTTCCCTAGAAAGTCTCAAAATATATCTATCTCAGCCTTGATTTCACTTCAAGACTGAGTTTCTACAGCTCTCTAAAGTTGAAACCTTAAAGATCTAGAATCTTATTAAAGGAGAAATTCCTCCCTTGTCAGTAGGTGACCACTGTAATGTAAATAAAGTTGAAGGGGGAGATGTAATGTAAATGCCAGTGCCCCTTAAGGCCAGGAGTAGAAGCTGGCGAGTATGCCTGTGCCTCGTGACTGAGGTCAAGTGACCTTCTCGAAATTTCTGTTAGTTGTTGGAAATAAACTCTTCTTACAAGATGTCGGACGTGTATTCATTGTGGTAGTCACAACAGGATCATACAGTAAACATTACAACCACATTGCTAGATGTTCTAGAAAGATGGATTCCAGAAAACAGAAACAGCTGCAGCTATAGCCTGCAATGATGAAGCAATGAAATTCATAGGTACCTAAGAAACAACACATTTGGTGGGATGTACAGCTCTTAGTTTTTGCATTGAGTTGTAGAATTACATAAATAGTGAGGGAAAATTAACTGAACATAGGTTGAATATTTAAAAATGGGAATGTATGGGTTACAGAGGCAGTTCATTGCCATAAGAGATTTAATGTGATTAAGGTATGGATTGAAGAGTTTTGGATTCAACTTTACGAGGTGGAAGGTAAGGGAATGGCCAGGAAAATCGTAGTCAATTAATTGGAATGGTTGAAAACTGTTGCATATCTAGCAATACTTTATTTACCAAGATTTAGATAAAGCTCTTCAATGGACTATTATACATTGATGGATATTAATATTAAAATCTTAGTAATTGAAGGCTAATAATAGCTGACATTATTGAATTTAATGGAGATTCCCTGGATGCTTGTTTGAAATATTATTACCCTGAAATGTTAGCTCTTTCTACAAATACTTCCTTGGCTACTGTACGTTTACATAGGACATAAAACATAGAACTGTACAGCACAGGAACAGGCCCTTCGACTCACTATATCCGTGCTGAACAAGATGTCAAGTTAAACTAATTTCCACTGCTTGAATGAGATCCATATCCTTCCATTCCTTGCCCATCCAAAAGCCTCTTAAATGCCCACTATTTTATCTGTCTCCACCACCTCACCTGGTGTCATGTTCCAGGCCACTCACCATTTCCCACATTAAAAAAATTCCCCGACACGTCTTTAAACTTTGCCCCTCTTACCTTTCTAGCCAGGCATGGAAATCGCTATCAAAACATGGGGGGGGGGACACAATTTCTTGGTGGCCGCATGCGCACATACGTGAGGCTTCGGGCGTTAGCCCTGTGGACGGTAACATCGGGAGCTCACCTGGTTGGTGACCGACTACGAACTCCAGCATCAGCACTTCGTCCGCCCAGAATCGTGGGGCTTCAATCGGTCCGTTCGCAGGGGCTTCAACATCGGGAGCTTCGATTGCCTCGACGCAGCAATTTGACCACGGGGCGGTGGAAGATCCCCAGGCCGGCCAGGCCGGGCGATGAAAAGCCCCACGAACGGGCCGATTCAAGCTCCGCTCTATGATCTTTGCTCCACGGACATCTCCTCCTCCAATCACCGCACTGTATCCTCAGTCCCACCCCCTACTTCCACCTCTGACTGACAACTCCCTCTTCCAATGATCGTGCTGAATCATCATGCCCCCCCCATCACTGCCTGCTGACTGACGTTTCTCGTCCAATCAGCGCCCTCGATCATCAGTCCCTCCCCCACTGTCTCGCGGAAAGCAGAGATTTTTAATAGGATTTTTTCACCGAGTTTTAAAATACGGATTACAAAACATGGAGGGGGGGTTGTCCCCAACCTCTCAAAACATGAGGGGGACCGTCCCCCCTGTCCCCCCCCCCCCCCGGCATTTTCGCCCCCCTGTTTCTAGCAAATCCCCTTTTTTTGTTTCAGGTTTCCAGCTTCTGCAGAGTTTGACTTTTGAGGCTCTAGTTATTAGATCTTGCTTCTTTTATTCACATTGCTTGTCACAGCTTATATATGTTCATCCAGAGGAACAACTCTCTCTTTTATACTAACTCGAGCAAAAGAGGAGACAGAACTATAAGAAGCAATTATAAGCCCATACTGTATATTCCAGTTGGCTGGTTTCCTGTTGACTCATGGTGTACAATGGGCAGCTGACTGATTAAATACTTTCTCTGTGAAATCCTCTAATTGGGTCTTTCTTCAGGACAAAGAGAAGGTGCTAATCCAGGAAATAAATATTCACCTGGGAAAATGGCTGTCAGCGCAAAACGTTAAAGAGCTACAACCCTCGAGTTATTACCTAGTTAGAAGTTCGAAAACTTGCTATACACTGGGTTTTACTGGCAAAGTGGTACTTTGAGAGTTGCCGTTTGCTAGCTATCAAGCTAAGGCATTTATTTTCTGCAGGGAGTATTTTGTGCAGTATGATGAGAAATGAAGCATGGCTCAATGATCACAATGAAATAAAAATGTCATGTGTAGAATTGGATTGAAGTCCACGCAGGTGGTTTGCCAACATCGGGGAGAAAAAAGTAAGTTCCAATGGTGCTTTTGATCAGTAGATTACACAGGAAACACATTCTGTGCTTTTGTTCAGTAGATTACACAGGAAACACATTCTGTAAAGGGGCTGGATGGTTTGGAGTTTGTAAAATGTGTGCAGGATAGTTTTTTGCAGCAATACATAGAGGTACCTGCTAGAGAAGGGGCAGTGCTGGACCTGTTAGGAAATGAGACAGGTCAGGTGGCGGAGGTATGTGTTGGGGAGCACTTCACGTCCAGTGATCACAATACCATTAGTTTCAATATAATTATGGAGAAGGTCAGAACTGGACCAAGGATTGAGATTTTTGATTGGAGAAAGGGTAACTTTGAGGAGATGCGAAAGGATTTAAAAGGAGTGAATTGGGACATTTTGTTTTATGGGAAGGATGTAGAAGAGAAATGGAGGTCATTTAAAGGTGACATTTTAAGAGTACAGAATCTTTATGTCCCTGTTCGGTTGAAAGGAAATAGTAATAATTGGAAAGAGCCATGGTTTTCAAGGGAAATTGGACAATTGGTTCGGAAAAAAGAGAGAGATCTACAATAATTATAGGCAGCATGGAGTAAATGAGGTGCTTGAGGAGTATAAAGAATGTAAAAAGAATCTTAAGAAATAAATTAGAAAAGCTAAAAGAAGATATGAGGTGCTTTGGCAGGTAAGGTGAAAGTAAATCCAAAGGGTTTCTACAGCTATATTAACAGCAAAAGGATAACGAGGGATAAAATTGGTCCATTAGAGAGTCGGAGTGGACAGCTATCTGCAGAGCCAAAAGAGATGGGGGAGATATTGAACAATTTCTTTTCTTCGGTATTCACCAAGGAGAAGGATATTGAATTATGTGAGGTAAGGGAAACAAGTAGAATAGCTATGGAAACTATGAGATTCAAAGAAAAGTAAGTACTGACACTTTTGAAAAATATAAAAGTGGATAAGTCTCCAGGTCCTGACAGGATATTCCCTAGGACATTGAGGGAAGTTAGTGTAGAAATAGCAGGGCTATGACAGAAATATTTCAAATGTTATTAGAAACGGGAATGGCGCAGGAGGATTGGCGTACAGCGCATGTTGTTCCATTGTTTAAAAGGGTTCTAAGAGTAAACCTAGAAATTATAGACCTGTTAGTTTGACGTCAGTGATGGGCAAATTAATGGAAAGGATACTTAGAGATAATATATATAAGCATCTGGATAAGCTGGGTCTGATTAGGAACAGTCAACATGGATTTGTGCCTGGAAGGTCATGTTTGACTTATCTTCTTGAATTTTTTGAAGAGGTTACATGGGAAATTGATGAGGGTAAAGCGGTGGATGTTGTCTATATGGACTTCAGTAAGGCCTTTGACAAGGTTCCACATGGAAGGTTGGTTAAGAAGGTTCAATTGTTGGGTATTAATGGTGGAGTAGCAAGATGGATTCAACAGTGGCTGAATGGGAGATGCCAGAGAGTAATGTTTGTCAGGTTGGAAGCCGGTGACTAGTGGGGTGCCTCAGGGATCTGTGTTGGGTCCACTGTTGTCTGTCATATACATCAATGATCTGGATGATGGTGTGGTAAATTTGATTAGTAAGTATGCAGATGATACTAAGATAGGTGGTGTTGTGGATAATGAAGTAGATTTTCAAAGTCTACAGAGAGATTTAGGCCATTTGGAAGAGTGGGCTGAAAGATGGCAGATGGAGTTTAATGCTGATAAGTGTGATGTGCTACATCTTGGCAGGACAAATCAAAATAGGACGTACATGGTAAATGGTAGCGAATTGAGGAATGCAGTTGAACAGAGGGATCTAGGAATAACTGTGCATAGTTCCCTGAAGGTGGAATCTCATGTAGATAGGGTGGTAAAGAAAGCTTTTGGTGTGCTGGCCTTTATAAATCAGAGCATTCAGTATAGAAGTTGGGATGTAATGTTAAAATTGTACAAGGCATTGGTGAGGCCAATTCTGGAGTATGGTGTACAGTTTTGGTCGCCAAATTATAGGACAGATGTCAACAAATTAGAGAGAGTACAGAGGAGATTTACTAAATGTTGCCTGGGTTTCCGCAACTAAGTTACAAAGAAAGGTTGAACAAGTTAGGTCTTTATTCTTTGGAGCGCAGAAGGTTAAGGGGAGACTTGATAGAGGTCTTTAAAATGATGAGAGGGATAAACAGAGTTGACGTGGATAAGCTTTTTCCATTGAGAGTAGGGAAGATTCAAACAAGAGGACATGATTTGAGAATTAAGGGACAGAAGTTTAGGGGTAACATGAGAGGGAACTTCTTTACTCAGAGAGTGGTAGCTGTGTGGAATGAGTTCCCAGTGGAAGTGGTGGAGGCAGGTTTGATTTTATCATTTAAAAATAAATTGGATAGGTATATGGACGGGAAAGGAATGGAGGGTTATGGTCTGAGTGCAGGTAGATGGGACTAGGTGAGAATAAGTGTTCGGCACGGACTAGAAGGGCCGAGATGGCCTGTTTCCGTGCTGTAATTGTTATTATATGGTTATTACTGTTGCATGGAATTTATCCCATTCTAATCCATCACCGACACAATCTCTGTCACAAAATAGTTGGTAACAAAGGAAATCGAGGTAGAAACAAAGAACTGTAGATGCTGGTTAATACACAATAAGACACCCAGTGCTAGTGTAACTCAGCAGGTCAGGCAGCATCTGTGGCGAAAAGGAATAGGTAATGTTTCAGTCGAGACCCTTCTTCAGACTCTGAGTCTAAAGAAGGGTCTCGACCCGAAATGTCACCTATTCCTTTTCTCTAGAGATGCCATCTGCTCCCACTGATTTACTCCAGCATTTTGTGTCTATCTTCGATGTACACCAGTTCCTTCCTACACATTTCAGGTCAAGACCCTTTATCAGGCAATCTATGTTTCTGACTATTTCTTAAAGAAAAAAAACTCGAAACAAATCTGAAAAATGCCAAACTAATGTGTACTCTGAACGAGTGTTTGAATTGGTGTATTCTATTTCTTCAATTTTACTTTTCTCTTATACCCAATCAATGTTGTGACAGGAGGCCATGGAATTACAGAATGTAAATCTATACTAATATTCTTGAATGCTGCATCATGATTTGCTTGAAAGAATAGCATTAAGACATCAAAAATATCATACAAATTGAACCAAGGAAAAATACCAGATTCCTACTTCTTAATTTATTTAATAAAACAACAATCAATGGGACTTTTATTTATGTTTTATATTATTTTGCAGCATGGAAACGGGCCTTTTGGCTCACAGTGTCTATACGACCCATCGATCTCCATTCACACTAGTTGTATGTTATCCTTCTTCCTCACCCTGTACATCAGGGTCAATTCACCAATTAACCAACAAAACCGCATGTCTTTGAGATGTGGGAGGAAACCAGTGCACAAGGAGAAAACCCAAGCTGTCACGGGGAGAAAGTACAAACTCCACATGGACAGACAGCACCCAAGGTCAGGATTGAACCTTGGTCTCTGGCACTGTGAGGCTCCATTTCTCTACCAGCTACGCCACTGTTACAATTTGTTCTGGTCTCCATAGCTGCTGCCTGACCTACTGAGCACTTCCAGCTCTTTCTAATTTTCTTTTAGTTACTATTTTAGTTAACTCTGCTAGAAGCTAAGAGGATATAAGAAGGAAATGGGAGGCAATAATATAATTTCTAACATTGAATATTAACAGTGATTTAATAAAGCACAATAGCCAGAATTTAGACTTCAAATATTGGAGTGCCTTCATTCCCAAAACATTTGACATTAGAAAAATAGATTTTTGAAATATTCATAAAATTCCGATATACAAACAAGAAACCCCAATCAAAAATAGTAATCAGAGGATTCTAATAAATTAACTTTCATGTCATTGGTCTTTAAAAAGGAACTAAAATGATAATCAATATCTGTGCCATCAGAGTTCTTGCAATGGCCATATGAAGGATTTATTAGAGAACTCATCTATTTTTGCAGTAATGTCATGAACTACATTTCAATCAATATATTAACAATGTTATGCTGCATAATGTGGAGACTTGACAGAAATGACAAGTCACAGTACCTGACGAGACCTGTAGCTCATTTTAATTGGAATTAGTCTGACGGACAGGAATATAAATTCACTTCAGGAATGGCAGCATTTCCACTTTGCTCAAATCTACTTAGAATACCTCATTTATGAGCTTGTGGGTTTAGGTGATGTATAGAGGAGAGCTCTTTTTAAGCTGAGATGAAAATATTACTGGAATGAATCAAAAGCTGTATGTCAACTTTCAACCAAGGGTCCCCTGAGACAAGGTTGGTAGCATCAGTGTGCGATGTTACCATGGAAACCAAACTTGTCTTTTGACCAGTGTCATGAAGTTAGCCTTTAAGTAATCACTGTGTACCATGTATCCTCCCACTCAGAACATTAGGCAAAGTTTCCCTGTGGAAAATACCCCTCTTTCTCAAATTATTTGGATTTTATTTATCTGCTAAAGGATTTTCAAAGAGAAAACATGAAGTTAAACTAATGTTTGAAAAAACAATTATTCATGCATCACGTCAGTTATTTAAAGTTGCAATACATTTTGTGTTATTCTTTGTAGATTTTTATTAGTATTGAATAGAACTAACAATTCATTATCTACAGTTTCAATCTGGGATGATTTTATTGTTCTTTGTATAATTTGTTTGCCTTTTTCTCAGTGTGTTTCAGCATTCACATTTAATTCATCCAAACTGTACCTTGAACAAAGGGGTAAACATAGAGAAACATAGACACTTGGAAAATAGGTGCAGGAATAGGCCATTTAGCCCTTTGAGACAGCACTGTCATTGAATATGATAATGGCTGATCATCCAAAATCAATACCCTGTTACTGCTTTCTCCCCATATCCCCTGATTACATTAGCATCTAACTCTCTCTTGAATTCATCCAGTGAATTGGCCTCTACTGCCTGTGGCAGAGAATTCCACAGATTCACAACTCTCTGGGTGAAAAAAGAGTTTCCTTATGTCAGTCCTAAATGGCCTACACCTTATTCTTAAACTGTGACCCCTGGTTCTGGACTCGCCCAATATCGGGAATTGTTTTCCTGCATCTAGCTTGTCCAATCTCTTAAGAATGTTATATGTTTCTATAAGATCCCCTCTCAATAGACGAAAGACAATAGACAATAGGTGCAGGAGTAGACCTTTCGACCCTTTGAGCCAGCACCGCCATTCAATATGATCATGGCTGATCTTCCACAATCAATACCCCATTCCTGCCTTCTCCCCATATCCCCTGACTCTCTTTAAGAGCCCTATCTAACTCTCTCTTGAAAGTATCCAGAGAACCGGCCTCCACCGCCCTCTGGGGCAGTGAATTCCACAGACTTACAATTCTCTGTGTGAAAAAGTGTTTCCTCATCTCCTTTCTAAATGGCTTACCCCTTAATCTTAAACTGTGACCCCTGGTTCTGGACTCCCCCAACATCGGGAACATGTTTCCTGCCTCTAACGTGTGCAAACCCTTAATAATCTTATATATTTCAATAAGATTCCCTCTCATCCTTCTAAATTCTAGAGTGTACAAACCCAGCCACTCCATTCTCTCAGCATATGACAGTTCCGCCATCCCAGGAATTAACCTTGTGAACCTACTCTGCACTCCCTCAATAGCAAGAATGTCCTTCCTCAAATTTGGAGACCAAAACTGCACACAATACTCCAAGTGTGGTCTCACTAGGGCCCTGTATAACTGCAGGACCTCTTTGCTCCTCTACTCAACTCCTCTTGTTATGAAGGCCAACATGCCATTCGCTTTCTTCACTGCCTGCTGTACCTGCAAGTTTACTTTCTTTGACTGATGAACAAGGAGCCCCAGATCCCATTGTACTTCCCCTTTTTCCAACTTGACACCATTTAGATAATAATCTGCCTTCCTGTTTTTACTACCATAGTGGATAACTGCACATTTATCCACATTAAACTGCATCTGCCATGCATCTGCCCTCTCACCGAACCTGTCCAAGTCACCCTGCATTCTCATAGCATCCTCCTCACAGTTCACAGTCTCATCCTTCTAAATTCCAGTGAATATGTCCAGTCGATCCATTCTTTCATCTCTTGTAGATTTGTTTCATTAACCTAAATAAGGTCGATCAATTTGAAAGTAAGGCTGACAGCTTTAATGTGCTGCAATGTGAAACTGGTCAATGCATTCCTCCATCGGAAAATAAGGAAAGAAGTCACTTTGCAGAGTGAAGAAAGAAATTGCAGTTTATTTCTCATGCATTCAAGCCAGCAGTAACAAGGAATAATAGGAATATTCATGTATCAGGTCAGGTTTAATTTAGTTTAGTTTAGTTTAAATATACAGTGCGGAAACACGTCCTTTGGCCCACCGAGTCCGCGGCAACCAGTGATCCATGCACACTAACACTATCCTACACACACTATGGACAATTTACAATTTTACCACGCCAATTAGCCTACAAATCTTTTGAGTGTGGGAGGAAACTGGAACACCCGGAGAAAACCCACACAGGTCACGGGGAAAATGTACAAACTCCATACGGACAGCACAGTTGTCAGGATCGAACCCATGTCTCTGGTGCTGTAAGGCAGCAACTTTACCACTGCGCCAACGTGCCACCCACAGTGACTAAACACACTTTGGAATGCTTGTTTTTGGTACCATGGATGAATTGATCTGCTCATCAAAAGTAATTAGGGCTGAGATTGCCAGGTCTGAACTATGGCAGTTGGATTTGTCTATGTCTTGCCAAGTCAATAAAAGCCTACACTGAAGTAAAATGGACTATGGTGTCTCAGAATCATGAAACCATAGAAAGGTACATACACAGTACAGCACACCGGTAGAGTTGCTGCCTTACAGCATTAGAGACCCGGGTTCAATCCTGACTAAGGGTGTTGTCTATACGGAGTTTATATGTTCTCCTTGTGACCGCCCCTGTTTTCTCCGAGTGATCTGGTTTCCTCCCACACTCCAAAGATATTTAGGTTTGTTGGTTAATTGGCTTCAGTAAGAATTGTAAGTTGTCCCTATGTATAGAATAATGATAGTGTACGGGGATCGTTGGCTAATAAAGTATGATTATGATTATGATTATGATTTAAGATGTGCCCCTCCACAATTAATCATTGGAGCAATTAACTGGCACTAGCCATGTTGTTCATTGCATTAATCCACATCCACAGAGGGCAATTTGAGCAGTTGTTGGTGCTAGCTTATGTTAACTGCTACTGCATGAAGACATGTATCTGCAACTCAAAAGAGCACCGCTCATTCATGTTGATCACAGTTGGAAGACTTTCCAAAGCTTTACGAAGGTTGAAGTGAGATGTGGCAAAAAAAACTAAAATCCCACAAATTACAGAAATTGCTCCAGGCACCTTGTGTAGGGAGGAACTGCAGATGCTGGTTTAAACCATAGCTTCAGACAAGGTGAAGAGAATGAGAGAATACCTTTTGGTGCTAGAAAAACACATTGATCCATCATGAAATTTGGGTAGCACAGTAAAACCACTGCATTGTGGCACCAGAGGCCCAGGTTCAATCCTGGCCTCAGGTACCTTTTTCATTCAGTTTGCATGTTCTCTCTGTGACCACATTAGTTCTCTCCGAGTGCTCCAGTTTCCTCCCACATCCCAAAGACGTGCTACTTGTTAGATCGATTGACCATTATACATGGTCTCCAGTCTATAGTTGAGTCGTAGAATTTGGGAGGAGTGGGATGGAGGAGAGCGTTAATAAGAATATAGGGAGAATGAAAAAGTGAGACTAATGTATTATTAATGTCAAATTACTTGGTGTAGACTATGTGACGATGGGCCTGTTTCCGTAGAAACAAGGAGCTGCAGATGTTGGTTTGCTAAAAATGTCACTGTGCAATGTACACGTGACAATAAAGCACCATTGAACTAGAAAAAAGATGTGGATGATGGAAGTGCAACTATAGAACTGAACGACACTGTTATGTTGACCAGCCTCACAAAAGAGTTCTGCCTTTGGTGAACATGTGCAGGTAAGGCTGCAGCCGATAGCAGGTGTCCATGATGACCTACTTGAAGAATCAGTATCTTCACAATCATCTCCACATCATTATTTAGAGGCACAACTACAGGAAAAGGATCCTAATCTAGACAGGTGACAAAGCAAGGCATTTTTCACACTGAGAATGATACCCAAAATAGTCATTATGGTTTTGAAGAGACAAATCTAGGCATATTGAAGTCACCATTGGAAGTTGTGATAGTGAATCAGAAGTTTTTGTGCAAGGATAAGCCAAATGGGTCACAATGTCTCTCCAGTTTCCAACTAGTTTTGTGAATATGATGGCTGAATGTTATGAACACGAGGAATTGGAAGAAAGACAAGAAATAGAAAGGTAACTGAAGAGTGATAAATCAATGATAGACAAACTGCAACCGTGAAATACAAGGAAATACATGAGGAGTACATAAAAGATTTATAAAAAAGATGAGAACAAATAAAGAAGGGATAGGATCAAAAGGCTTGTTTGTGACCTTTACAACTTAATACGCAATTCATATGTTTCCAGGAACATAATAGTCTTATCAAAGAGGTTTTATTATGTTGTTCTTATTGAGGGGAAAATTGCAACAAAGCAACTGAATGGTCTCGAAGGACCGAATGGCCAACTCCTGCACCTATTGCCTATTATCTATTGTCTATTGTCTTGATTGTTACCATGAAACTTTGGAGTCACACAGGATACAGGATGGTGAAGGGTCCTTCTGACCACCTTATGTACTCCACATATAATTAATGTGCTCCTTCTGTACTCGACATATAATTAATTCTGTACTAATCCCATCTTTATTCTCATATTCATATCAACTGCCTGCAAAGGAGTACAGGCAGATTCGATCATTTATCATCGTTACTTTTTTTGCATATCTTTCATTTGTTCTATATCTCTCTATATTATTGTCTATATCTCGTGTTTCCCTTTCCCCTGACTCTCATTCTGAAGAAGGGTCTCGACCTGAAACGTCACCTATTCCTTTTCTCCGGAGAAGCTGTCTGACCCGCAGAGTTACTTCTGCATTTTGCAAATATTGTGGGCCGAAGGGGCGATTCCTGTGCTGTACTGTACTGTACTGTACTATGTTTAACTCTAACCCCTCCCCACCATGAATCTTTTGCCCAGTTTATAGTAGCCCATTAAACTACCAACCAGCAGACCATTATCTTCTTTAATCACATCCAGCTGGATAAAGATCAAAAAATGTTTAAAACGTTCATCACATCAAAAATTTAAATTTCATACTTTCTTTTAATTCTTTGCTCTTTCTTGGGTAATTGAGGCCAGGGGATTTGACAAATCAAAGTAACACTGCCAAGGGGATAACATTAATGTTAATTGAGCAACCAATTAATGGCCTAGTGATTAAAATATATAGTTCAAGATCAAGTTGTTATTTTGCAAATATGGCCCAATCAAGAACAATTAATATGGATTAATGCCATGCTTGGTCAATTCAAGACTCCATTGCAGTGATAATAATTGGATATATATCTGTGGGGAACCTCTGGTGCATCTAAAGTAATTTTGGTAATGAATTCCTGGAGATAGCACAAACAGTTTAACTGCTCTCCCGCTGAACTCACAGCTGGTGCTCCATGGAATTCCTGCAAAGGTTCATCCCACCCTGTTTAATTTCATTTTTCATATAGCTTGTGTTTTATGACTGTTGGCTGATCAATTTCCCTCCTGGGATTAATAAAGTTCTATCATATCGTATTATAGAAACATAGAAAATAGATGCAGGAGTAGGCCATTCAATATGATCATGGCTGATCATCCAAAATCAGTACCCCGTTCCTGCTTTTTCCCCACATCCCTTGATTCCATTAGCCCTAAGAGCTATATCTAACTCTCTCTTGAAAACATTCAGCGTATCGTATCGTATCGTATCATTTCCTAATATTCAGAAAACTTTCAATTAAGGGTTTCCAGGAAACTTGTTCCAAAAATTCTTGCCCATGACATAAAAAAACAACAACAGGGCATCATTTGAACATTGATTGCAGACAAGGATTAAAGAGGTGAGGTTAGAGATTTGAACTGATGCATCACAAATCAGGGTGAGCTACACCATGAGACACAGAATTGGCTTAGTGCAAGGAGTCAGAGGATGGTAATAGCGGTTTGCCCAGAACAGCTATTTGCCTCATTGGTGATCCCTGGACTATCTTTGATCCGACTTTACTGGCTTTACCTTGCACTGAACGTTATTCCCTTATCATGTATCTATCATGTATCTATACACTGTAAATGGCTCAATTGTTATCATGTAATGTCTTTCCGCTGACTGGTTAGCACGTAACAAAAGCCTTTCACTGTACCTTGGTACACGTGACAATGAACTAAACTGAACTCTTATAAAGTCATAGAGTGATACAATGTGGACACAGGCCCTTTGGCCCATCTTGCTAACACTGGCCAACATGTCCCAGCTACACTAGTCCCACCTGCCTGCGTTTGGTTCATATCCCTCCAAACTTGTCCTATCCATGTCCTACCCATTACTATTCAGATTGGAGAGTTCTGACCAGTGGTGTACCCCAGGGATTGGTTCTAAGTCTGCTGCTGATTGTCATCTATATTAACAAATTCATATGCAGTGAGATACAGTGAAAACTAGGTTTTGTTTGCTGGCTGGCCAACGCAGGTTCACCCTGGACCAGTTGCTTTCTGAGGGTGCACTCAGAGGAAGGTCAGTCTAGCATTAGCAATGGTGGTTATGGCTAGAGATGCTCCCGAGACTGTCGGGGCAGATTTAGTTTAGTTTAGAGATACAGTGTGGAAAACAAGCCCTTTGGCCCACCGAATCCATGCTGACCAGCGATCCCCACACACTAACGTTATCTTTCACACAATAGGGAGAATTTACAATTACTCCAAGCCAATTTACCTACAAACCTGTACGTCTTTGCAATGTGGGAGGAAACCGGAGATCCTGGAGAAAACCCATGGAGGTCACGGGGAGAATGTACAAACTCCGTACAGACAGCACCTGTAGTTAGGATTGAACCGGGTCTCTGGCAATATATGGCAGCAACTCTACCACTGCGCCACCCTATGGTGATGTCATTCCAGTGACCTTTTCAAAATGAGCATAAGATGCATTCAGCTCAACAGGACAAGAAGCTTTGTTGCCAACAATACTACCTGATTTTACCTTGTTACCCATTATAGATTGCAAGCCTTACCACAATTGACCCATGTCCATGTTTTGTACCAGGACTCAGATTAGCCCAGATTTTTCTCTTGGCTTTGGGAAGGTCATATTGCGGGGTGTGTACAAGTCAAGTCAAGTGAGTTTATTGTCATGTGTCCCTAGTAGGACAATGAAATTCTTGCTTTGCTTGAGCACAACAGAACATAGTAGGCATTTACTACAAGGCATTCTATAAATATATACACATAGAAACATAGAAACATAGAAATTAGGTGCAGGAGTAGGCCATTCGGCCCTTCGAGCCTGCACCGCCATTCAATATGATCATGGCTGATCATCCAACTCAGTATCCCGTACCTGCCTTCTCTCCATACCCTCTGATCCCTTTAGCCACAAGGGCCACATCTAACTCCCTCTTAAATATAGCCAATGAACTGGCCTCGACTACCCTCTGTGGCAGAGAGTTCCAGAGATTCACCACTCTCTGTGTGAAAAAAGTTCTTCTCATCTCGGTTTTAAAGGATTTCCCCCTTATCCTTAAGCTGTGACCCCTTGTCCTGGACTTCCCCAACATCGGGAGCAATCTTCCTGCATCTAGCCTGTCCAACCCCTTAAGAATTTTGTAAGTTTCTATAAGATCCCCTCTCAATCTCCTAAATTCTAGAGAGTATAAACCAAGTATATCCAGTCTTTCTTCACAAGACAGTCCTGACATCCCAGGAATCAGTCTGGTGAACCTTCTCTGCACTCCCTCTATGGCAATAATGTCCTTCCTCAGATTTGGAGACCAAAACTGTACGCAATACTCCAGGTGTGGTCTCACCAAGACCCTGTACAACTGCAGTAGACAATGGTCAATATACTGATAAAGTGCAAATAACAGTATTGGCTAGTAAAGTTCAGTGTTATGTCCGAGCCAGGTTTAATAGCCTGATGGCTGTGGGGAAGTAGCTGTTCCTGAACCTGGTCGTTGCAGTCTTCAGGCTCCTGTACCTTCTACCTGAAGGTAGTAGGGAGATGAGTGTGTGGCCAGGATGGTGTGGGTCCTTGATGATGCTGCCAGCCATTTTGAGGCAGCGACTGTGGTAGATCCCCTCGATGGAAGGGAGGTCAGAGCCGATGATGGACTGGGCAGTGTTTACTACTTTTTGTAGTCTTTTCCTCTCCAGGGCACTCAAGTTGCCGAACCAAGCCACGATGCAACCGGTCAGCATGCTCTCTACTGTGCACCTGTAGAAGTTAGAGAGAGTCCTCCTTGACGAACCGACTCTCTGTAATCTTCTCAGGAAGTAGAGGCGCTGATGTGCTTTCTTAATAATGGCATCATTGTTGTCGGACCAGGAAAGATCTTCAGAGATGTGCACGCCCAGGAATTTGAAGCTCTTGACCCTTTCAACCATCAACCCGCTGATATAAACGGGACTGTGGGTCCCCATCCTACTCCTTCCAAAGTCCACAATCAGTTCCTTGGTTTTGCTGGTGTTGAGGGCCAGGTTGTTGTGCTGGCACCATATGGACAGTTGCTCGATCTCTCTTCTATACTCTGACTCATCCCCATCAGTGATACGTCCCACAACAGTGGTGTCATCAGCGAACTTGATGATGGAGTTCGCACTATGTCCGGCTATGCAGTCATGAGTATAGAGTGAGTACAGCAGGGGACTGAGCACGCAGCCTTGACGTGCTCCCGTGCTAATTGTTATCGAGTCTGACACATTTCCACCAATACGAACAGACTGTGGTCTGAGAGTGAGGAAGTCGAGGATCCAATTGCAGAGGGATGCGCAGAGACCCAGTTCTGCGAATTTGGTAACCAGCTTGGAGGGGATGATTGTGTTAAATGCCGAGCTGTAATCGATGAATAACAGCCTGACATATGAGTTTTTGTTGTCCAAGTGGTCCAGAGCGGAGTGGAGGGCCAGCGAGATCGCATCCACCGTTGATCTGTTGTGGCGGTAAGCGAACTGCAGTGGGTCCAGGTTTTTGTCGAGGTAGGAGTTGATCTGCGTCATGATCAACCTCTCAAAGCACTTCATCACCACAGGCGTTAGTGCCACAGGTCGATAGTCATTGAGGCATGTTACCTACTCTTCTTGGGCACTGGTATAATTGATGCCCTTTTTGAAGCAGGTGGGGACCTCAGACCTCAGAAGTGAGAGGTTGAAAATGTCTGTAAAACTCCAGCAGTTGGTCCGCACAGGTTTTTAGAACGCGACCAGGTTGACCATCAGGTCAGGTGCTTTTCGAGGGTTCACCCCTCTGAAGGATTTCCTGACGTCGGCCTCTGTGACTAAGACTGAAATACCATCACAGCGAATGGGGGCTCGGCAAGGCACATCGGTGTTCTCCCTATCAAAGCGTGCGTAAAACGCATTGAGCTCATCAGGGAGTGATGTTTCACCGACATTCGAGCTGCCTCCTGATTTCGCCTTGTAAGAGGTGATTGCATTCAGGCCCTGCCACAGCCGCCGACATCAGTCTCTTCCTCCAGTTTGGAGCAGAAGTCCCTTTTGGCCTTTTTGATGGCCTTACCAAGGTCGTATCTGGACTCCTTGTAGGCCACTGTATCATCAGACATGAATGCCCGGTGTCTGGACTTCAGAAGAGTGCGGATCTCAAAGGTTCATCCAAGGTTTCTGATTGGGAATGAGCTGTCTAAGGAAGCTGTAAGGGTGGTACAATTACAACATTGAAAATAAATGTGGACAGGTACACGGAAAGATAAGGTTGGAGGGGTATGGGCCAAACACATGCAAATGGGATAGATATCTTGATTAACGTGGGCAGGTTAGGACAAAGGGCCTGCTTCTGAGGTGCATAACAACATGAGTCTATCTTCATAGCTTGCTGTTGCTGGGCAGTGGAGGCAAATGTGAAATTTCCCAACAGTACACATGCTGGCTAATAACAAGTGAACAGACACAGGGGCACCACAGTGGTGCAGAGGTAGAATTGCTGACTTACAGCGGCAGAGACCAAGGTTCGATCCGGACTACGGGTGCTGTATGTACAGAGTTGGTATGTTCTCCATGTGATAGTGTAGGTTCTCCTTGTGACGGGTGCTCCGGTTTCCGCCCACACTCCAAAGACATACAGGTTTGTAGGTTAATTGGCTTTAGTAAAAATTGTAAATTGTCTCTATTGTGAAGAATAGTGCTACTTTATGGGTTGATCACTAGTCGATGGGGACTTGGTGGGTCAAAGGGCCTGTTTCCGCACTGTATCACTAAAGTCTAAAGAAAACAACTCTGAAAGTAACATCAACTGTTAGTATGAAGAACAGGTGGCTGGCAAATGCATTTTTATTTAGATAAGTGTGAGGTAATTTCTTTGAGGTGAAAATCAAATAATTGGGCATAGACTAAAAAATACAGCAATTGGGGAATGTGTGTATTTGTGGATGTCCCATGGAAGACAAAACAATGACATCCTAAAAAAGTGTATACAATGGGATAGTACCCAGGGATTGGCAAGTCTATTTATGAATGGAAGTGCAGAAATTAGAACTGTTCACTCTGAACAAGAGAAGGCCAAGAGATAATTCAGTTTTTTATATTATTCAGGTTCAGACAGAAGAGGAAATCAATTTTTTGTTGTTAAGGAATCGATGGAAAGCATCATTAAGTTAAAATTGTTAATGAAAGATTGGAGTAAACATGTTGGAGAGCAAGAAAAAGCAAAGATGAAATGTATGATAAATATGTTGGCGAATGTTTGAAGCAGCCTAGCTACAGCCCTATGAGAGGGCATGCTGCAGTTGAATATGCTTTGTATTATTCTAGTAAAGACCTACATCAAAATAATGGATTTTGTTTTAGTTTAGGTTAGTTTAGTTTAGAGAAACAGGCCCTTCGGCCCACTGGGTCCGCACCGATCAGCGATCCCTGCACATTAACACTATCTTCCACGCATTGTACCGCTGCGCCACTGCGCTGTCTTTTGATTAAATGATCTCTGTGCTGTAATCCATATTGCTGTGCTAGTTAACATTATGTGTAACTATAGATGGCAGCTGCTGTGAGGAAATAAATGTAAGATCAGCTGATTTTAATGGCTTGTTAATGTAATTATAATTATATGTCAGCCTTTGCCTCTAGTAATCTAGTAATTAGTAATCACCTTTTAAAACACAAACATTTTTGTCCCAGCTTCTTATGACCTACTCTTTGTTTTGAAGAAGTATTGGAAAATATTTTTTTTCTGCCTAGTTGAAATCAATTCTAAATGCTATTTTTTTGCAATATACAAATTGTCTGCAGTTTAGAGATCTATATGATCGGATCATATTTATAATATTGCCATCATGACATAGTTTGAAATATCCATCTATACATAACTAAAACTCTGATCTTGTGCTCTTCCAGTTTGCGTAGTTTTTTGATTTGCGCAAAAATGGTACGAATAGCGCTATGATTTTTGCCACCTTACTCACAATTCTCTTGTGCTCAAGTACAACAAGTTTTATTCCGATCGATGGTTCAGTTTTAAAGTTATTAAGGATTTAAAAATGTTAAAAACCGCACATGCGCAGATTGGTCTCCTCTCCTGCCAGTCACCGCCATGCAGATTAGTCTCCTCTCATGCCAGTCACTGTCACGCAGATTGGTTTCCTCTCCTGTCAGTCGCCCGGGATGGCAACGCCCCTTCCGGTGCAACATCACAGCACTGATTGGCAGGGTCCTCTGTCACTCACCGGCGGGAGAATAAAGCTGAAGGAGCAGAGCGAGCAGAGCCTG
This sequence comes from Malacoraja senta, assembly GCA_038087875.1. Classification (NCBI taxonomy): domain Eukaryota; kingdom Metazoa; phylum Chordata; class Chondrichthyes; order Rajiformes; family Rajidae; genus Malacoraja; species Malacoraja senta. The sequence continues at coordinate 73,635,755 of CM075977.1, read as the reverse complement.
GCCGACTCTGAGGGCGACTCCGAGGCCAATTCCGACAACCTCGAGATCCTGGGGAGGTAAGGAGGCTGACTCGACTACAAGGCCGACTCCAGCAACCTCGAGATCCTGGGGAGGTGAGGAGGCCGACTCGACTGCGAGGCCGACTCCTAGGCCAACTCTGGTAACCTCGAGATCCTGGGGAGGTGAGTGGGGGGATTGAGGGAAAGGAGGGGGAGTGGCAGAGGTAGGGAGTGGGGAATAGAGGGCGAGGAGGGAAGTGGGGGAGGTCAGGAGGGATAGTGGGTGGGATAGGGGAGGTGAGGAGTGGGGGAGGTGGGGAATAGAAGGATAGGAGGGGGAGTAGGGAGGGGAGATGAGTTATGGAGGGAAGGAGGGAATGACTGAGGGTAGGTGAAAGGAAAAGGAGAGGTGAGGGAGGGATTGGGGTAGGGGAGGAGGAGAGGGGAAGAAGAGGGAGGATGAAGAGGAGGAGGAATGAGTGCTGGGGATGAGGGGAAATGAGCCACGCCTGCGCAGTTAGGGCCTATGCGTGAGTGATGGAATATTGCATTGGAGGAATGGGTTGCGTTGGGGGAACGGGTGAGTGGTGGAATATTGCATTGGGGAACGGGTTGCTTTGGGGGACCAGGCCTCCCATGGGAGCTATGGTTGAGTGGTGGAATATTGCGTTGGGGGCGGGTTGCGTTGGGGGACCAGGCCTTCCGTGTGAGTGGTACTCAATGGGGCCAATTAGTCTAGTTGCAACATAAGGGTTAAATGTTTGGAAAGGATTGTGTGATTCAATTTTTTTCTGTAGTTTTCAGGCCTTTTATAATAACATACAACTTGTGTAGAAGAAAAATTAAATTCTTCATTTACTTAATTTTGATTGGAATTAAATAAGGTAACAAAAGGGTGTGCGGATGTAGCAATTGGCATCTCTCGTTGACCAAATGCAGAAGAAGATCATTGGAATTTGGCAAAACAAGTTTCAGACGCATTATCCCTTCTACAATTGTTTTCTCTTGTCGAGTTCGTAGCGTTGGTGAATAAAGTACAACAAATCAGGACATAGATAAGGAAGCCTGTTTCTCAGTGGAAAGTTACTGAATGCTGGATCACAATAGTTAACCCTGTAATGTTGGTAACTATTGTGATCAAAAACAGAACAGCAATAGCTGTGTAGACCACCTAACGCTAGTAGTGCAGAAACATTGCAATAAATGAGGGCTTATGATTGGCTCGGACAGGGGGCAGTGGCGCGGTCTGCTTGAAAGATGAGATAGAATAATGACAAGTTGCCCTTGTATTATGTTTGACTTGTATTAACCATCTATTGTTGAAGAAGATTAACATAAACAAAAAGTATATTATGACTAATTAAATAATTAATACCCATGTAGTTGCTAGTAATAACAGGAAAATATATAGCCAAGGACGAAGTACATTTTCGTATAGTTGTATCTAACAAAAACAAGTTGTTTACTACACTTTATAACTATCAGCTAATTCTGCTGCAAAGACAGAAAACTGGTGAGCAGTTAACTGCCGCCATCTCTCCATGATATCATGCAATAAAGTCTCTTGAAGCAAACCTCAAAGTGTCAGTTTTTCCTAATTTTCCTCTGTCAATTTCCTCGACAATCTGTGTTCCATTTTACAGAGAGTTCAGTTCCTTCCAAGCATCAATGTCCAAGCATCGGGGAAGGGAATAATGTTGCTATTGATGCAGCGTTACTTAAAAGAAGCATGCTGTTAGTAGGGTTTTAGAATTCTAAAAACAGATTTGAAAGCAGTGCCACACAATTCTTTGGAGACATATCACAGGTTTAACTCAACACCAGGCTGAGCAGTGGGGAATGGAAGTGTTCAAATAAGCCCCAAGGCATCTCAGCACTGCAGCCGCCATACAACCAAGGAAAAGATGTAAAACAGAAGCCCCAAAGTGAAAGATAGTTATGTCAACTCAATAATCAGTTTAGTACTATAAATAAATACAATAGAAACATAGTCAGTCATAGTCATAGACTCATACAATGAATAGACTCATACAATACCCCTTCAGTCTAATTTGCCCACGCCGACAAACATGCCCTAGTTCTACCTGCCCCTGATTGGCCAATATCCTTCTATCTGCCTCAACTACCTCCTCTGTCAGCATGTTCCATACACACATCACCCTTTGTGTAAAAAAGTTGCACCCCAGATTCCTACTAAATCTTTCCTCCCTCACCTTAAACTGTCCTTTGGTTCTTGATTCCTCTATTTTGGGTAAAATACTCTGTGCATTCACCACTACCTATTCCCCTCATGATCTCATACACCTCTACAAGATCACACTCCCCATCCTCCTAAGCTCCATGGAATAAAGTCCTCGCCTGCTCAACCTCTCCCTAGAGCTCAGGCCTTCGAGTCCTGGCAGCATCCTCGTGAATCGTCTCTACATCATTTACACCTTAACATCTTTCCTAAAACAGGGTAACCAAAACTGAACACAATACTCTGTATGTGGCCTCACCAAAGTCTTGAAGCTGCAACATAACCCTCCAACTTTTATACTCAATACTCTGACTGATTGTCAATAGCAATACGTTGACATTAACTTAAAATATATCTACAAATTATGCAGACGTGGAAACTCTGAAACAAATGCATGCAATCATATGTAATAAATGACATATGATGAAATTCACTGAAATTTAGAAGTATGAGAGGGGATCATAGAAACATCTATATAACTAAAACTCATATCTTGTTTGTGTGTACGTATATGTGTGTATGGGTGTGTGTCATCTGGGTACAATCTGCTTGATTCTTATTTCCTTACAAACTCTAGGCCACAGCCTTCCCATTTTCACACATTCTACTCACATTTTTCCCCTCGAGGCGGTAAACATCTTCCCGTCGCATTCCCACCTATATTTCAGAACTTTTTAATCCTTTGAAGTTTTAAAACAGCCCGAAAACGCACCCATTTCGGAAAAAAAACCCCGAGTGACGTTACAATGGACTCGCAAGGCAGGATGGGACACTCCGGGAGGGAGGGCCATTCCAGTGCTCGTGCGGTGGCAGCGGGCGCCCGACATCTGGTGGTGAGGGTGGAGCTGCGGGCCCTGGCTGGAGCCGAGCCTGGTGCTCGAGCTGGAGTGAGAGCCGAGCCCGGGGCTTGGGATGGGGCCGTGACCGCCGACGCCCGACACCCGGTGGCGAGGGTTGAGCCGCGGTCCCTGGCTGGAGCTGAGCCTGGTGCTCAAGCTGGAGTGAGAGCCGAGCTGGAGTGAGAGCCGAGCCCGGAGCTTGGGATGGGGCCAGGGCCAATAATGAAGCCACCGCTGGAAGCAAGGATGAGCCTGGGTCCAGGGTCAGGGAGGTGAAGTCGGAACCTGCACTGGAGCCCAGGCGGCGGCCGAGCTGACGGCTGGAGGCTGCCGCTGGAACCAAGGTCTACAGCCAGGGCCGGGTCGAGTACGAGAACCAGGCTGAGTTCTAGGCCCTGGAGCTGCTCTATGACCTGAGTAGGTCCTAGGGCAGGGAATAGAGTGAGGGGAGGAGGATGCGGAAAATGAGGAGGAGGGAGATGGGGTAGGGTCCCTACCCTCCTCCCTTTCTGCCCCTCTCCCTCTCTACCACCCTCCCCTTCCCCTCCCTCTCTACTCTACTCCCTCTCTACCTCCTCCCCCTCCCCCTCCCTTTCTACCCCCTCCCCCTCACTCTACCTCATTCCCCTCCCTCTCTACCTCCCTCTCTACTCCCCTCCCCCTCTACCACCCCTTCCTCTCTACAACCCCCCCCCCCTCTAGGGAGTGGTGAGTATTGAGACCTATGGGTGAGTAGTGGAATATTGCGTTCGGGGACCAGCTCTCCCCTGTGACGCTGTGCGCTCCCCCCCCCCCCCCCTGCGTTGTGGGACGGTTCCCAACAGGTCCCACTTGGTTTAGTACTGTATAAAATTCTTAAAGTTTGACAGGCTAGATGCAGGAAAATGTTGCAGATGTTGAGTGATTCCAGAACCAGGGATCACAGTTTAAGAATAAGGGATAAACCATTTAGGACTGAAATGAGGAAAAAAAATTTCAGCCAGAGAGTTGTGAATCTGTGGAATTTTCTACCACAGAAGGCAGTGGAGGCCAATTCATTGGATGTTTTCAAGAGAGAGTTAGATATAGCTCTTAGGGCTAATGGAATCAAGGGATATGGGGAGAAAGCAGGAACGGGGTACTGATTTAGGATGATCAGCCATGATCATATTGAATGGGCTGGCTCGAAGGGCTAAATGGCCTACTCCAGCACCTATTTTCAATATTTCTATACTTCTATGTTTCTACATAATTTAGCCTACAAATGACACGAATATAAGTATGTATTTCAAATGATCTGGACAGAACACTGATATTGATTTGCCTTGAGTGTTGACTAAGTGGAAAGTAATCAAATGAGAACAGCTGGAACTTAACAATGATTACTGCATAAGTTACTGAAGGTGGATAGGACACTTGGAAATCAGATAGGGAGTTTCAATCAGTTGACTTAAATTCCCGTGCCTTTTTATTAATGAGCTAGATCTTGCACAGAAATCCTGTGTGGAATAATTAGCATTCGCTATCAAAGTCTCACCAGATTCATTATACTCATATCAGTGTGAAAGATATGAACTTCCTGGTGATGTCTAGACTAAAAATAATGTGATCATGAAATATACCCCTAATTGGACTAATGCAATCGACCTTAATAATTGACTATAATCCATGGGTGGAGGGTGGGGAGTCTTCTAGTTTTACTTACCTCTTGCAATGCCATAAATACAATTTCTAATGATTTGAAGACTCCTAAAGCACAAAGCAATTTATTACCAATATCATCATATGTGCCTGTATTTCTTGTGCAGAAAATGGGATTATATCTGTGAAAAATAAAACTTAGTGATACTACAAGCTGTAGTCAGAGGCAGAGTTGCATTATATCTAAAGTGCATGTAGACTTGTAGGATTCCAGTGTATATCTAAGCTTAGCCTTTCCGTTTGCAATTAATGCCCTTAATTATTTATAATGCGTGAATATTAGCTTGCAAGGACAGGAGAGAAAAAAAAATGCAGTCCCTGCCCATTCATTCCAACTCTTCACGCATATTACAACATAAAGAATATTACTAACATCAATTTTCAATTGTAATATCGCAGAATTATTTTAATCTGCTTCTTGCACCAATTCAAATGTGCCTTAGAATGCATTAAAAAATGTGGCGCACTGATAGAGTTGCTGCCTTACAGCACCAGAGATCCAAGTTCGATCCTGACTATGGGTGCTGTCTGTACGGAGTTTGTACATTCTCCCCGTGTCCTGCGTGAGTTTTCTTCGGGTGCTCCGGTTTCCTCCCACACTCTAAAGATGTACGGGTTTGTACGCTAATTGGCTTGGTTAAGATTGTAAATTGTCCCCAGTGTGTGTAGGATAGTGTAAATGTGCAGGAATCTCTGGATGGAATCTTCTGTTTCCTCGCTGTATCTCTAAACTAAACTAAAGTAAAGGAAATCAAATTCAGGAGAGGAATTTGCAGCTGACCTTCAGTTGAAGACCATACTAAACAATGTTAATTCAATTCTTAAGAATTACATTAGAGCTGGTGGTGTTAAGTTTAATATTTGATTTGGAAGGGGTATCCCTTTATATTCTTTAGCAAACTGATAATATTGTTTCTGGCTGTATTTACTCCACGTTATATTGAGAAGCTGTATTAATTAAAACTGCTAATGCAATTGATCTCCAACATAGTCGATTAATAGTAAGATTAAACGAGAACTTACCAAGTTTGAAGTTTGATCTTTATTTTATGAGGAGTTACGATGAGCGATTACGTGAAGAAGCCACGCCAGTCGGCACGCACGTCAATCTTCAAAGCAGCGGTGTGAAATCACAGATAACAGTAGTCGAAGTATAGTAAGACTTAGAGCAGACTAGAACTACCGAGTGATCTTTATGATAAGAGGGTTGGGAGCGGAGGGCACGTAATCGCTCATCGTAACTCCTCATAAAATAAAGATCAAACTTCAAACTTGGTAAGTTCTCGTTTAATCTTACTATTTTACTTCGGAGTCACGCAACCACAACTGCTTCATTGACAGATGAGGGAAACATTCATAATGAATAAATAATAATAATAGTAACTCCTCTCATCCGGGAGTAAACTAACCACTGAACCTAAAATAGAGTTGGCAAATAGCCCTGGTCTGGCAATAGGTTATTATGAAATATTCAGAAAGTTCGTTCATTCGACCATCCTGCAATTGCTAGGATGTAGTCCAGCGGAATGTACATAACCTTTGCTGCTGATGTTGTAGCAGCCCTTGTAGAATGAGATTTGAAAAAATATCAGTGTCTCCTCCTGCATGAGCCAAACCCCATTTTCACCACCTGGAGATGGTCTGAACCAATACCTTTTTATAAAGTTTTTGTAATTAACAAACATTGCTAGTTCAGAGCCTCTAAGGCTCTTCGTGACCTTGACATATTGTTGTATATGTGTGACCATACATAACCGAAGGTCCATGGGGTATGCCATGAAACTAGTTTGAGACCTCACGTCTGCTCTGCTTAACTAAACATTAAAATATAATATTATTTGCAGATGTAACCATCCTGTCCAGTCACAATATGTGACTGAGACCAGCGCCATAAGGATAACTACCGTATGAGAGCCGAGCCAAAGCTAAGGATGTAGCTGGAGCCCCCTGGTGAAATAGTGTTAATACCATGTCAATATCCCATACTGCCCTGTGCTTGTCCTGGGAGAACTTGTGTGAAAAAATCCTTTATAAACTCTGGATCAGAGGGTGAAACCCGACAGAGTGAGTCCCGTTTGCTGCAGCAAATATGATGGGAAGACACGTTGGGCACAGTTAATGATCTTATAACTTAATTTATTGTCAAAGACCCATTTGAAACAAACTCCAAGATGTCAGTTATCTGTACCGTATTAGATGTAACATTAGCATTCAAATAAAACACTTCCCATCTCCTGAAGAGGAAATGTAATGCTTATCTTTTTTGGTGCTATCCCTGTAATCTGCAGTGAGCACAAATATGGATCGGTCTGACAATCCGAGCCGCAAGAGCAGTCTACTCAGAATCTATGTCAATAAATTGCTTTTATCATGCAGGGGCTGGTTTCCCGAGCCACAGACTGAACCAGCAAAGTTTTACGTTAACTGAATAACCGTAAAAGGTTGTATTATTATTGCCGACAAAAGCAGGAAGCATGGCTGCATAGACCAGTCAGACAGAACGACAAACTAAAGCGGGATCTTGCTGACTTTATTGCAAGACCCGACTGATGAAGCAAAATGGAGGGAGACAAAAATAACTTCCTTCTCCTTGAAGCGAGAATGTATCTTTCGCCACTGTTATGCCACATATTTTTGCAACCGATAAATGAGCCTGGAAACAAACTTATGGATATTCGGTGTTCCGAGCCATAATTTCATTAAATACTTTATGATCCAATACCCATTTTGTGTTGTCATTGATTATACGTGATGATATTTAAACGCAAAATGAGATTAGGTAAATTATTACAGGATATTCTGACTTGATTGAACCCATGTGACTAACATATGCCACCACCATAGTGAATCAACGCAACGTTGAGCATGCAGATTATGCATATTCGCTCAATAACCCTTTAATTTACAGAATGCACCTAGTGTCTATAGGTAGTTGATACCAATAACTGAATAATTGTTAACTCATGCAAATCTCCTCCGTCTCTGAACTAGAGATGGCATTCATAATTTTCCACCTTAGTCAACTGAAATTTTACTGACCAGACTACTGGGGCAATGCTGAATACTGTTCGTCCACCATTATGACTTTGGTAGCTTCAGCTGGTAATAACATAATGTCTGTCACAAAGCCCTACATGGCATTTGAGAGATTACTACTTCGCATGATGTAAACTCCTCCACTTGCACAGCTGAATCACAGCTACTATATTGCCAATTACACTTGATGAGTAGAAATCTGCTTTATCACAACAAGATTGTTACAGGCTCCTATTAATTCCAATCTCTTACCTCAGGGTGGAGGCTAATTAATAGTTAAAGGTAAATCCCAATGATCAACAAGTCTAGTTGGTATCACCTTCATTTTTTTAAACATAGTTTGAGGCTGAAACAGTTGATCTTAGCAACATACAACGTTAGAATATCCTCCAGGCAAGACATAACAAATGTTTTTGAGCTCTGAGCAGTCCAAGCATCGGTTTTAATAATCTGGTAAATAACCTGGGAACTGAAGTTAGCTAATTTTGCAATGTTTTTTATCATTGCCCTTATCCAGATAAATTCAAATGTCTCTGGTGATCTCTGTAAATGGGAGTATCCTATGGAAATCAGATGTGAAGTTTCCTATTCAGAAAAATTTATACTGCACATGTGAGTGAAACGACATTCTGCATCTTTCACAAAGAACAGACTACGCCTCCAATTCCGTGCCTGCTCTAGCAACAACTCTGGCCCGAATTCCAAGCATGTCTTGAAAACCAATCCTGGCCATAATACTGAGCCTGCCTTGAAAGACAACTCTGGCCATAACTCTGAGCCTGCGTCGAAAGACAAATCTGGCCCCAATTCCGTACTTGGAACCCTAGTATTGTGCAGTTTTACATGGTTAGATGCCATAACCATTTATGTGTTGTAAGGCCACTAGGGCCCCTTCCATCCTTATCAAGGGAATTCTACTTTCATACAACACATAAACTAAACACATGTTATCATTATCATTTGTACAACAAACAAGTGTAAATATTACCAACTTGTAGATGGTCCCATATTTTCCCTGAGACCGACTTGGGCCTTGGCTTGAAGACCTCTGCCCAGCTTTCATGCTGCCACCAACTTCAGTGAACTGCTTAAGGCCGTGTCTTACCTGTTTGCGGTCATCGGCGGTGAAGCGCGGCGTCGCCGGTAGCGAGGACCGCGCGGCAACGGCGAGAGCGTCGAGCCTATCCACCGGAGCGCCGCATGGATGTTGCGCGGGGGCCGAGTTAATTCAAACCCGGCGGGTCCCACGTGCTTGCGGTAAGTAAAAAAAGGGCGGGCCGACTGCGATGACGTCGGCCCCCCGCACGTGACTCACCAGCGGCGGCTGTGGCGGCGGCCATCCTGATCGCGGCGCTGTAGCGGTGGCTGTGCCTGCGGCCGCGCAGCACACGTGCCTCACTGGCGGCGGCACGTGCGTCACTGGCGGAGGCTGTGGCAGAGGAGGTTTGACGCACGGCGCTCGACCCACACTGGCGGCGGCCCGTGCGAGCGGCCGTGCGCACTCGTGCATCACTGGTGGAGGTTGTGCGGTGAGTATAGTGTTTTCGACATTGTCGATTTTATTTTTGCACCGCGCGGTGTTGGGAACACCGTCGCACGGCCCGGGAATTGTTCTTTCTCATGAGTGCGCGGTCTATGGCGGCAGATTCTTCCAGTTTCGCCGCCAATGACCGCAGATTCGTGAGACAGACCTTTTACTGCCAATGGAGGCATGGGGTGTGTTGTCGCCGCAACGAAGAAGCTTTGCTCGTCGTTGGTACCTCGATTGGTCCGACAGCTTTTGCTTCCTCATCCAGGTTTTACCTGTTGAATAGGTCTTACCTGAGGAGATGATTCGGCGGCTGGTCTTTAATGTCACCCCTGATAGCGCTGTTCTTTCCCGGCACTAATAGCATGAGGGGAAGTCTGGCCCATTCCGGGTATCTCGCCACCTTCGTTTGCGAGGACTCTCTTGAATCCATACACATGTGCTCCAGTACGTTCCAACATACTTTAGAATTTGAAATCAGTTACCCACTGACCATTCGCACTCCCCTCCACAGAGAGGGAGATTCATAGACAGCCCTGAACAGGTGCTGCCGCAGGCCCCTGCCTTGTGGTATGCTCATCAGCTATACCTCCGATCTAGGAGTCAGAACAAAACTCACCTCCTCCAAGAGAGAGACATCATGCAGCCCTTCTACTGCTGCCATGGATATTAAGCTCCTCTTGCTGGAGCACATCATGATGGAGCATCATCTCCATCAGGAGCTCTTTCTAGACAGCCCTTCAACAGGTGCTGCTGCCACGGGCCCCTGAGGAGACTCGCGGATATAAAGCTCCTCTTGGTGGAGCATATCGTGTTGGAGCATCTTCTCCATCAGGAGCTCTTTCCTGGACAGCCCTGATATTCTTTTTATTGGCTCACCAGTCCCAGTTGGTATGGCGAATTTCGATGCCATGCCTGGCACCCCTGGTTCTTGGCTTCCATGCCTTGGGGTATGCTGCTCTGCAATACCTCCAACCTCAGGGTCAGAACAAAATTGCCCCGGTAAGCTCACCTCCTCCATGAGGGAGACACTATGCAGCCCTTCTACAGGTGCTGCTCCCATGGGCCCCCAAGAAGACCCATGGATATAAGGCTCATCTTCATGGAGCAGATCTTCCCTATACAGCCCTTGAACAGAAGCTGCTGCCACGGGCCCATGGGGTAACCCACGGATATAAAGCTCCTCCTGGAGCATGTCGTGATGTCAGACGTCCACAGACGTTGCTCCTAGTGGGAGGGGATCTCCTGGCCCGACTCATCGGAGTCCACGGGCCTTACTGATTTTTTAGTGACTTACCTCCCCACAGCAGTAGCCACGGTGCTCTTAGTCGGCACCCTGGTGATACCGCCTTCCTCGTGGATTTACACCTCCACGGGAACCACAGCGGTCTGGAAGCCGCTGACCGCGTTGTCAGCGACTGGAGTAGCGAACCCGACGTCCGCCGGCTACCCGCATTACGGACCGTAGTCTCCGCACTGCCCAAAGCCGGTTTCCCCGCGGCTCGTCCGGACTTCGCTACAATATCCAGCAGGAAACCTCTGTAAGAAGAGGTTCCTGCAAGAAAACACAACCTGGTAAGAAATACAAAACTTACCTGTAGGTTTAAACTTACCGCTGGCAGGAGCGACGCGCCTGCCAGTCCGGTGCTTCGCCATGTGAACGACGATATGGACGTGCGTGCGGACTGGCGGGGCTTCTTTACGGAATCACTCACGTGACTCCGAAGTAAAATTTTGTTCGTGCACTTTATCTGAGAAGTATTATCAGGGAAATAATAGTCTGGACAAGGATATTGTGAGCCTTTACATTAATTAATTAATTTAAACATGCACAATAGTTTATTTTACATTAGCATTAGCATACTGAACACAATATTTTTAAACTGTCCATCGAATATCAATTTAGGCATGTTTTACTTGCACATCATCTTGATATCTAAATTAATACTCGATCTACTCTATTCCTTTTCCTGCATTTCTTTCTTTCACTATTGCTCATTTCTCCTCCTTATTCAATCAATCGCTTTCCGAGTGTGAATTTCTCTGCCATCATCTTTTGCTTTCATTCCGCTCTCCTCATTACTAAACTGTAATTCCACTTCCACCTTGTTATTCTAATAATTCATTTCACTTTGTCTCCATCAGATCTTCGTTTTCTCTTTCTATTACATTCATTCTTAATCTGTTGCATTTCTTCTCACTCAATGACATTTGCTCTTTTCCATCTTATACAATATTTGCCTCATCATCTTTCTGAAATCTCAGTTTATTTTTTTATTCTGCCTCATGTCACATCTGCTCCTTATTCCCTCCTTCTCAGACTTTCATTCTTATCTAACTGGCAACTATTGTCATGTCATAATTCTGTGCTAAGCCTCATTCCAGATCATATCATGTGACTACCTCGCAAAGGCAGAAGTGCAAACTCTGGTGAAATAATCTGTATATTTGATTGAATACTTTCATCTTCTCCCTTCTCCCATCAGGCAAGAGGTACAGATGTTTGCATATGCATACCTCCAGATTCGGCAACAGTTTCTTCCCTGATGTTATCAGGCAATGTTATGAACAAGTCCTCTCACCTGTTAGAGTGCGGACCTGTCCTTTCCTCATTGGAGACCTTCGAATTAATATCAATTGTACCTTATTAGGCTTTATAGAAACATAGAAAATAGGTGCAGGGGTAGGCCATTCGGTCCTTCGAGCCAGCACCGCCATTCAATATGATCATGGCTGATCATCCAAAATCAGTACCCCGTTCCTGCTTTCTCCCGATATCCCTTGATTCCATTAGCCCTAAGAGCTCTATCTAACTCTCTCTTGAATAAATCCTGTGAATTGGCCTCCACTGCCTTCTGTGGCAGAGAATTCCACAGATTCACAACTCTCCGGGTGATAAAAGGGTTTTCCGCATCTCAGTCCTAAATGGCCTACCCTTTATTCTTAAACTGTGACCCCTGGTCTCCCTGAACATCAGGAACATGTTTCCTGCATCTAGCGTGTCCAATCCCTTAAGAATTTTATATATTTCTATAAGATCCACTCTATTCCTTCTAAATTCCAGTGAATACCAGCTCAGTCGATCCATTCTTTCATCATATGTCAGTCCCGCCATCCCGGGAATGAACCTGGTGAACCTACGCTGCAATCTCTCAATAGCAAGAATGTTCTTCCTCAAATTAGGAGACCAAAACTGCACACAATACTCCAGGTGTGGTCTCACCATGGCCCTGTACAAGTGCAGTATGACCACCTTGCTCCTATACTCAAACCCTCTCGCTATGAAGGACAACATGCCATTTGCTTTCTTCACTGCCTGCTGTACTTGCATGCTTACTTTCAGTGACTGATGTACAAGCACACCCAGGTCTCTTTGCACCTCCCCTTTTCCTAATCTGACACCATTCAGACAATAATCTGCCTTCTTGTTCTTGCCACCAAAGTGGATAACCTCACATTTATCCACATTATACAGCATCTGCCATGCATCTGCCCACTCACCCAACCTATCGAAGTCACCCTGCAGCCTCATAGCATCTTCCTCGCAGCTCTCACTGCCACCCAGTTTTGTGTCGTCCGTAAACTTGGAGATGTTACATTTAATTTATCTTGCACTAAATGCTATAACCTTTATCCTTTATCTGTGGACGGCTTGATTGTAATCATGTATGGTCTTTTCTTTAACTGGATAGCACACAATGAAAGCTTTTCACTGTACCTCAGTGCACGTTACCATAATAAATTAAACTAAAGTAAACTAATAATCTGGACCATATGCACATTCATAATAAAAAATAAATTAGCCACTTAAAACATTCACAATGGGCATTAGTACTGAAGCAAAAGGATACAGGAAACCTGAACTTTATGAGCATGAAATTATAATGACTCCATGAGCAAAATTTATGATGAACCCATGGGGTCCCAAAGGCCAGGAATCTGGCTCTAATATGAAGAAGACTGGGAAAATGGGATGGGTAGTTCCTCGCTTGCCTCGTTAACTGAAATTAATGTCTCCCTGATATCAATGTCACAGAAGGAGGGAAGGAATGTAAATTGTGCATGCTTGTGCCAACCTCAGCCTGCAAGTCAGAAGGATTGAACATGAAGGGGGATGTGCGAAGAAGCGTTAGTTAGGAGGGCACAATCATCTTCAATTCATCCAGTCCAAAAATGCCATCAGCTCAGCATCTGTCTAGCCAGCTGTGGCCAGCACTGTCTTCTCAGAGCTCTTTCTATGCCCAGCAGCATTGGTTTAGTTTAGTTTAATAATGTCACATGTATGGAAGTACAGAGAAAAGCGTGCTATCCAGTCAAAGCAAAGTCTATATATGGATACAATCAAGCCGTCCACAGTACACAGATAAAGGATAAAGGGTACAACATTTAGTGAAAAGATACAAAATTGAAGTCCGATAACATCCAAAAGGCTGTGTATTTTTTGCTGAAAGAGAGAGAGAGTAGTATTAATGGACGTCTTATTTTGTGATTTGGCTATCATGGCTGAATACAAGTTGGAAGTACAAGCTGTGGGATGTTGCTGTGAGGCCTATAGCCATGTTGGCTCTGAAGATATGGAACACACAACCATTAGGTATAAAAGAGAGCTTGAACAATGGGAAATAGCGCAATAAGCAATCTGACTCTTGTAGTCCATTTGTTTGGGTGTAGGATCTAAAGATGCATTCACTGACCATAGTCACCAGTATATGGTCAGTAAACCTTCTGCAACATTGTATTTAAGTCCTTTGTGCTTGAAATAAAACAGAATAATCGATATACGCAGCGGGTCAGGTGGAGATCACGAGAATGCTGCCAAAATAATCTGGGACATTGATGCTATGGTAAATAGGAGCAAAAAGTAATTGGCAGTCTGTCCACTTTCCTAAATGTCCACACTTTTCTCTCATGGGGCCCCATGTCTGGCGACGGATATGCTGGCTTTGGAGAGGGTCCAGAGGAGGCTTGCAAGAATGGTCCCCGGGGATTATTGGGTTAATGCATGATGAGAGTTTGGCGGCACTGGGCCTGTACTCGCTGGAGTTTAGAAGGATGACGGGCGACCTCACTGTAACTTACCGAATAGTGAAAGACCAGGATAGAGTATATGTGGAGAGAATGTTTCCACTAGTGGAAGAGTCTAGGACTAGAAGGCACAGCCTCAGAATAAAAAGGATGTAACTTTAGAAAGGAGATGAAAAGGAATTTCTATAGTCAGAGGGTGGTGAGTCTGTGGAATTCATTGCCACAGACGGCTGTGGAGACCAAGTCATTGGGTATTTTTAAGTGGAGATTAGCAGATTCTTGATTAGCAAGGATGTCAAGGGTTATGGGGAGAAGGCAGGAGAATGGGTTTGAGAGTGAAAGATAGATCATCCATGATTTAATGGCAGAGTAGACACGATGGGCTGAATGGCTTATGATTCATGAATTCATGAACTATGGCTGAAGTGTGTGTCTTTCTGGTTATTCACCCAAAACTACAATCTCTGGCGAGCATAGCAGATAAAAGGAACATCACCAACTGCAAATTCTCCTCCACAGCACACACGGTTACATACATTTCCTGCACCCATGCAGAACTCATGGACTTCATCAACTTCACCACCAATTTTCATCCTGTACTCAAATTTACTTGGACCATCTCCCACACCTCCCTCCCCTTTCTTGATCCCACAGTCTCCATCACAGGAAATAGACTATTACAAACATCTATTACAAACGCACCAACTCCCACAACTATTTTGATTACACTTCTTCCCATCCTGCTTCCTGCAAAGACTCTATCCCCTAGTCCCAATTCCTCCGTCTACGCCGCATCTGAGGTGTTCCATACTAGAACATCGTAGATATCCTCATTCTTTAGGGAATGGGGGTTCCCTTCTCCCATCATAGATGAGGCCCTCACTCGTGTCTCCTCAGTGCCACCCAGCTCCACCCTTGCTCCCCCTCACCATAGTCACCACAGAGACAGAGTCCCCCTAGTCCTTACCTTCCACACCATCAGCCATCGCATACAACACATAATCCTCCGAAATTTCCGCCACCTCAAATGGGATCCCACCACTAGTCACATTTTCCCATCTCTACCCCTTTCTGCCTTCCTCGGAGACCGTTCCCTCCGCAACTCTGGGCAAGAGACTCTGTGCATCTATCCGATCTATTCCTCTCATGATCTTATACACGATAAGATCACCCCTTATCCTCCTGCGCTCCATGGAATAGAGACCCAGCCTACTCAACCTCTCCCTATAGCTCACACCCTCTAGTCCAGATATGGATGTGAGGATAGACACAAAGTGCTGGAGTAACTCAGCAGGTCAAGCAGCATCTCTGGAGAAAAGGAATAGATGACGTTTCTGTTCAAGACCCTTCTTTAGACTATGGATGTGAGGCTTAATTTTATGAGACTTGTGAAAGGACACTGTGGAGCAAGTGAACATCATGTGCAATGGAGATTGTTGACAGTGGAGTGTGCTACAGTGGGCAATGTGAGAGGCCAGTGTTCAGTTCAGTTCAGTTAAGTTGTGCAGTTCAGTTCAGTTTAGTTTATTGTTACGTGTACCGAGGTATGGTGAAAAGCTTTAGTTGCGTGGATCTGAGATGAACTAATTGAAATGTATGTGGATACAAGGAACTGCAGATGTTGAATTACAAAAAAAGACAAAATTCTAGAGTAAATCAGCAGGTCACTGAGTAAATCCCAGAACTCCCTCCCCAATAGTAGTCTCCAGTATCTCTGAGGAACATGGATAGGTGACCTTTCAGGTCAGGGCTCTTCTTCAGACTGAAGAAGAGTCCCAATATGAATCATCACCTGTCCACATTCTCCAGAGATGTTGCTTCACTCAAGTACTCTGTGTCTTTAATTGAAATGTATCCCTGATCTTGACCTGTATTGTGAGAACGTTACACAGTGCACTGGATGCCAGTTCTTGCAGGTTCCTGTATTACTAGGATAACAAATTGCAGTTGTTCATATATCCCTGGAGCTTACTGCGCTCCTCATTGAAGTAAAAGGATTCTGGAGGCTTCGAGTTGTGTAAACTGACAATCACAAGATCTGACTTGCGGTAATACACACAGTTAGATCTGTCTAAACCGCTGATGGGAAACGTATTCAACAAGTGCCACCGCCTCAAGGATTGTGCTGTGGTTTTCCTGACAAAATAAATAAATGGCACAATTTTGTTTGAAAAATTACGAGGGCAGTGTATTGATCACTGCTGGGCTAATAGGTCAACTGCAAACCCCTTGAATTGAATAACATCATCAGTTCTTGGATTACTTGACATTGTATTACTCATTTTCCTCGAGCTCTTAAAAAGACTGCATTGTGATCATAAATAAAAATTACACTGACCTTGTTTCCAGGTGGTGTAATCGTTTCAATCTGCACACTTTTTAAATTTATGTAATTTTGCAATAATTCCTTTATCGATGACCTCTCGTCTGGAACAGTTCATGTACTGACAGCTCTTTACACGAAGATTTAAGAGGTCTGGACCTGACCAGTAGTAGATCTATGTGAACATAAACTTGCAAGGAAACCTTATGGGAATAACAATATCTCCTCAGAAATAAAAACAGAATTGAGTTTGGTGATTGGTGCCCTGAGATTCTGGACCTTTGTGTAAATCACATTGTGTTTAACCCAACTTGGAATCGTTTAATACAAGAATCTTAACATAATGTAGCAAAACTGAGAAAGCACCCAGACAATCGGTGAGGTTCCATTTTAAATTTATAGTTCCGAGTGTAGAGCTGCAGCATGGAAACAGGCCCTTTGGCCCACCGAATCTATGCTGGCCATCGATCAGCCATTCACACGAGTTCTATGTTATCCCACTTTCGCACACTGGGCAATTTACAGAGGTCAATTAATCCACAAAGCTGCATGTCTTTGGGATGTGGGAGGAAACCAGAGCACCCGGAGGAAACCAACAGGGAGAACATGCAAATTCCACCCAGACAGCTCACAAGATCAGGATCAAACCTGGGTCTCTGATGTTGTGCGGCAGCAGCTCTATTAGCTGCGCCCTTGTGTATAGATTTGCTTTGCACCACAAGAAAGAATAAGTGATAGGAGTAGAATTAGGTCATTCAGCTCATCGAATCTACTCCGTCATTCAATCATGGCTGATCTATCTCTCCCTCCTAACCCCATTCTCTGCCTTCGCTTCATAACCTCTGACACCTGTACTAATGAAAAATCGATCCATCTCTGCTTTAAAAATATCCACAGATTTACCACCATCTGACTAAAGAAATTTCTCATTATCTTCCTAAAAATGTCCTTTATTTCTGAGGTGTATAAAATGATGGGAATAGATAAGGTGAATGCACAGACTCTATTTCTCAGGATGGGGAATTAAAAACCAGAGGACATAGGTTTAAGTGAGGGGGCTAGACTTACTATAAATCTAGGAGGCAGATTTTTCACTCAGAGGGTGGGGGGTATATGGAATGAGCTGCCTGAGGTGATAGTTGACGCAGATACTATAGCAGCATTTAAAAGACACTTGGACAGATACATGGATAGGAATGGTTTCGAGTATATTGGCCAAACGCAGACAAATGGGATTAGTTTATATGGGGTGTCTTGTTGGGCATGGACGAGTGGGGCCAAAATCCCTGCTTCCGTGCTGTATGGCTCTAAGACTCTATGAACTCACTCATCGATATGCACATACGTTTCAAGGAACAGCAAAAATAGATGGGCAGAAATGTGCAAGGCAACAGTCTGTTTGACTCCATCCCCCTATGACCAAATCAGAGATGCATGAGAGGCTGGGATTAGAGGAACACAGAGTTTGCGTAGAGGTGGGACACTGAGAGGATTACAGCTGAAGGGAGCTTCAGTCTGACGTATAACTTTACAGTTGTTACAATGAAAATATTGAGCAGATTCCAGAAATGAACTTTAAAGAATGGAAACAGCTGGCATTCACTTTGTTTGTTCCCACAGCTGAATAATTATTCAAACATTGTTTGCCTTTCTCTCTATATATTCAGGTTTTTACATTTTTTTTGACAGCTTGAGTTCATAAATAGCTTTTCTTGGCAATGAGAAATGTTGTTCAAGCAGCAACAGAACCCTTCCAATTCTTCTCCTGAACCCATACAATCCTAGTGGAAATACAACCCTATTCTTTGACATCATTGCCCTGTCCATGGGGTCTTTGTGCTGCCGTTCAATAAGGCAAGTAAACCCCTCCAAAAAAAACTTTTATTCTAAGCTGGACAAGGTGCAGAGAAGATTGACGAGGATGATAAGGTCATAAGTGAGGCATAATTAGGCCATTCGGCCCATCAAGTCTACTCCACCATACAATCATTGTTGATCTACAATATCTCTCCCTCCTAACCCAATTCTCCTGCCTCCTCCCCATAACCTCTACTAATCAAAAAACTATCTATCTCTGCCTTAAAAATATCCACTGACTTGGCCTCCATAGCCTTCTGTGGCAAAGAATTCCACAGACTCACCACCCTCTGACTAAATAAATTTCTCCTCATCTCCTTCCTAAAAGAACGTCCTTTAATTCTGAGGCAATGACTAGTCCTAGACTCTCCCACTGGTGGAAACATCTTCTCCACATTCACTCTATCCAAGCTTTTCACTGTTCTGTATGTTTCAATGAGGTCCCCCCTCATTCTTCGAAACTTCGAAACTGAAATCTGATGCCAGGACTCGAGGGCCTGAGCAATAGTCTGTCCGTTGTGAAGGGAATGGACAGACAATGTATTGGGTAGGGACATCTTTACTCTTCAAGAAAAGTCCCAACCCTCGTAAAGCACCTGGACCTGATGGTATACCCGGTCGTGTTCTGAAAACCTGTGCGGACCAGCTGGCTGGAGTTTTTACGGACATTTTCAACCTCTCACTTCTGAGATCTGAGGTTCCCACCTGCTTTAAAAGGGCATCAATAATACCGGTGCCCAAGAAGAGCAAGGTGATGTGCCTCAATGACTATCGCCCAGTGGCACTAACGTCTGTGGTAATGAAGTGCTTTGAGAGGCTGATCAGGGCGCAAATCAACTCATACCTCGACAAAAACCTGGACCCACAGCAGTTTGCTTACCGCCACAACAGATCAACGGTGGATGCGATCTCGCTGGCTCTCCACTCTGCTCTGGACCACTTGGACAACAAAAACTCATATGTCAGGCTGTTATTCATTGACTACAGCTCGGCATTTAATACAATCATCCCCTCCATGCTGGTTACCAAGCTCTCAGAACTGGGTCTCTGCGCATCCCTCTGCAATTGGATCCTCGACTTCCTCATTCACAGACCACAGTCTGTTCGTATTGGTGGAAATGTGTCAGCCTCGATAACAATCAGCACGGGAGCACCTCAAGGCTGCGTGCTCAGCCCCCTGCTGTACTCACTCTATACTCATGACTGCGTAGCCGGTCATAGTGCGAACTCCATCATCAAGTTCGCCAACGACACCACTGTTCTGGGAAGTATCACTGATGGAGATGAGTCAGAGTATAGAAGTGAGATCGACCGATTGACCAAATGGTGCCAGCACAATAACCTGGCTCTCAACACCAGCAAAACCAAGGAACTGATTGTGGACTTTGGAAGGGGTAGGATGGGGACCCACAGTCCCGTTTAAAGCAACGGGTCGATTGTGGAAAGGGTCAAGAGCTTCAAATTCCTGGGCATGCATATTTCCGAAGATCTCTCCTGGTCCCAGAACACTGATGCAATTATAAAGAAAGCACATCAGCGCCTCTACTTCCTGAGAAGATTACGGAGAGTCGGTATGTCAAGGAGGGCTCGCTCGAACGTCTACAGGTGCACAGTAGAGAGCATGCTGACCGGTTGCATCATGGCTTGGTTCGGCAACTTGTGCGCCCAGGAGCGGAAAAGACTGCAAAAAGTTGTAAACACTGCCCAGTCCATCATCGGCTCTGACCTCCCTACCATCGAGGGGATCTACCACAGTCGCTGCCTCAAAAAGGCTGGCAGCATCATCAAGGACCCATACCATCCTGGCCACACACTCATCTCTCCGCTGCCTTCAGGTAGAAGGTACAGGAGCCTAAAATCTGCAACATCCAGGCTCAGGAACAGCTGCTTCCCCACAGCCATCAGACTTTTAAACTAGACTCAAACAAAAATCTGAACTTTAATAGCCTATTGCACTTTATATGCTTATTTATGTGTGTATATATATATTCAATGGTATATGGACACACTGATCTGTTCGGTATTTATTTATACCTACAATATTTTACTTCGGAGTCACGTGAGTGACTACGTGAAGACCCGTCAGGGCGCCTGCGCGTCATTACGTCAGACGCATTGGCGCGAACGGACATGAGGAGCAGCGCTCCTCTAGTGGAAATGTAGTTGTGAACTACAAGGTAAGAAAAAAAATTCAGAAGTTTCCGGGTACGTTTGCTGTGGTCTGTGGGGATTTTTTCCACAGGCACCATGGAAAAAACGGGCAAGGGGAAGAGGCGAGCAAGGGGAAGAAAGGGGAAGAAAAAACGGGCAAGGGGAAGAAAGTCGCAAGGTTACGGTCGGCGAACAGCTGCCTCAGACCCCTGTACAGTCGCTGGCTGGGAGCGTAGCGACTGTGGACTTGGGTCTTAAAAGAATACAGTCAGCGCCAGTGGGGCGCAAGGCTAAGTTCAAGTCCGTCAGGCCCACGGAGGAGGAGTTCGATCAGGAGGATTCGACTCCAGGGCTGGATACCGCTGTTGAGCGGATTTTTCAAATGGAGAGCCTGTTACACAGATTACTCAAGCAAAGCACACTCAGGGAAGAGTGTAGCTAAAGCCAGGCTCCAGAAGCCAGGTCAGCAGCACCTAGCAAAGGGCTGTTTGAGAGCACCCTCATTGATGAGGCGCTTGCACAGGGTCAGCAGAGTTTTCCGATACAAGCGAAGACGGTAGCTGCCAGATGTTCTATTTCTGGCAGTACGATTCGCTGCTCTGTGAGAGTTCTGACCCTGACTCTGACGGTGAGGCCGATACAAGTGAAGACGGCAGCTGCCAGATGTTCTACTCCTGGCAGTACGATTCGCTGCCCCGTCAGAGTCAGGAGAGCCACTGGGAGAGGAAGTGGCCTCTACGATCAACTATTGTGTCTTCCATCAGCTCCAGTAGCTTACGATGGATGAAAATGCCAAAAAAGCACGAGACCCCAAGGAACTGCGTATTGCTGAAAGTACTAGCAGTAAACCAAGATATAAGGGGTCAGATGGGCGAGGGCATGTGAGCCTAATAAAAGTAAACTGCAGAGAATATTGAAGCTGCTGGGTTGAGGAACAACTGCATTTTTGCAAGAACAATGGATGGAGGCCAGGGATGGAGATGCATTAAGTGGCACTAGGGTTGCTATGTAGCACCCACTTCGAGATGAATTGTTTCAGGAAGTATGCCATTCGGCCCACCATCAACCCCAAGTTGCAGCCACTCTGTAAAGCCCAGCAATCTGCAGTCATTCAACTTACTCTTCAGAGAAAAACCTCACAAAACATGGGAAAGAGTTGGATGATGAGGCAAAAACAGCAAGGTTGATCAAAACATCAATGGTCGGCAAGTCTGTGAAGAGGAGGTATCCTTTCAGACATCATACAAAATCCTGGGCCTACACCAGGAACAAGTCGACCATTGAAGCAGGGGCGCAGTTGGTATCCTGCAGCGGGAACACGAAAAAGCGTGTGTTTTTCCTGCCAGGAGCCAGGGACCACAGGTCACTCAGGTGACAAAGGAGGTAGGTGGACCTGGTTCTCATGGGAACATATTAAGGCAAAACCAGCCAAATATTGGAAGCAAATTACTTCAGATTTATTATTCTGAGTATTATTCAAAGGTTTCAAATTGATTCGATCCAAATAGTGATTTGCCATCCAGCATGTTCCTAGCAGAACACTCCGATTTCACAAAAAGAAGTGATGGAGGTTCAAGCTGAATTTGAAAACTTGTCTATAAACAAGTAATTGAAAGGTTGGTTTATCAAAACCACCAAATTGTGTTTACATTTTCTCGACCTAAAAAGGTGAGGAGTATTTTAGATCTGACAAGTCTTTAAAATTTTGTGAAGTATAGACACTTCAAAATGGAGACTTTGAGACTGCCAAACAACTTATTTCAAAAGATTATATATGGCACCTATAGATCTGAAAGATGTATATTACTTAGTGTCTGTTCATTTGTAAAGATAAAAATATTTGAAATTTATCTGAATGAACAATTATGGCAATTCAAAGTTCTGTCTAATGGGTTAACTTCAGTTCCTAGAATTTCACTAAATTGGTAAAACCAATTTTGGGGGCTAATTAGAGTCCAAGGACAGATGTTGATGGCTTAACTGGATGATGTCCTAATTAAGATGAACAAGAGAATTAGTGAGTTATCTCTCTCAATTGTTCAATCCACTTTTGAAAGTTTTGGGTTTAATTCATCCAGAGAAATCAAGGTTAATGCCACTTACAACAATTGATTATATTAATTTCACAATTGATGCAATTGACATGGTAGTAATTTTACCCAGGGTAAAGGGTAAAGTGGATTGATGGTTGCATTAAGCTGTTGAAAAAGCAACAATCTTCAATTAAGACAGGTGGCCAGCTTGCTAGGAAAATTAGTGTTATTTCCAGCAAGACAATATGGGCCATTGTACTACCAGCAGCTACAGACGGCAAAAAGAAAAGGCACTAAGATGCATGGCGGCCATTTTGATAGGCCATGCAGTTAAACAACAAACGCTGCTTCTGATTTGCAGTGGTGGATTTAATATGTCTCCAGTAGTTCAAGCAAGATACTGATTGAACAGCTTTCCATGGTCTTACAGACTGATGTCAGTGCACTAGGATTGGTGCCACTGAGATGGTATCCATCTGTGGAAAGATGGAATATGGAAGAGGCATTCTTTTTGCAGACATGGAGAATCGACGTTTTACAGCTATTGGAAGGCTTATGAGCTCCAAGCTTGTTGTTAATACAACTAATCTGCATGTTCAGCTTCAAATTAACAATACTACAGCAATGGCATGTATTAATTGTATGGGTGGAATTAAGTTGGTGTCATGTGACAAATTGGCTAATCAAATCTTGACTTGGTGTGTTGACAAATATTTGGTTTCAGCTATTTATCTACCAGGTAGATTCATTATAGTAGCAGACACCAGGTTATGGGAATTTCCATGATAACAAAGAATGGATGTTGAATCTTAAGATTTTAATGATATAGTTGTCAGAGTTGGGAAGCCAGATACGATTTGTTTCCATCCAGACTCAATCACCAGTTACAGAGATTTGTGTTATGGGAACTACATCGGGAGACAGTAGCGATTGATGTTTTCTCGCTACATTAGGGTGGTATGTTTTTATATGCATTTTCCATCATTCTGTCTCATAAATGAAGCAGGATGCTGCCTCTGGGGTACAGGTGGTACCGGACTGGTCTACACAGCCATGGTTCCCTTTGATATTGGAATTAATGACACAGTTTCTGATAACGGTTCCCAAAAGAAGGGATTTACTGGTGTATCCGATAATTGGAGAAAACATCCGTTATATGCCTGTATGGATCTGTTAATTTGCAGGTTTTAAAAAGAGGATTGTCTGGGCATACTGTGGACATGCTTACAGCAGTCTGGCGGAAGAGCACTCAAAAGCAGTTCATTTGTGAATCTGAGGTTGTGACTCTGTAAATGCTGCTTTCCCATTATGTAAAGAATGGGGAAAATTTTCTGTGTACAAAAGAATATGGAATGTTGTACGGCATATGTCTCAAATGTCTTAGCTTTTCTCAACACTCTATTTGAGGGGTTGAGTTATAGTGCGATTTATTCAGCCAGAAGTACATTGTCCTTGTTTTTTATTGATGAGGTCGGAAAGACATCCTGTTGAGTCTCATTCTTTCATTTCCAGATTAATGAAAAGAATTTTAATTCCAGACCTTCTAAACCTAGGTATGGGAATCTGGAATATACAGTGGTTTTAAGCTACTTCATCAATGGTCTCTTGGTACGATTCTGATTTGGCCAAGTTCAGCATGAAGGTAGTCATGCTTATGGCATTTGTAACAAGCACAGAGAGTGCAGACATTACATAAGTTATAGATACACAGGATGGAAGTACCTCAGGATTATGTTATGTTTTATGACCTACTCAAATGAAGAGGGTCAGGTGTGACAGGATTCAAGCGTGTTTTATTAGCATATTCCATGGATCCATGTCTATGTGTTAAGACATATTTGTTGCAATACATTGAGGCTACAAAGGTCTTATGAAATATGAAAACAAGATTGTTTATCATTCACAAAAAAACATACAAGATAGTGTCAGTTCAGACTATTTCAAGATGGTTAAAACAAGTTTTGGTTGCTGCAGGTGTTAACAGTGATGTTTTTACATCCCATTCGATTTAGCAGCAACATTGGCGGCCAGGGCGAAGGACGTCCCGTCGACCATATTTTCGCAGCCGCCGGGTGCTCTAATAAGTTGGTGTTTCAACACTTTTACCATCGGCCTATTGCCAATACGGGGCTGTTTGCAGATACTATATTAAGTTCTGCTTAAATTCCCCTGGGTTAAAGGGGATACTGTTAATTCTATTATTCAAATAAATGAATTACTACATTTGTCATGCAAATGTCATTATTAATGCATTATTGATTATTTCTCGTTCCGAGTCAATCAATGCAGTGAGAAGCCGGGATTTGTATCTGCGGCATGAAATCACAAAGCTTTAAAATCTTCACGTAGTCACTCACGTGACTCCGAAGTAAAATAGTGAGATTAAACGAGAACTTACCAGTTTGAAGTTTGATCTTTATTTTATGAGGAGTTACGTTGGTGATTATGTGCCCACCACGCCCAACCCTCTTTCATAAAGGTCAGATGGAAATTCTAAATTTACTCGTTTTTACTATGTTACTATATCACTTTGTTCTTGTTGTTTGTGATTTCATACCACTGCTTTAAAGATTGACGCACAGGCGCCCTGACGGGTCTTCACGTAATCACCAACTTAACTCCTCATAAAATAAAGATCAAACTTCAAACTGGTAAGTTCTCATTTAATCTCACTATTCTGTTGTGCTGAAGCAAAGCAAGAATTTCATTGTCCTCTCTGGGACATGACAATAAACTCTCTTGAATCTTGGATATTGAATGTCATCCATCCAATTCCCTCCACAACACAAAGAGCCCGTGGACAGTACAATAATGACAAAGATTGGGTGTGTGTTTCTACTAGGATTAAATTTGTTCTGGAGAACAATTAGAACTAGCTAAGATCCTCCAGCAGTTTGATTCTTGCAGAAGATTCCAGCAACTGCAGTCTCTTGTCACACCAGATCCTGTAGATTGGACCATTGGTGGAGCAGATCTGATGGGCCGAATGGTCTAATTCTGCTCCTATAACTTATGAACCTATGAATTGGTGACCCGGCAGTCCGCCAACACAGACTCAAAGTTTCTGCCAGCAGTGAAATATTGCACCATTTGAAACAGTATGCTTAAATTGATTGTAGGGGGAAGGACAATGAGCTTGGCTGACACCAATCTTTGGCAAGAGTCATACTCAAAGAGCATTAAAACTGACACGGTTTAGTAAGGTTCCCTGTGCTCACACATTGATCCTCCATTAATCTGTCATCAACGGAGAGCTATCAACAGGCATGACCAATTGCATTCCAAACTAATGCGCACTTGCAGAATCTTCTTGCACAGATATCTCACTGACCCTACTGGCCTACTGTATGAAGTCTTAGGTCACTAGGTCACAAGGTCATAAGGTCATAAGTGATAGGATGATAGTTAGGCCATTCGGCCCATCAAGTTTACTCCGGTCAAACAGCAATAAATTCCTTTCATGAATTTATTCTGAAAACAACATAAGAATTCCATATGTGTAGGAAAGAACTGCAAATGCTGATTTAAATTGAAGGTAGACACAAAATGCTGGAGTAACTCAGCGGGACAGGCAGCATCTCTGGAGAGAAGGAATGGGTGATGTTGCACGTCGAGACCCTTCTTCAGAGTCAAACAAGTTTGGGACCTTTGTTAATTCTGCCTTAGGATCCATTTGAAAGTATATATGTTAAATTAACTGGGTTCCTGCTTTAGATATTGCTGCAAACGGTTTTACTAATTGGGTCAACCGCCTCTACCAGTGACCATTTGCTGGATGGAATCGATGACAATTTGTATCCGGGGGTCTGTTGTGGATGTATCTGTTCACAAAGCCATCTGCCTTGAGGTTAGATCAACTTGGTAATCTGTGTCAAGAAATCTTTCCAACATCTGTCTGTAAGCTTAAATTGCTGACTGTACGGAGCTTGTATGTTCTCCCCGTGACCGTATGTGTTTTCTCCGAGATCTTCGGTTTCCTCTCACATTCCAAAGATGTACAGGTTTGTAGGTTAATTGGCTTGGTATAAGTGTAAATTGTCCCTGTGTGTGTAGGATTGTGATAATGTGCGGGAATCGCTGGTTGGTGCGGACTTGATGGGCGGAAGGGCCTGATTTTGCGCTGTATCTCTAAACAAAACGATGCTCAATATCAAAGTTTTCTCTTTGCGGTATCAGAGCAACTGTTTAAGATGTTGGCAGCAACTGAAAGTCACCTGTCGGGTTCTACAATTCTGGTCAAATTGAGGTACAGTGAAAAGCTTTTGTTGCATGCTAACCTGTCAGCCGAAAGACAATACATGATTACAATCGATCCTTTTATGGTGTACAGATACATGATAAGGGAATAACGTTTAGTGCAAGGTAAAACCAGCAAAGTCCAATCAAGGATAGCCCGAGGGTCACCAAAGACGTAGATAGTAGTTCAGGACTGATAGTGGAACAAGAGTGAGGCCCATTAGGAAGTGATCTCTGAATAGATGGAGGTGGCGGAAACAGACCACAAAAAGATGTAGACAAAGATATCGGTAGAACAAATAATAAATCACTGTTTTTGCCGATTCAGCAGATGCTGAAACCAGGTGAAAACATTTAGAATATAGAAACAAGGAGCTTGTTTACCAAGGAAAGACTGAAAGTTCTGCAACTCAGCGGATCAGGCAGCATCCCTCAAGGATATGGATAGGTGAAATCTCATGTCGGGACCCTTCATCAGACTTAGAATTATCTCCAAATTTAGAATTATCTCCAAAAGAGTAATGAGAGGAGCAGGAAGTCAGAAATTCAGAACATTGGGAGGATTTCAATGTATATGTCCCTACTTCAATGGTTACCAGTGTTAAAATTAGAAGAAACATGAGTGTTCTCTCTGTCCATTCAACAGTTTAGCATCATGCACCATTTTCTCTTACTGTTTATTCATCAGTTTAGTTTAGAGATTCAGCACGGAAACAGGCCCTTCGGCCCACCGAGTCCGCGCGACCAGCAATCTCCATATGATAATTGCTCGTTTCTAAGCTTCCCCCCAGTCTAGTTTCAGTAAAAACACAGAATCAAGCACTTGAAACAACTACAAACATAAATCACTGTACCTGTCCCACCGTGGGTTTGATCCTTGTGTCTGCCTGTTCAAGCCCTTTAGGCCTCGCTCAGACAGAGACACTCCAGGAGTTCACGCAGTCCCAAGTGTTCTCCCAGAAGATCGACGCTGAGCCTCGTGGTAGCGAACTTTTATATGTCCCGGGACATCGAGGGGCCGAACCACATGGGGGTGGTCTCTCAATAACCCACAGATATTGATTAACCCCATACATAACAGGCATTCCCCTAACCCAATGATACAACAGTTCAATACATTGTATTCAAAACGGACTTTGAGAGGTAGCCAACTTAGAAACATTTACCCTGATTTATAGAAAATCCAGACAAGGCTCAACACCTCATCCAATCACCAATTTTGGCAAAGTCAAACTCTGCAACATTATTTACAACTATTTACAACGTGCATGTCTGGTTTGCAGCCATCCAATCCATTCTAAGCATTTTGCACCAAATTGACAGGGTTTGCAGATCTTCCCATTCTTTGCTTGCAAATTGTATCTAAGCTCCAGACACTCTGGCACCTCTCCACAGCTTGTCCCAGCTCTGCAGAGAGCAATTCCAATTTTACCAAATCTCCCAGCAACCCTGAAGCTTAACCCCATTTTGAAGTCCTAGCTGCTCCAATTTAGCCAGGATTAGCATGTATACTGACACCATCCTACACACACAAGAGACAATTTTCAATTATACCAAGCCAATTAACCTACATACCTGTACATCTTTGGAGTGTGGGAGGGAACCAGAGACCCCAGAGAAAACCCAGACAGGTCACGGGGAGAATGTACAAAGTCTGTACAGACAAGCACCCGCAGTCAGGATCGAACCCAGGTCTCTGGAACTGTAATGGGCCTGTCCCACTTAGGCGACTTTTTAGGCGACTGCAGAAGAAGACTATCCAGTTGCCATATGGTCGCCACATGTTCGCGGGTGGTTGCTGGGGAGTCGCCTTCATGGTCGTGAGGAGTTCCCGCATTCTTGGAACTAGTCGTGGCCTCATTATGGCTGCCTTGGCTTTGCACCGTATGAATTTCACTCAGACAGTGCTCCCCCCGCTTGCCCTTTCCCCAGCCTGCATAACGGGGGGGGTTTGTGAGTGTGTGTGTTTCCCCCGCACCCCCGGTTCCAGTTTTTCAGGTGACTGCCGGCAACTTAACTGTTGCCAGCAATCACCTGAAAAATTGGCTGTGGGATAGGCCCATAAGGCAGCAACTCTACCGCTGCGCCACCGTACCGCTCTTGAGAGAGATAAAGTGAAAGACTTCTAACTAATTTCAGGTGAAATGCAGAAACAAAATCCATTACAACTCCTCAAGTTAATCAAATAAATTCCTGGAGAGCACAGTTATTGCTTTATTGAATGTATTTCATTAAGCTCTCTACTTTAATCAGAATCCTAGTGCAAACAGGAATTTGACAGTAAAATATTTACATCTGATAGGACTGAATAAGAAAGAAATATTGTAGATACCTACACAGAGGAACACATTTTCCACTTCTGGTCTCCTGTGTCCAAAGTTCGTTTGCCAAGAATTCCCATATGGAAATTGCTGATACCCATCCTCCCTATAATATTCAATCATTGTGACATTTAAAACATCTCATTGCATCTCTCCATTTCTCCAGAGAAATCATCTCTCAAAATGGTTATCCATCAGAAATAGCCCCAGAAGGGATTAGAACCCATGATATAACAATTTTTTTTTTTCTAATTTACGAAATGAATATTACAGCATACCAGTAATGGCTCATACTGTGTCTCTGCACTTCCTTTGACGTATTGAAGCATATCCTGGTGTAAGCAGATCTAAGGCTTGGATACAGATGATATTAGTATTGGTTTATTATGGACATACTTAACGTGTGATGGGGCAGTACTGTGGCACATCGGTAGAGTTGCTGCCTTACAGTGCCAGGGACCCAGGTTCGATCCTGACTACGGGTGCTGGTTGTACAGAGTTTGTATGTTCTCCCTGTGACCTGCGTGGGATTTGTCCGAGATCTCCGGTTTCCTCCCAAACTCCAAAGACATACAGGTTTGTAGGTTAATTGACTTGGTATAAATGTAAAACAAAATTGTCGGTAGTGTGTGGAGGATAGTGCTAGTGTGCGGGGATCGCGGGTCGGCGCAGGCTCGATGGGCTGAAGGGCCTGTTTCCACGCTGTATCTCTAAACTAAACTAAACGTACTATAGTAAAAGCTATGTTTGTATGCTATCCAGTCAAATTAAATCATACTATACATTATATCAGCCAAGCCCAAGTGCAACAGGTAGTGCAAAGAGAAAAATACCAGAGTGCGGAATATAGTGTTACGACATTCAAGTGTTACAGTTAGAGAGAAAAAGGGCAAGGTCTGCAATGAGGTAGGTTGGAAGATTGGGACTACACCCTAGTTTTTGCCGAAGGAAACTGTTCCTGTACATGATTTCTGACTCAAAGTCATGAAGGAACTAGAAGAAAGCCATCACTCAGAAGAACTGTCCTGCCATTTAACTGTACGAACCTCCAAAATATTTTTGTCTAATTTCTCAATTGAACTTCTGCTTGGAATTTTATAGCTTAGTTTTAGTTTAGTTTAGAGATACAGCGCCTGGAAACTGAAGATCTCGGTGTAAACCCACGCAGGTCACGGGGAGAACATACAAACTCCGTACACACAAGCATCATAGTCAGGATCACACCCGGGGCACTGCCACTGTAATAGCCCTGTCCCACTGTACGAGTTCATTCAAGAGTTCTCCCGAGTTTGCCCTGATTCGAACTCGGAGATTTACGGTAATGGCCGCTCGCAGGTACTCGGGGCTCTCGTGGACATTTTTCAATGTTGAAAAATCTTCACGAGTCTTCCCGAGCTTATGGCGTTTCCCGAGTACCTGCCGTTAGCGTTACGAGCCGCTAAGAGACATCCCTGAGGTCCGACGTACCCGCTACGTACATTCTACGTGCTTACCACGAGTTTGATTTTTTTTTAAACTCGGGAGAGCTCTTGAATGAACTCGTACAGTGGGACAGGGCTTTAAGGCAGTAAGCTCTACCACTATGCCACCATGCCGCCCTTAGTTATGTTTATTTTCCAGTCCCAAATGCTAATCTTTTTCTCTTAAAAACATGTGAAAGATCAAATATTTATTTTACAAACTTGATTGCAAAATGCCTCATAAGCAACCCTTGCATCTAGCATAAGGTCAGAGTGGAATAAAATCCCCAGCAATAAACCTTTCCAGTTCAGATTAATAATTGAGGAAATATTTCATTCCACAGTGAAAAAAAAATCAATAATTAGATTTTTTTTAAAATCTCTATATCCCATTGACTAAAGAATCTTAAAACGTGTTGAGAAAAGCACTTCTGCAGAATATCTGATCAGTAAAACAATAACATTAGAAGGTCTGCATTCAATAAATAATTTGGGTCAGAGTTATAGTGGCAAACTGCAGCAACTATTATGCTAGAGACACTGGGGACTGGAGGTGGTCGAAATTGGAAAAACAATCCGTTGAAAGACAAAAAGACACCTAGTGCTCGAGTAGCTCAATGGATCGGTGTTGTTTCGGGTCGGGACCTTTCTTCGGACATTGTGGGGAAGGGGGTTGTGAAAGCTGGAACAGAGGAGGTGCAGGATAAAAGCTGGCGGGTAATAGGATGACGCAGGTGAGGAGGATTTTTGGATAGGCGGACGGTTGGACGAAGGCCGGAGATGAGCAGACAAGAGGTGTGTGATAATACACCTTTGGGCAGCACAGTGGCGCAGCGGTAGAGTTGCTGCCTTACAGCGCCAGAGACCCGGGCTCAATCCTGATGACGGGTGCTGTCTGTACAGAGTTGGCATGTTCTCCATGTGACTGTGTGGGTTTTCTCTGGGTGCTCCAGATTCCTCCCACATTCCAAAGAGGTGCAGGTTTGTAGGTTAATTGGTTCTGTATAATTGTCCCCAGCATGCAGGATAGAGCTAGTGTATGGGTGATTGCTGGTCGGCATGGACTCAACAGGGTGAAGGGCCTGTTTCCACGCTGTATCTGTAAACTAAAAGGATTGAAGAGTTGCAATTTGTGAAGCTGGAGGAAGGAATGTAGGTGGAGTTGGAGGTGGGGAGAAATAGGTGCATGTCCAAGTGGGTTGCTGGGGAGGGAGTGGGGCGTTCTAACATAACCCCTCCTCACCTGTATCCATCTATCACTTGCTAGCTCAAACCTCCACCCTCGCCCCTCCCCACCTCACCACTTTCCCTCTAATCTCTCAGTCCAGATGAATGACCTCAACCAGGTAGACACAAAAAGCTGGAGAAACTCAGCGGGCCAGACAGCATCTCTGGAGAAAAGGAATAGATGAAGTTTCTGGGTCGAGAACCCGAAAGGTCATCTATTCCTTTTCTCCAGACCTCAACCAGATATGTCCATTTCCCTCCACAGATGTTGCCTGACCCGTCGAGCTCCTCCCAGCTGCTCCTCTATGTTTTTGCTCCAGATCCCAGCATCTGTGGTCTCTTTTGCCTCTATCCTTGTTCAGTCGGGGGGGGGGGGGGGTGGGGGGGGATGGACGGGGTCGAGTGAAGCTCTCATGCATAATTCATTGCAAATCTCAATATGCAATCCTGTTTGAATAAATCAACCTAGTTTGTGTATATGCTTACGATACTGATGTTGTCAACTCAGCCCTTATTCCCCGAGTAGGTGCTGCTAAAATGTTGTAACTTGGACCAAATCAGAGACCGGTTGAGGCTTCGTCCCCGACTGATGTTTATTAGATATTCTTGAATGGTTCTCACTGAGGTGTTCAATTCTGTTTTATTTTGAAACCTAATGGTGACATCCATTGAAATTAATCCTCTTTGGAATTATGATAGAAATTATGGGAGAAAGCTGCATTAACATGCAAATTAACATTCAGATGTCTGGAGAATCACTTTCAAATTCACCAGCTGTTTCTCTCAAATAAATCATTGAATCAACACCTTATGAAGATGGAAGGTGCAGCCTTATTTACAAATGTTGCATCATTAATATTTGAGCTCTCGTCGAGCTCCCACTGTCAGACTTTGCTTGGCGCCTCTTTGCTTCAGTTTGTGCGATGACTGATTTAATTTGTCTGTGTTAATTGAACTGATAAATATTAAAACATTAAAGATGTTGAGGAAGTCTTTTGATCAAAGGATCCTTCATATTTTCATGCATACTAAAATATTTGTGAAGAAGATTGAAAGTTTTCATAATACGTACTCTAAGAGCTGTCATTTATGAGGATTTTGCAAAGTTGTTGTGTCACTTTATATTATCTCACTTTATTGGACACAAATTGCTGCAGATATAATGGAACTAAAGCAATTTTCTCTTCCAATACAGTATGTGAGGTCGATTTTTAACTATGCTTTTGTTGAACTATTATTCATTCATCTATTTATGCCTGTCGAAGAAGAAAAAATATCATATGCTGCAAAAAGGACACTTAAAAATTCTTTTGTAAATATGGTAGCTTTGGAGCATTTAGAAAGTAAAGGGTGGCACAGTGGTGCAGCAGAGGGGGCTGCTGCCTCACAGTGCCAGAGACACAGACCTCAGGTTATTTGTTTGAAGTTGTTTGTGTGGAATTTGTATGTACTGTCTGTTTCAGGTTTCCTCCGGGTGTTCCGGTTTCCTTCCACATCCCAAAGACCTGTAGTTTAATTGTGTAGGGAAGAACTGCGATGCTGGTTTAAACAAAAGGCAGACAGAAAAAGCTGGAGTAACTCAGCGGGTCAGGCAGAATCTCTGGAGAAATGGAATAGGTCACGTTTCGGGTCGAGACCCTTCTTCTGTCTGGTGCAGTCTGTGCAGTCTGAAGAAGGGTCGAGACCTGAAATGTCACATATTGCGAGATGCTGCTTGAACTGCTGAGTTACTCCAGCTTTTTGAGTCTGCCTGCAGGTTATTTAGCATCTGTAAACATTACCCCTAATATACGTATGAGGAGTGGACGAGAAAGTGGGATAACATAGAACTAGTGTAAATGGGTGATCAATAGTCAGTGTGGACTCGGTGGGCCGAAAGGCCCATTTCCATGTTATATTTCTAAACTCTAAACTAAACTAAGCGATGAATATGCTACAGTGAGTGGTATAACTAATAATGTTCATGATTGCATGAATAAAAACATTTTTATATCACACCTATAACATCCCAATCAAGGTATTTCAAAGTACTTTAACATCAGTTAACAGTGGAAGTGTATCTGTGTTATAATATTGTAAATATAGCAGTGAATTTGCACCCAGACAGACATCTCCCACAAACAGTAATGTAATAATAACCACCCAACATTATCCATCTTTTGGATGTTGTATGAGGAATAAATATTTCTCAGAATACAAGGGGTAACTTCTGTACCCCTCTTTGCAATAATACCATCAGCTCTTTTGCCCTTCTGCAAAAGTAGATGGAGCCTTGGTTAATTAGCTTCAGCAATACAGAGTCTTAACATTGCACTGGTGCGACTGAGAGTTTTGTGTTCAAATCTCTGGAGTGGCACAATAAGACTATCACCAACTGAAGTATAGAAGACATTTTAATGTCACAAAGTCACAATTATACAGCACAGAAACAGACCATTTGGCCAAACTCTTCCCTGCAGACTAAGATCCCCATCTAAACTAATCCCATTTGTACGCATTTTGCCCGTATCACTCTTAACCTCTCCTATCCATGTACCTGTCCAAATATCTCAACCATTTACTCAACCATGTCAGCTTGATCCATCTACCTGGACCACCTGTGTAAAGAAGTTGCCTTTCAGAACTTTTAGTTTAGCTTAGAGATACAGTGCGGAAACAGGCCCTTCAGCTCACTGAGTCCACGCCGACCAGCAATCCCCGCAAACCAACACCGTCCTACACATAATAGGGACAATGTACAATGTACTGGAGCCAACTAACCTACAAACCTGTATGTCTTTGGAATGTGGGAGGAAAACGTCTTTAGTCAGAGGGAGTGGATCTGTGGAATTCTTTGCCACAGAAGGCTGTGGGCGCAAAATCAGTGGATATTTTTGAGGCAGAGATCGATAGATTCTTGATTAGTACGTGTGTCAGAGGTTAAACAGATTCCGCCTCTGAACAGAACTCCGCCTCTGGTTATGGACACCCCAAGTCAGTCCTGGTCCCAAGCCCAGACAAAGGAGGAGGGTTGGGCGTAGGGCTAGCACCCCTACCCTGTAAAACCCAAAACCCGCTACGGAATGCATTAACTATACTGGAAACCGGCATGAGAGACGGAGCTCGACCCCTGCGAGTATTAGAGGCTCATGCCAAAGCCTCCGGAATGCTTGTGCCCCGAAAAAGAGTAAAGGCTCTGTCTTACGGTGTTGCGGTCATCGGTGGTGAAGCGTGGCTTCGCCTGTAGAGTGGACCGCACGGCAATGGCGAGAGCGCCGAGCCTATGCCATGGGAGTGCCGCACGGATGCTGCGCGGGGGCCGAGTGATTTAAATACGGCTGTTCCCACGTGCTTGCGGTAAGTAAAAAAAAGGGCGGGCCGACTGAGATGACGTCGGCCCGCCGCACGTGACTCAATAGCGGCGGCTGTGGCGGCGGCCGTCCTGATCGCGGCGCTGTAGCAGTGGCCGTGCCGGCGGCCGTGCCGCACACGTGCCTCACTGGCGGAGGCTGTGACGGTGCAAGTTCGACGCACGCCGCTCGAGCCACACTGGCGGCGGCTGTGGCGGCGGCCGTGCCGCACTCGTGCATCACTGGTGGAGGCTGTGCGGTAGGAAAATATTTTTGAACAGTGTAGGTTTTATTTTAGCACCGTGCGGTGTTGGGAACACCGCCGCACGGCCCCGGAATTGTGCGTTCTCATGAGTGCACGGTCTATGGTGGCCCAGGAGCGGTAGATTCTTCCCGTTTCGCCACCAATGACCTCAGACTCGTGAGACAGGCCTTTAACATCTTCTCTGCCAAAACTGCTGCAGAGGTTATGGGGAGAAGGCAGGAGAATGGGGTTAGGAGGGAGAGATAGATCAACCATGATTGATTGGCGGAGTAGACATGATGGGACAAATGGCCTAAAATTCTACTATCACTTTTGATCTTATGAAACCGGAGCACCCGGAGAAAACCTACATGGTCACAGGGAGAATGTACAAACTCCATACAGACAGCACCCGTAGTCTGGATCGAACCCGGGTCTCTGGCAATGTAAGGCAGCAACCCTACCGCTGTGCCACTGTGCTGCCCCAAATGTGGGGAGAGTGGGTTATATGAACAATCAGCGTCAGGAGAGATTGCTTCGTGAGCCAGCAGGGACTCGATGGGCAGAGTGGAGTTCTTCTAATCCCTAAGGAAATACAAGAACGGGAAGAAACAGCAATGACAAAACAGGAGGGAGAAAAGTAATATTCCACTAATAGAACGCGGTCAATTTGGGCGGTCATGGTGGCGGAGCGGTAGAGTTGCTGCCTTACAGCGAATGCAACATCGGAGACCCGGGTTCGATCCCGACTACGGGTATGGAGTTTGTACGTTCTCCCCGTGACCTGCGTGGATTTTCTCCAAAATCTATTTTTCCTCCCACACTCCAAAGACGTACAGGTTTGTAGGTTAATTGGCTTGGTAAATGTAAAAATTGTCCCTAGGATAGTGTTAATGTCCGGGGATCGCTGGTCAGCGCGGACCCGGTGGGCAGAAGGGCCTGTTTCCGCGCTGTACCTCTAAATTAAACTAAACTAAATGCAGCAGATTTGAATCTTGAAAATGCAAACTATGATAAGAAAGATGATAGGGACTGAAGAACTGAAATCTGTTTAAGTCTATAAAATGGCCTAGGGAATTCCTTAGTAATAGAGCAGCAAACCTTTTATTGATTTCGCACCAACGTCATTTTTGTGACAGTCAGGTAACACTTAGTCATCCTCATCTATTCACGCTGTTTTGTGATAAGGGAAAGATCAGTTCTATGAATGTTAACTTCATGTACAGAAAATTACTCACTGGTCTACAAATGGGACAGATTGTTCTCTTCTATTAGTCCTGGACATTCAAGTTATAGTTAATGTTGAATAGGATACAATTCAAAACTTCTGCCCACTGATTGCATGACACCACAGGGTCAGCATTGAGATTAGATGTCTGGTCATATATTTCAGGCTTAATTTGTTTGTTTAG
Organism: Malacoraja senta; assembly: GCA_038087875.1. NCBI lineage: Eukaryota > Metazoa > Chordata > Chondrichthyes > Rajiformes > Rajidae > Malacoraja > Malacoraja senta. The sequence continues at coordinate 73,598,816 of CM075977.1, read as the reverse complement.
TTAGAGACACAGCACATAAACAGGTCCTTCGGCCCACCAAGTCTGCACACACCAGCAATCCCCACATATTAACACTATCCGACACATACTAGGGACAATTTACACAGACCAAGCCTATTTACCCACAAACCTGTACTTCTTTCGAGTGTGGGAGGAAACTGAAGATCTTGGAGAAAACCCATGCGGTCACGGGGAGAACGTGCAAATTCCATTCAGACAGCACCCGTAATCAGGATCGAACCCAGGTCTCTGGCACTGCAAACGCTGCAAGGCAGCAACTCTACCACTGTGCCACCGTGACTCCCTTAATGCCACCATTTGTAATGCCAGTAATGCCACCCTTACTGTCTCCATTTGTCCTGGACTCCATGCCACTGGATTCTGACCCAGATCTGTCAAGGACCGTGGGGTGACTGTCTGTACACTAGTCCCCCCCACGTTAAACAAAGTCACGCACTGGCGTCCTCCATATAGGGAATAGCACCCTGGAGACACCCATGGTCAGCCATGACTGAATGGGGCCTAAGAAGAGAATGATCCCATATGATATTTCTCTCATCATGTGGAGTTTTTCCAAGATAACAGTCACGAGTAGACAATTGGCTCGCATCAAGAGACAGATTCACAAATCTGTGAACATGCAGCCACCAGCTGAGAAGTATCAACCTTGAGTTTAGACCTTGAAGAAGGGTCTTGACCCGAAACGTCATCTATTCCTTTTCTCCAGAGATGCTTCCGGACCCGCTGAGTTACTCCAGCTTTTTGTGTCCATCTTGAGTTTAATTTAGTTTAGTTCAGTTTAATTTAGTTTTGTTAGTTTAGATTAGTTTAGTTCAGTTTAGTTAAGTTCAGTTTATTATAGTCACGTGAACCGAGGTGCAGTGAAAGGCTTTTATTTGTGTACTATCCAGTCAAAGAATAGACTATATTTGATTACAATCAAACATCCACTGTACACAACAGATAAAGGATGAAGGGTACAACATTTGCTGCAAGGTTAAGTCCGATAAAGTCCGATTAAAGATAGCTTGAGGGTCTCCCATGAAGCAGATGCTTAGTCAGCATCGCTCTCTAGTTGGTGATAGGATAGTTCAGTTTCCTTATAGCAGCAGCTGGGAAGAAACAGTCGCTGAATCTAGAGGTGTGGGTCTTCAAACCTCTATACCTTTTGCCTGATGGACGAGGAGAGAAGAGGGAGTGATCGGTGTGAGACTGGTCCTTGATTATGCTGGCGGCCTTGTTGAGGCAGAGTGAAGTGTAGATGAATTCAAGGAAACAGAGTCAAGAAGATAAAAACATTAAATATGGAAAAAAGTATCAGCTTTATGTCCCTCGTTCATGCTCTTCCATTCAATAGGTCCATAGCTGATCTTTTATCAGAGCTATGTTCATGCATTTAATCTCATTTCCCTGATGCACACTGTTTATTCTGGTTAAGCAAAATGACTCAAGGTATGCCCAGATAGTTCTTTGTTGCAGTGTAGAAGATGGGGTTGTCGGTGGTCTGAAGCACGTTTAATATTCTGCCCCTACGTTGCTGGTACTCCAACTCAATGTCCCAGGGCAAAGACTCCAAACGTAAAGCAGGGCCCAGTGTAAGGCCTGGAACTGGAGTCTTTCAGCAGGTGTTTGTACTGTAATGGACATTCTAGTGCCTTGGAGTTACACTACCTCAAGACCTCAAAGCTCTGTCACTTTATTTGTACCTAAAAAGATCTTAATAGAACTATATAATATGCAAAGATATGCAGGGAATGGAGGAATATGGTTAATAATGTGCAGGCAGGTAAGAGTTGGTCTTGGCATCATGCTCTGCACAGACATTGTGGGCCAAAGGGCCTTTTCTCATGCTGTACTATTCTATGTTCTATGTTGTGGCGGCACAGTGGCTCAGCGGTAGAGCTACTGCCTTAGTGCCAGAGACCCAGGTTTGATTCTGACTACGAGTGCTGTCTGTACAGAGTTTGTACGTTCTCCCCGTGACCGCGTGGGTTTTCTCTGGGCGCTCCGGTTTCCTCCCACACTCCAAAAATGTACAGGCTTCAAGGTTAATTGGCTTTGATAAAATTGTAAATTGTCCCAAGTGTGTAAGATTGTGCTGGTGTACTGGGTAATTGCTGGTCTGTGAGGACTCAGTGGTCCAAAGCGCCTGCTTCCATGCATCTCTGAAGTCTAAAGTCCAAATTGTTTCACCACTGTAAAGGACACTGCAAAGATGTGCCAGTAGATAGAACCATGATATATATCTCTACCAGTCATAGAATCATTATCTGCAAAGACATTACCTGCTCTTCAGTGATTGCAGAAAGCAATAGACACCTGCCTATAACTTGCTTCCTAATTTACCAGCTTGATCTGGAAACAAGGAGCCGTTACACAAGTACATAGATAGGACAGGTTTGGAGGGATGTGGACCAAACGCAGGCAGGTGAGACTAGTGTAGCTGGGACAAGTCGGCCAGTGTGGGCAAGTTGGGCCGAAGGACCTGTTTCCACACTGTATCACTCTATGTTGTAATTTTTTATAAAATGGGATACAGGATCCCTCCTCGTAGAACTAATAGCACAGCTAGCCATTGATTAATTTCACACCAAAATCATTTTTTGTGTGACACAATCGGGTAATATTTAGTCATTCCAGTCTGTTCACACTGTTCAGTAATAAGAGTAAGCCAGTTGCATACATGTTATCTTTAAGTGCAGAAACCTATTCACTGCCCTTCAACTGCCAGAGAGTTATCCACTGATAGTTTACATAAAGGGGCAGGTTGTTCTTTTCAATTCCAAGAAACCTAAAATGAAATTGAAAAAAAAATGTGACTCTATTATCTGTCCTACCGAAGGGCCTGTTTCTGTGTTGTATCTCTAAATCAAACTAAATCTATAAACATAATCAGAGAAGCTGAGAGCTCTTTTCTTCGTTCCCTGTGCTCAGTGCAAGTCAGGTGATGAATATTTCCTGCTTTATTTAGTTTCAAAATTATCAGTCAAGGGGATACATGGCTGGCAACTCATGTAGGAGATCATGGATGCTTTTGGTGTCCCAGATAGTTATGTGTGCCTGAAATATTCCCAAATCCATGCTTCAACTGTGGAGTGGCAGCTGGAATCACTGTGATAAATCTGTAAGGCTTAGAACCTCGTGGACAGCAAGTCTAGGGAGGTTGTCAAACTGCTCCAAAGAAGAGTGCAGATAGAGAGAGAGAAGATAGAACAGGAGGGGCAGGCAGGGAGTGCAGGAATTCCCTTATAAAATATTGTTTCCTAACACAATTTCCCTTCTGGATACTATTGGGTTTCAAATTATACGCAAACGTACACAAACGTACAGAGGCCAATTAACCTACAAACCTGCACGTCTTTGATAGTGTGGGGGGAAACCGGAGCACCAGGAGAAAACCCACGCGGTCACAGGAGAAGGTACAAACTCTGTATTTCACCGCACCCATAGTCGGGATCGAACCCGGATCCCTGGCGCTGTAAGGCAGCAACTCTGCCGCTGTGCCACTCTGCCACCCTGGTGATCTGCATAGGAAATTGATATTTTTATGCAAATTTGACCTGGGTTGAGTGGGATGAAAGAAAGTAGAAGAGTTAAGGCCGTGTCTTACCTGTTTGCGGTCATCGGCGGTGAAGCGCGGTGTAGACGGTAGCTAGGACCGCGCGGCAACGGCGAGAGCGTCGAGGCTATCCACCGGAGCGCCGCACGGATGTTGCGCGGGGGCCGAGTTAATTCAAACACGGCGGGTCCCACGTGCTTGCGGTAAGTAAAAAAAGGGCGGGCCGACTGCGATGACGTCGGCCCCCCGCACGTGACTCACCAGCGGCAGCTGTGGCGGCGGCCATCCTGATCGCGGCGCTGTAGCGGTGGCTGTGCCTGCGACCGCGCAGCACACGTGTCTCACTGGCGGCGGCACGTGCATCACTGGCGGAGGCTGTGGCAGAGGAGGTTTGACGCACGGCGCTCGAGCCATACTGGCGGCGGCCCGTGCGAGCGGCCGTGCGCACTTGTGCATCACTGGTGGAGGTTGTGCGGTGAGTATTTGGTTTTCGACATTGTCGATTTTATTTTTGCACCGCGCGGTGTTGGGAACACCGTCGCACGGCCCGGGAATTGTTCTTTCTCACGAGTGCACGGTCTATGGCGGCAGATTCTTCCCGTTTCGCCGCCAATGACCGCAGATTCGTGAGACAGACCTTTTAAGCTTCGTTGGGGAATTTGCCTTGTGGTTAATCACCCTGTCTCCTCATTAAAGTTGTGCTTCTATAGTTTTGTTGCTTTCTTGCTGAATGGGGTGCCGATAGGAACTGTGGCAGCCCTGCTTCCATTTGCCTTGTCTACAAAGAACCATTGAGATTCCCTGGCTTTCTGCAGCATTGTGACTCCCTTCTATAGTAGCAGCACCTCGCCCCTTTGCATTTAAAGTCAATTAGTTACTTAGCGTTTTACAGCTGTTTTATGTATCATCCTTTTAGATGAGCTTTAATAGAATTTGGTCAATCCTTATTCTTCACAAATTTAGATCATCCTCATGTGCGTTTTAAAATATGTTAACCAGTTGATGATAGTGAGTTATTAGAAACAGTAAAGGGCCTGTCCCACTTTCATGACATAATTCACGACCTTTTTTTACTTGTGGACATTTTTCATCAGGCTAGAAAAACGCCCGACCTACCCGAGTACCTACAACTAGCATCACGACGTACCCACGACCTACCTACGACATCCTACGACTTTGTGACGACCATGCTGCGAGTATGTCAAAGGCAAACTCGGCAGAGGTCGCGAATTAGGTCGTGAAAGTGGCACAGGCCCTTAAGTCTTATCTGAAGATAGACGCAAAATGCAGGAGTAACTCAACGGGTCAGGCAGCATCTCTGGAGAAAAGGAATAGGTGACGTATTGGGTTGAAACCCTTCTTCAGATTGAGAGTCAGGAGAAGAGGGAAATTGAAGGTCTGAAAAGGTTAAGAGCAAATCAGAGCCGGCACCGATGATCAAGGAAAGGAGGAGCCCACAATGATCCGGTGGAACTGGCAGGACAACTTGGGTGGGTGAAGGTTGGAGAAAGAGGGAATGCAGGGTTTACTTGAAATTAGAGAAATCAACATTCATACCGCTGGGTTGTAGGCTGCCCAAGCAAAATATGAGGCGCGGTTCCTCCAAGTTACATGTGGCCTCACGTCTTAACTAAATATTGACAAATAGTTCTAAAAATCCCGGTATTTTTTTCTGCTCTGACATGATCTCCTTCCTGCTGTGCTCCATTTCCCTTGCTGCGATTCTACTGCTAGTGATGGCTTTGGTCATCTCTTGTCATGTGCCATTATTTTTCTGAGATAAGGAACCCCTTTTCTGCTCTACTTCCTGCAATAGCTGTTTAATGACCTTCTCATGAACAAAACATCTGCCCGTCTGACTATCTCTATTTGCTACCGTCGGAGACAGATCTCAAAGGACTGAGAGTTTTCTGTAAGGATCCCAGCACTTCGAGACCATACAATAGCAACAAGATACAGGGCGACACAGTGGCGCAGCGGAAGAGCAGCTGCCTTACAGCACTAGTGACCCGGGTTCGATGCTGACTGCGGGTGCCGTCTGTATGGAGTTCTCCCTGTGACCGCGTGGGTTTTCTCCAGGTGCTCCAGTTTCCTCCCACACTCCAAAGACGTGCAGGTCTGTAGGTGAATTGGCTTTGGTAAAAAAATTGTAAATAGTCCCTTCGAGTGTAGGATAATTTCACTGTATGGGGTCATCGCTTGTCGCCGTGCACATGGTGGCCCAAAGGGTCTTTTTCCACACTGTATCTCTAAAGTCTAAAGAAACGTTAAAACAGGAATGGCTGAAATACTGTGGATGTACGAAGTTAAAATTCAGGCCCATTATCTCAGCTAGAAATAACCCCAAGTTATTGCAGATTGGGTTTATTGTCCACCTTCTAAGAAAATCTCTCTTGTATCACATTCATCCTCAGATATAAGTCCGAAGGTTCCTTTATCCCGTTAAGCAGCCACAGACTTTATTATACTGCAGCAATGTTTCAATATCCTAGGGTTTTTTAAGAAATGGTTAGCGTGATAATTGATGTGTGGTTTTAATTTTACAAAACTCCCTAGATTCAGGGATGGTTCCAGTCCTTTGGAAAATAGCACATATAACTTTTAACATTTTTCGCAGTGAAAATATTAGAAAGCATTATTAAAAGCATTATAAAAGGGCACTTGAAAAAAATGGAAGGAATAAACATAGAGATATATTCTTATCTGTTTATTGTTGTCCTGTTTGCCAAGATGTATTGTTTTGCAAGCTGCCCAGAAAAATCGTTCTTACGTGCAGAATATTGTGTTACGATGACAGTAAAAGTGCACGTTTAAAAAAGTGTGCAAGAGCCACAAAAAGGTAGATTGAGAATTCGGGAATACATCCTCAGCTTTTTAAAAGGTTAATTCAATAGACAATAGACAATAGGTGCAGGAGTAGGCCCTTCGAGCCAACACCCTCCATTAAATGTGATCATGGCTGATCATCCCTAATCAGTACCCCGTTCGTGCCTTCTCCCCATATCCCCTGACTCCGCTATCTTTAAGAGCCCTATCTAGCTCTCTCTTGAAAGTATCCAGAGAACCGGCCTCCACCGCCCTCTGAGGCAGAGAATTCCACAGACTCACCAGTCTCTGTGAGAAAAAGTGTTTCCTCGTCTCCGTTCTAAATGGTTTACCCCTTATTCTTAAACTGTGGCCCCTGGTTCTGGACTCCCCCAACATCGGGAACATGTTTCCTGCCTCTAGCGTGTCCAAACCCTTAACAATCATATATGTTTCATTAAGATACCCTCTCATCCTTCTAAACTCCAGAGTGTACAAGCCCAGCTGCTCCATTCTCTCAGCATATGACAGTCCCGCCATCCCGGGAATTAACCTTGTAAACTTACGCTGCACTCCCTCAATAGCAAGAATGTCCTTCCTCAAATTAGGGGACCAAAACTGCACACAATACTCCAGGTGTGGCCTCACTAGGGCCTTGTACAACTGCAGAAGGACTTCTTTGATCCTATACTCGACTCCTCTTGTTATCAAGGCCAGCATGCCATTCGATTTCTTCATTGCTTGCTGTACTTGCATGCTTACTTTCATAGACTGATGAACAAGGACCCCCAGATATCATTGTACTTCCCCTTTTCCCAACTTGACACCATTTAGATAGCAACCATTTATCTCACATATTAACCTCACATTTATCCACATTAAACTTCATCTGCCATGCATCCGCCCACTCCCCCAACCTGTCCAAGTCACCCTGCATTCTCATAGCATCCTCCTCACAGTTCACACTGCCACCCAGCTTTGTGTCATCTGCAAATTTGCTAATGTTACTTTGAATCCCTTCATCCAAATCATTGATGTATATTGTAAATAGCTGCGGTCCCAGCACTGAGCCTTGCGGTACCCCACTAGTCACTGCCTGCCATTCTGAAAGGGACCCATTAATCCCTACTCTTTGTTTCCTGTCTGCCAACCAATTTTCTAACCATGTCAGCACTCTACCTCCAATACCATGTGCCCTAATTTTGTCCACTAATCTCCTATGTGGGACCTTATCAAATGCTTTCTGAAAGTCCAGGTACACTACATCCACTGGCTCTCCCTTGTCCATTTTCCTAGTTACATCCTCAAAAAATTCCAGAAGATTAGTCGAGCATGATTTCCCCTTCGTAAATCCATGCTGACTCAGACCGATCCTGTTACTGCTATCCAAATGTACGGCTATTTCATATTTTATAATTGACTCCAGCATCTTCCCCACCACCGATGTCAGGCTAACTGGTCTATAATTCCCTGTTTTCTCTCTCCCGCCTTTCAGTTCCTCCGTCACCCCAGATCCTCTGGCCACTACTATATCAGGAAGATTGTTTGTGTCCTCCTTAGTGAAGACGGATCCAAAATACCTGTTCAACTCATCTGCCAATTCCTTGTTCCCCATAATAAATTCATCTTTTTCGGTCTTCAAAGGTCCAACTTTGGTCTTAACTAATTTTTTCCTCTTCACATACCTAAAGATTACTATCCTCCTTTATATTCTTGGCTAGCTTACCTTCGTACCTCATCTTTTCTCCCCGTATTGTCTTTTTAGTTTTCTTTTGTTGTTCTTTAACCATTACCTAATCCTCTTGCTTGCCGCTCGTCTTTGCTACGTTGTACGTCTTTTATTTTTATACTGTCCCTGACGTCCCTTGTCAGCCACGGTTGCCCCTTACTCCCCTTGGAATCTTTCGTCCTCCTAGGAATTAACTGATCCTGCACCTTCTGTATTATTCCTAGAAATACCTGCCATCGTTGTTCCACTGTCATCCCTGCTAGGATATCTTTCCAGTCAACTTTGGCCAGCTCCTCCCTCATGGCCCCATAGTCCCCTTAATTCAACTGTAACACTGACACTTCCAATCTACCCTTCTCCCTATCCAATTGTAGATTAAACCTGACCATATTATGGTCACTACCTCCTAATGGCTCATTAACCTCAAGTTCCTTTATCAAATCCGGTTCATTACATAACACTAAATCCAGAGTTGCCTTCTCCCTTGTAGGCTCCAACACAAGCTGCTCTAAGAATCCGTCACGAAGGCATTCTACAAACTCCCTTTCTTGGGGTCCAGTACCAACCTGATTTTCCCCAGTCTACCTGCATGATGAAATCTCCCATAACAACCACAGCATTACCTTTTTTAATGCCAATTTTAGCTCCTGATTCAACTTGTACCCTATGTCCAGGCTTATGTTTGGGGACCTATAGATAAGTCCCATTAGGGTCTTTTTACCCTTACAATTCATTAGTTCTATCCATACTGACTCCACATTTCCTGTTTCAATGTCACCCCTTGCAAGGTACTGGATTTCATTCCTCACCAACAGAGATACCCCACCCCCTCTGCCAACCTGTCTGTCTTTTCGATAGGAGGTATACCCTTGGAAATTCAGTTCCCAGCCCTGGCCCTCTTGCACCCATGTCTCTGTAATTCCCACAACATCATACTTGCCAATTTCTAACTGAGACTCAAGCTCGTCCACTTTATTTCTTATACTTCGCACATTCATATACAACACTTTGACCTCCCTATTCATGCCCCCCCTCGCACCGCTCGCAATTGGCACTGACCTTACTCTCTTAGCCCTTCTCAAACTTTCCTTCCCATTAATTCGAGAATCTTTTGTAATTTTTCCTGTACTCACTTCCCCTTCAACTCCATCTTTATACTCCAAATTTGTCAATCCCTCCCCCCCATTATTTAGTTTAAACCCACACGTGTAGCCCTAGCAAATCTGCCTGCCAGAATGTCGGTCCCCCTCCAGTTAAGGTGTAACCCGTCCCTTTTGTACAGGTCACCCCTACCCCAGAATAGATCCCAGTGGTTTATAAATCTAAATCCTTGCTCCCTGCACCAGCCCCTCAGCCACACATTCAGATCCCCTATCTCCCTGTTCCTGCCCTCACTAGCACGAGGTACTGGAAGCAATCCAGAGATAACCACCCTAGAAGTCCTGCTTTTCAGTCTTCTTCCCAACTCTCTGAACTCATGTTGGAGAACCTCCTTCCTCTTCTTCCCGATGTCGTTTGTGCCTACGTGCACAACTACTGCCGGCTGTTCACCTTCTCTCTCGAGGATGTTCTGAATTCGTCTCGTGACATCTTGAACCCTGGCACCAGGGAGGCAACAGACCAGCCTCGCGTCTCGTCTGCCGCCATAGAATCTCCTGTCCGCTCCTCCAACAATGGAGTCACCCACCACTATGGCTCTGCCTGACGCCGGTCGAGTCCCATCTCTAGGATTGGAGCCGCCGACGTGTCCGCCGCTCGAACTGGAAGAATCGTCTCCCCCGAAAGTACCCAAGAGGGCATACCTGTTTTCATTAGGCACAGCCACCGGAGTCTCCTGCACTCCACGGTTACCACCCTTTCTCTCAGTCACACACCTTCATTCTTCCCCTATCCTGGGCGTGACAACCTCACTGTAGGTCCTGTCCAGGAAACTCTCGTTTTCCCGGATGGCCCTGAGGTCATCCAGCTGCTTCTCCAGTGCCCCACCACGGTCCTTCAGGAGCTGAAGCTGGACGCACTTGCCACAGTTGTAGCAGCCAGAGGCTCCATCCGTGTCCCTGGGCTCCCACATTCTGCAAGCATCACACTGTCTCATCTGTCCTGTTCACCACATCCCGTCCGCTCCAGCTTTTTGCGTAGCCTCCTCTCCGAAGACTCTCGAGTCAAAGACTCACAAGGCCGTTCCCTCACTGCTACTCCCCTAGAGCAGCCTTGCTTATATTGACTGATAAATTGCCTAATTTACCAATTTACAAACCAAATTCCTCAGTTTTTAACTGTTTTTCCCCTGTGACTTACTCACCTTTCCCACAGGTTTCAGCCAATAAGCTCCTCCCTACTTCTCTTTGATTGCTGCTTGTCCAAGATCCATGTAAGCACTGGGCTAACATTGGCTTTTTGGTGCTCTTTTTAAACAGTTTTCCCCCTCTGACACCTTTCCCACGGGTTTCAGCCAATAAGCTCTTCAAGAGAGAATAACTGGGCTGAATGATCGGTCCTTGATCATGACGAAGCATAGAGGTATAGTTAGAGTCGTATTGGTGGGGAAGGGAGGTGGAGAGGCTGGTTTATGTGATGTAGTTTAATTTAGCTTTAAATTAGAGATACAATTCCTAACAATTAGAGATACATAGAGATACAATCACCGAGTCCGTGCCGACCAGCGATCCCTGCACGCTAACACTATCCTACATACACTGGGGACAATTTAAACTTATACCAAGCCAATCAACCTACAAACCTGTACATCTCAATAGATAATAGGTGCAGGAGTAGGCCATTCGGCCCTTCGAGCCATCCCCGCCATTCAATGTGATCATGGCTGATCATCCACAATCAGTACCCCGTTCCTGCCTTCTCCCCATATCCCCTGACTCCGCTATCTTTAAGAGCCCCATCTAGCTCTCTCTTGAAAATATCTAGAAAACCGGCCTCCACCGCCCTCTGAGGCAGAGAATTCCACAGACTCACAACACTCTGTACGAAAGTGGGAGGAAACCGAAGATCTCGGAGAGAACCTACGCCATCACGGGGAAAATGTACAAACTTTGCATAGACAACACCTATAGTCATGATTGAACCCGGGTCTCTGGCGCTGTATACACTGTAAGGCAGTGTACACTCCGCCACAGTGTCACCTGTATTTCTTGCCATCCTGGGCACAGCAGCTGGCAATCCAAGCAATGATACATCCCAATCGAGTGTTGTCTATGGTGCATCTGCTGACATTGGTAAGAGTCATTTGAGACATGCTGAATTTCCTTGGCCTTCTGAGGAAGTAGAAGCTCTGGTGTGCTTCATTGACAGTTGTGCAATGGAGTTGCACTAGGACAAATTGTTCATTATATTTTGGGGAATGCAATTTAAAGCTGTCGAATATCCCCACCTCAGCTACAGACTGGGGCTTGTACTGCAACCTGCTTTCTGAAGTGAATAAGTAACTCTGTCATTTTGTTGACACTGACGGAGATGTTGTTGTCTTGAACCCCATGTTACTAAGCTCTCTACCTCTCTCCCTGCATTCCGTCTTGTCCTTGTTCAAAATCCAGCCTGCTATGGTGGTGTCAAACTTGTAAAAGGAGTTAGAGCAGAATTTGGCCCCATGGTTGTGAGAGTACAGGGAGTATAGTAAGGAGCTGACAACGCAGCCTTGCATGTGTTGAGAATTATCGTGGAGGATGTTTCATCACCTATGCTCACTGATTGTAGTCTATGGGTCCAAAGTCAAGGATCCAATTACAGAAAGGGGTGTTTAGCCCGAGGTGCAAGAGTTTGGAGATGAGTTTGATTAGAATTATGTTGTTAAAGGCAGAGCGACAGTTTATAGTCAAAGAGTCATAGAGAGATACTGTGTGGAAACAGGCCCTTCGGCCCAACTTGCCCACGCCGGCTAGCATGTCCCAGCTACATAGTCCCACCTGCCTGCGTTTGGTCCATATTCCTCCAAACCTGTCCAATCCATGTACCTGTTTAACTGTTTCTTAAACGTTGGGATAGTCCCAGCCTCAACTACCTCCTCTGGCAGCTTGTTCCATTCACCCACCACCCATTGTGTGAAAAGGCTACCCCTCAAATTCCTATTAAATCTTTTCCCTTTCACCTTGAACCTATGGCCTCTGGTCCTCGATTCACCTACCCTGGGCAAAAGACTGTGAGTCTACCTGATCTATTCCTCTCATGATTTTGTACACCTCTATAAGATCACCCCTCATCCTCCTGCACTCCAGGGAATTGACACCCAGCCAACTCAACCTCTCCCTTTAGCTCAGACCCTCTTGTCCTGGCAACATCCTCGTAAATCTTCTTTGTATCCTTTCCATCTTGACAACATCTTTCCTATAAAATGGTGCTCAGAACTGAACATAATATTTAGTTTTAGTTTAGTTTAGTTTTTTAGATATTTAGTTTAGTATTATCACGTGTACCGAGGTGCAGTGAAAAGCTTTTTGTTGCATGCTCTTCCAGTCAGCGAAAAGGTTTCTTTTAAATCTTTTCCCCCTCGCCTTAAACCTATGTCCTCTGATTCTCAATTCCCCATACTCTGGGCAAGAGACTCTGCGTTTACCGTATCTATTTAATTTTAGTTTAGTTTAGAGATACACCGGAAACACACCATTCGGCCCACCGGCGATCCTCGCACATTAATACTACCCTACACACCCTAGGGATAATTTACACTTACACCAAGCCAATTAACCTACATACTTTTACATCTTTGGAGTGTGTGAGGAAACCAAAGTTTTTGGAGAAAACCCATGCTGGTCACAGGGATAACATACAAACTCTGTACAGACAAGCATCTGTAGCCAGGATCGAACCCGGGACTCTGGCACTGTAAGCGCTGTAAGGCAGCAACTCTACTACTGCAACACCTTGCTAATCTCTCAATTAACTCTCGTAATGTCCCAAGGTTCCTTTATCCCTTTAAGCAGCTGCAAACTTTATTACACAGTAGCAATCTTTCAATATCCTAGGGTCTTTAAAGAAATGGCTAGCGTGATAGTTCATGTGTGGTTTTAATTTTAAATATATTCCCTAGATTTCAGGACAATTCCATTCCTTTGGAAAATAACACACATAACTTTGTTTAACATTTGTCAGAGGCAAAATATTAGAAGGCATTATTAAAGACATTGTAACAGGGCACAGGAGAAAAATTCAAAGTTATCAAACAAAGTCAATATAATTTTGCAAAGGGAAAATTTACTTTTGTTCTTTAAAGAAGTATGTGATATGACTTAAGGGAAAACAGTGATTATTCTATCTTAGGTGCATCAAACGTTATAGTTGAAAAGCATGATGAGGATTTGACGGCACTGGGCCTGTACTCGCTGGAGTTTAGAAGAATGAGTGAGGACCTCATTGAAACATACAGAATAGTGAAAGTCTTGGATAGAGTGAATGTGGAGAAGATGTTTCCACCAGTGGGAGAGTCTAGGACAAGATGTCATAGCCTCAGAATTAAAGGATGTTCCTTTTGGAAAGAGATGAGGAGGAATTTCTGTTGTCAGAGGGTGGTGAATCTGTGGAATTCTTTTCCACAGAAGGCTGTGGAGGCCGTCAATTGATATTTTTAAGGCAGAGATAGATAGATTCTTGATTAGTAGGAGTGTCAGGGGTTATGGGGAGAAGGCAGGAGAATAGGGTTAGGGGAGAGAGATAGATCAGCCATGATTGAATGGTGGAGTAGACTTCATGGACCGAATGGCCTAATTCTGCTCCTATCACTTATGACGTTATGACCTTATATCTCAAACTATAAGTGGCAACATGTCAGCATGGGTACAATTTTACAGGAAAAAAGTAGAAGACATAAACAGGTCTTTTTATGGTTGGCAAGATATCACAATTGGTGGGCCATAGGCATGTCCTTAATATTTTGCAATTCATATAAACCACTGAGGCACCAAAGGTACAGATATTAGATTTGCTCATGAATCCAAGAGCGATGGGAATGCAAGTAGATAAGAGGGCATAAGAAAGTTACAAAGGGATATAGGTGGGTTAAGTGTGTGGGCTGTTGTTTACAAGGTGTGGTAAGTTATTTCAAGGAAGTACATGAATGCTATCCCTGACATCCTGGCTGGTATAATCCCACCATTAACATCATAAAATCAGATTGTCTGATAATGATCACATTGTTAGGTCTGGGAAGTAACTGTGCATAAACTGGCTGGTATGTTTGCTAAGATAGACACAAAGAGCTGGAGTAACTCAACAGGTCAGGCAGCATCTAGAATTAAAGGATGTTGTTTTTGGACAGAGATGAGGAGGGATTTCTTTAGTCAGAGGGTGGTGAATCTGTGGAATTCTTTGCCACAGAAGGCTGTTTAGGCAAAGTCAGTGGATATATTTAAGGCAGATATATATAGATGCTGCCTCACCTGCTGAGTTTCTCCAGCATTTTTGTCTACCTTCGATTTTCCAGCATCTGCAGTTCCTTCTTAAACATACATATAGATAGAATCTTGATTACTACGGGTGTCAGAGGTTATGGAGTGAAGGGAGGAGAATAAGGTTAGGAGGGAGAGATAGATCAGCCATGATTAAATGGCAGAGTAAACTTGATGGGCCGAATGTCTTAATTCTACTCCTATCACTTATGATCTTATGATCTTATGATCTCTGGAGAAAAAAGATGTGTTTTGTTTCGGGTCGAGACCCTTTCTCAGACTGAAAGTATAGGGGGACCCGTATACTTTCAGTCTGAAGAAGTGTCTCGACCCAAAACGTCACACATCCTTTTTCTCCAGAGATGCTGCTTGACCCACTGAGTTGCTCCAGCACATTGTGTCTATCTTCGGTATATACCAGCATCTGCAGTTCCTTTCCACACATCTGGTATGTTTCCTAGCTGGAAACAATCGCCACACTTCATAAGTATTTCATCAGCTATGTAGTGTAACGTGAGGTCCGGGGGCAAAGCAAGACATTATACTAATGTCATTCATTATAGTTTGGCTTGAAATCATGATATGGCCTTGACTTTTCTGAACGCCTTTCACAATCTCATGATTTAACTTAGGGCCAATTAAATTCCTGAAGGAAAAGTTAGATCGACATATATTCTTGATGAACTGTGATAATCAAAAGTTTGAACAGGAAACATAACGGGAAATGGGACGGGGTAGCAGCAGAGCTACTGCCTTACAGCACCAGGGACCCGGGTTCGACCCTGACTACGGGTGCTGTCTGTACGGAGTTTGTACGTTCTCCCAGTGACCTGCGAAGGTTTTCTCCGAGATCTTCGGTTTCCTCCCACACTCCAAAGACATACAGGTTTGTAGGTTAATTGGCTTGGTATAATTATAGTTTGTCCCTAGTGAGTGTAGGATAGTGTTCGTGTGTGGCGATCGCTGGTAGGTGCAGACTTGGTGGGCTGAAGGCCCTGTTTCCGCACTGTACCTCTAAACTAAACTCACTAAACTTAATATTAGAATTGTATAGGTCCTTGGTGAGACCATACCAAGAGTATCATTTGTGTTTCTTAACTAAAAAATGGATCTTCAATGGAGACGCAAGGAACTGCTGATATAGTAATATTGAGACACAGGAGGTGCTGGAGGAACTCAGCTGGTCAGGCAGCATCTCTGCAGGAAATGGTCTGAAGAAGGGACCCTAACCCAAAACATCACTTGTTTATTTTCTCCACAGATATTGCCAGATCTGTTGAGTTCTTTCAGCAGTTTGATGTTTTGATTAAAAATGGATATATTTACTCTAGTGGAACTACAGTGAAGATTCATCTGGGGTGTTAGATTTGTCAAATGAGTAGAGATAGAATAGACTAGGTCTCCAATCTTTAGAATATGGAAGATTGAGAGATGACTTTATTATATAGAAACATAGAAAATAGGTGCAGGAGTAGGCCATTCGGCCCTTCAAGCCAGCACCGCCATTCAATATGTTTATCGCTGATCATCCAAAATGTTCCCCGTTCCGGCGTTTTCCCCATATCCTTTGAATACTAGCCCTAAGAGCAAAATCTATTGAAATATACTTTTTTTTGGAGTGATTAACAGTATAGATACAGGAAGAACCTATCAACTGACCGAAGAAACTAGAATTCAGGGTCACAGAATGTAAATAATGGCTCGACTGAAATTAGGAGAAATGTATTGACTGAAAAAAATAGTAAATCTGTGAAATTCTTTATGCTAGGTATAGAGAACATTTTGCAAATTCTAGATCTGGAGGCTCCCTCTTTAGCTTCATTCAAAATTGACATTGATATAGAAACATGGAAAATAGGTGCAGAAGTAGGCCATTCGGCCCTTCAAGCCAGCATCGCCATTCAATATCATGATCATCTAAAATCAGTACCCCGTTCCTGCTTTTTCCCAATATCCCTTGATTCCGTTAGCCCCAAGAGCTACTTCTAACTCTCTCTTGAAAACATCCAGTTAATTGGCCTCCACTGCCTTCTGTGGCAGGGAATTCCACAGATTCACAACTCACTGGGTGAAAAAATATATATTTCTGGCAGCTATAGGATTCAAGAGGTATGGAGCATTGCAGGAAAATGGTGCGGAGGTGGAGGAACCACCATGGTCTTTTAAATGTCGAGGGAGGCAAGATGGGCTAAATTGCCTTCTCTCATTTCGATATCTTTTGTTCTTAGGTACAAAGAAAGATAGCAGACATCTAACGTAGAAAGGGACAACAGTGAGGAATTACCAGGAGGTGGCAGGAGATTACTGGTGGACAAGATGCTGGTTTACCCATCTAATGGTTTTTTGCCTTCCATCTGTTCTCCCCCACTGGTTACTCTTCATGTGAGTTGACAAGCAACCTGCATGCAGTCTGCTGATGTTAACTGACTCTAGCTGCAATTAGGCAGTTTATTTCTGAAGGACTATTTTTATATTACTGCTTGCTGTGTCTTTGCATATTGCTTTGTGTGAGGCCACAGTCTTTTCTGCATGCCTACGTGAGCTAAGATATGTAATTCTCACTGATAAGACTAGACTAGACAACATGCAGTGTTATTAGTTTTTCACAGATTACTGAAACTGTGAAATATGGTAAATGTTACATGGATCATCAAAACCTTTGAAGCACAAATTATATATTTATTTTTACAGTAATATATATTATCCAGCAATGTTTTAGTTTGGATTTCGTGTTAGTAAGTTTTGTTTATATTAACGTACACTTCTGCTGTTAATTTAAAGATTTCATGCCTTATTGATAAATAAGTAGAAGAGAGATGAAAATTCTGATTAATGTTAATAATGGTTCCAAATATCTGAACTAGTAATGAGTTCTTCTTCAGTCTTATTTCTATATATTCTTTGTTTGGTATCACAAGTTCTAGGAGTAGTATTAGGTCACTTGGCCCATCAAGCTCATCTCAAACCCACGACACCAGTAATATTTCTAGTATGACTGAACCATGAGAGAAAAGCTGGTTTAGTTTAGTATAGTTTAGTTTAGAGGTACAGCATGGAAACAGGCCCCACGGCCCACTGAGTCCGCACTGACCAGCGATCCCCGCACATTATCACTACCCAACACATACTAGGGACAATTTTACATTTATACCAAGCCAATTAACCTACAAACCTCTACGTCTTTGGAGTGTGGGAGGAAACTGAAGATCTCGGAGAAAACCTACGCAGGTCACGGGTTTTACGATAATTAATGTACAAACTCCGTACAGACAAGTACCCGTAGTCAGGATCGAACGCGGCTTTCTGGAGCTATAGGGCAGTGAGTGGCTCCACCGCTGCAACACCATACCAAGAATGATATCAATAGATAAAGAAAGAGCTTGCATTTTTATAATTTTTTCCAATTCCCCAGGATATCACAAAGCATTTTACAATCACAGGAATTGCTGGAACCTCTCAGCACATCAGGAATCATCTGTTCAGAGAGAACGTTAAGATTTCTGGTCCACAGCCATTCATCAGGATACAGAAAACTTAAATAACATTATGGGCCTCATATCTGAGGATGTGCTGGCTTTGGAGAGGATCCAGAGGAGGTTTACGATAATGATTCCAGGAATGATTGAGTTAACATGTGATGAGAGTTTGATGGGCCTGTACTTGCAGGAGCTGAGGAGGATGAGGGAGGACCTCATTGAAAATAGTGAAAGGCCTGGATACAGTGAATGTGGAGAGGATGTTTCCACTAGTGGGAGAATCAGAATAGCCTCAGAATAAAAGAACGGACCTTCAGAAAGTAGATGAGGAGGAATTACTTTAGTCTGAGGGTGGTGAATCCTTGGAATTCATTGCCACAGAAGGCAGCGGAAGCCATGATTTTAAAGGCAAAGTTTGACAGATTGTTGATTAGCACGGATGTCAGGGGTTATGGGGAGAAGGCAGGAGAATGGCATTTAGAAGAAAAGATTGATCAGCCATGATTGAATGGCGGAGTAGACTTGGTGAGCCGAATGGCCTAATTCTGCTTCTATAACCTATGAACTTATTATGTAAACACAAGAAACTGCAGATGCTGGTTTACAAAAAAAGACAGAGTGTTTTAGTTTAGTTTAAAGATACAGTGTGGAAACAGGCCCATTGGTCCACTGAGTCTAATGACCACCGTACACTAGTTCTAGCCTACACACTAGGGACAATTTACAGATGCCAATTAACCTTCAAACTTGCATGTCTGGAGTATGGGAGGAAACTGGAGCACCCGGAGAAAACCCACGCTATCACATGGAGAACGTACAAACTCCATACAGACAACACGCATAGTCTGCATCAAACCGGAGCCAGTGCAGTAGTAGCTAATTGCTGGGCCACTGGAGTAACTCAGTGCGGCAGGTAGTTTATCTGGAGAACATGGATAGATGATGTTTTGGATTGGAACTCTTTTTCAGGAAAGGATAACAGGTATACTACAGTACAGTGTTACAGCTACAGAGAAAATGCAGAGAAGGATAAAGTGCAAGAGCTGCAATGAGGTAGTCTATTATCTCCTGTAATCTGTCCTTCGTCAAAGAATTGCCAGTGTATATGTACAGTTGTTGCATGAAGACATTGCATAATGCCATTTCCTGAAAAAAAAAGTATCCAAATCATCATTTGGCAAAGTGGTAGCTGCATGGTTCCCAGATACTTACCTCGAGATAGAAGTTAATATTTCTTTGCTTAAAGCTCCGCTGGTGATCCATAAATTCGAATTTGTTTTTTGTTTGTAGAGTCTAATAATGATTTTACTTCGGAGTCACATGAGTGACTACGTGAAGAACCCCGTCAGGGTGCATGCGCATCATTACGTCTGACGCATTGGTGCGAGCGGCAGCAGGAGGACGGACCTCTTGCTGCAGGTGAGTAATTACAGCTCCACCAAAGTCAGGAAGACTTTGGAGGAGTTAGAGAAAAGTAAAGAAAGTGTTTCTGTGTGTTTTTTCCCCCACATACAGGAACAAGGAAAAGGTGCAGGCTGCTGCCGACAAGGAGAGAGAGAGCTGCGGGAGCGCAGTCTCTGAAAGGCAGCCTGTCACCTCGGGGGAGTCGCAAGCCGGTAGCGGTGCGGCGACAGACTTGGCAAAGTGCCCAGCCGGGTACACAGCCAACGCCAGTCGGGCGGTCGGCATAAGCCAAGTGTCAGGGCTATAGACTCCGCAGAGTCGGGCCACGAGAGTCCCGTCGGGGACAGGATACCGTTCCCCAGCGGTTATCCAAAAGGAGCAGCTCATACAGGGGCTGCTCCACAGAGACGCTCCAGGGGAGTAGTGCTGGAGGGAAGCCACAGAGAAGGCTCCGCTGGCAGTGCCTAGGAGAGGTCTGCTTCATAAAGCCACACTCCAGGAGTAGTGCAGGCGGGAAGCCTTAGGGAAGGCTCCGCTGGCAGTGCCTAGGAGAGGTCTGCTTCATAAAGCCATACTCCAGGAGGAGTTGTGCAGGCGGGAGGCCGTGGGGACGGCTCCGCTGGCAGTGCCTAGTAGAGGCCTGCTTGAAAGCACCCTCTTTGCAAGAGGTGAGTGCAGAAGGGCAGATATGCTCTGACCCTGAGTCCGACGACTTCCAAAGGGAGGGCAGGCAGCTGCCAGAGCTGACACCGTGTGCAGCACGGTTTGCCATGTCGTCGGATGCTGGTGAGCCTCTGGGTGAGGAACTTGCCACCAGCATAAATTACCAAGTCTCACATCAGCTACAGGAGCTGACAATGGATGAGACAGTAACGAAGTATGAAGCCCCAATCAACTGTGGACTGTTAAAAGTTCCTGTTGGGAACAGGAAGAATTGGGGCAAGATGGGCATAATGAAAGCCCAGGAGCATGTGAAGCTCCAGCATATTTTTAAAGTTGCTGGCATCTGGTATAACGAGCTTTGCCAGGATGGTAGATGGAGAGGCCATGACAAATTACAACAAAAAGGCGCTATTGTGGAGTGCCAACTTTGAGATCAACTGCCTCCGCAAGATGCGATTAGACCAACCATCAATGCTAAATATGCTTCACTCTGCCAGCCTGGCACAGTGCAACCGGCACAGCTGTTTGGCGAGGATTTCGCACAGCAGGTGAAGGAGCTGGAGGAGCAGGCTAAGACGGCAGCCACATATTCACCAAAGCGGAAGTATCCCTATAAGGGAGCAGACTGGTCCGGGCAAGCGACGAGTCCAGCTACGATGCAGCGCAGTTGGCGTTCGGCTGTAGCACCGCCACGGAGGTGAGATATCCAGCTCAAGGCCGGGGAAGAATGCCAGGTGGTAAGGAGGTAAGAGGGTCTGGTTCTCATGTAGACAGATCTAATGTGATACAATTAAATGTTTACCTCAGATATGTTTATACTGAAGGTTATTGAAGGGCATCAAATAAAGCTTAATGCAAATTCTGATGTACCTATGCAACATGTTCCAAAAAAGGAGTTTGACTTCAGTATCACTGAACAATTGGAAGTTCAGCTGGAACTTGCAAGCTTATGTAATAAAGGTGTAATTGCTAAGGCAGTTTACCAAAGCCATCAGTTTGTGTCCAATATCTTTCTCAGACCAAAAAAGGATGGGGGGGATGCAGAATTATACAGACCTGAATAGTCTTAACCCTTTTGTACGGTATAGACATTTTAAGATGGAAACATTTGTGAAGGAGATCTTAAAGATGCGGATTCAGTGTCTGTTCATTTGCAGGATAGAAGATTTAAAATTCAGCTGGATGGGGCAATTATGCCAATACAATCCACTGCCTAATGGTTTGTCTTCAGCTCCTAGAGGGATTACAAAGTTGTTAAAACCTATTCTAGGCATGATGAGAAGTCAAGGTCATGTGTTCATGGCTTAACTAGATAATATCTTGATTGTAGGACAATCAAAGGAAACAGCTGAAGCATCAGTGGCAGTTGGTAAAAACCATTTTTAATTGGGCTTTATAATCTATCCAGAGAAATCTAAATTGATACCTGTGACACAAATTGACTAGTTGGGTTCACAATGGACTTAATCAACATCATTGTGACCTTGCCCAGGCAAAAAAGGGTTGAGCTAATTAAGAGCTATATCAAGTTAATTGCTAACACACAGCCTTCAATTAGCCAGGTGACAAGTCTGCTGTGGTAATGGCTGGCAGCATTTCCAGCACTTCAATATGGCCACTTTATTATCTACAATTACAAAGGTCAAAGGAACAAGCATTGAGGATACATTGGGGTCATTATAATAGACCTATGCTTCTATCAATAGAGGCTGTTGCTGATGTACAATGGTGGATTCAGCATGTGTCCACTAGTAGTTCCAAAGTGTTATTGGACCAAGCTTCCATGATTTGCAGACAGATGTCAGAGCACTTGGGTAGGGTGCTACTGATACAAGATCCAGCGGTGGAGACAGATGAACATTGCTTCTGCAAACATGGGGAATTAACCAAGAGTATTTTATGGACTCGAGGCTTATGGCACTAACTAAACTAGTTTGCATGTGCAGTGCAAAATAGACAACACTACAGCAGTTGCTGATATGAATCGCATGGGTGGAATCAAATCGTTATCATGTGACAGGTTGGCAAATACAATTGGACCTGGAGTAGGGATAGAGAGATTTGGATTGGAGCTATCTATCTCCCAGGGAAACTTAATGTAGTACCAGATGGCAGCTCACGAAAATTACATCATAACACAGAGTGGATGTGGAACCAGGATTTGTTCAAGAACATAGTACTTCTATATGGAAGGCCAAAATATGTTTCATAGGCACCAGATCCAGGGGCAGTGACAATTGATGCTTTTTCACTAAATTGGGATGATATGTTTGTGTACATTTTCCCACCATTCTGCCTCATAGGTCGGTGTTTGAGAAAATCAAGCAGGATGCCGCTTCAGGGGTTTTGGTGATACCAAATTGCCTGATTCAACCATGGTTTCCTTTGATGTTACAGATAGCGATCCAACCTCTTTTTGCTGATTCCAAACAGTAACGCATTAAGTTCATCCGTTATGTGATGGTATGGATCTGTTAATTTGCAGGTTTTAAGAATGCCTTACATTGGTCGAGGACTTTCTAAGCCAACGGTGGATATACTCACTGCAGCCTGGAGAAACAGTACTCAAAAACAGTATATGACTTATGAATTTTTTTTTTTTTAAATGGGAACAATATTGTGTTCAAAAGAATATTCAATATGATACTGTAGTTATTGAAAATGTGTTAGAGTTTATCTACACTTTATTATGATGAGGGTCTTAGCTATACTGCTATCAATACAGCTAGAAGTGCTTGGTCGGCATATCTTGTAATAGGTACACGGACACAAAGTATAGGTTCTCACCCTCTCATATCTAGGTTGATGAAAGGAATCTTTAATTCCAAACCGCTTAAGCCTAGGTATATGGTAATCTGCGAGGTAAGTGTTGTTTGTAACATACTTCGTCATTGGGTCCCTGTCACGTCTATAACTTTGTTAAAATTAACCATGAAATTGGCTATGCTAATGGCATTGGTGTCAGTACAGAGAGTGCAGACTTTCCAAAAACTTCAGTTCGAGAGAATGGAAGTGAATACAGAGAATGTTCTGTTTTATATTTCTGACCTGCTCAAACAAAGCAGGCCAGGTGTGACAGGTCTTAAGATTGTGTTCTCAGCATATCCTACAGCTCCATGTTTATGTGTAAGGACACATTTGTTACATTACATTGAAGCCACAAGGGCTTTAAGACAAGAAGAAACAGGATTATTTCTCAGTTACAAGAAGCCAACATAAAAGAGTGGCAGTTCAGACTATCTCAAGGTGGTTAAAGCAAGAGTTGGTTCAGGCAGGAATTAACATTTATGTGTTTACATCTCATTCCACTAGCGCAGTAGCAACATCCGCGGCCAGGGCGATGGATGTTCCCATCGACCATATATTAAAAGCCGCAGGTTGGAAAAATGAACTTGTGTTTCAGCAATACTACCATCGGCCGATTGCCGATCGAGGGTTGTTTGCCAACTCAATATTGAGTGCTGTTGCTATTGTTTAAAGTCTGTTTTCAATACTGTTTCATTCTGTTTCGTTTGTTGCCCTACATTAAGAGGGTTTATTGGTTGTTTTATGACCAAAAATAAAACTGTTTTGTTTTTGCATGATATGCAATGTCGTGTTTACAGCATTATTGATGATACTCAGAGTCAATCGATGCAGTGAGAAGCCGGGATTTTGATCTGCGGCATAAAAATCACAGAGCTTTAAAATCTTCACGTAGTCACTCACGTGACTCCGAAGTAAAATAGTTAGATTAAACGAGAACTTACCAGTTTGAAGTTTGATCTTTATTTTATGAGGAGTTACGTTGGTGATTACGTGCCCACCACGCCCAACCCTCTCTCATAGAAAAAAGGTCATAATGGTAGTTCTCATGTTGATCATCTTAATATGTTACTTCAATTATGGTGTTGTCTGTGATTTCATACCGCTGCTTTGAAGATTGACGCGCATGCGCCCTGACGGGGTTCTTCACGTAATCACTAACGTAACTCCTCATAAAATAAAGATCAAACTTCAAACTGGTAAGTTCTCGTTTAATCTTACTAATCTCGTGTATGAACCGCCTCCCAACAGATGATGTTAAAAAGGGTTTTAAACAGTTAGGCATCTATCAGGCAGTGGCTTATAGCCCTACCATTAAATTTACTTTATGAATGCATGAAATTAGCATGAGGTTTCTGTCACTATTTTGATGTTAGATACATAATATTAGTTATAATACAAGGGTGGCA
The DNA here is from genome assembly GCA_038087875.1 of Malacoraja senta. Lineage (NCBI taxonomy): Eukaryota > Metazoa > Chordata > Chondrichthyes > Rajiformes > Rajidae > Malacoraja > Malacoraja senta. The sequence continues at coordinate 73,574,574 of CM075977.1, read as the reverse complement.
TGGTGGCACAGCAGTAGAGTTGCTGCCTAACAGCGCCAGAGACCCAGATTCGATCCTGACCATGGGAGCTGTCCTACCGAGTGTACGTTCTCCCAGTGACCGTATGGGTTTTTTCCAGGTGCTACATGCCAAAAACTTAAGGGTGATTTTGTGATTTTTTTCGGCGACTGCCAGCATCATATCAGTGTCGCCAAAAGATTTTGAACATTTCAAAATCCAGCGGCAACAAAAAAAATGTTGCGACACTTGAAAAAGCACCGCGCGTCATACATCATCAGGTCACGTCACTGCCACGCCACGCCGCATCATGCCTCATCACGCCGTATCACGTCGTACATTTTTTGGTGACCTGATACGTCAGCCAATGATGCCGGCAGTCGCCGAAAAAATTTGGTAAATTGCCCCTAGTGTATAGGATAGTGCTAGTGTATGAAGAGCGCTGGTCGGCGTGGATTCGGTGGGATGAAGGGCTTGTTCCCGCGCTGTATCTCTAAACTAAAGTAAGCTAAAGAAGTTAAGTATCAATTAAAGAATTTCAATACTTGTACCAGCCCACACTACTGAAAACAATTATTATTTTGCAGCTTTTCTTCAATATACCATTTTTAGAGTCATACAGAATGGAAACAGGCCCTTTGGCCCAACTGTTCAATCCCAACCAAGTTTGTCCCTTTTGCCCACGCCCGGTCCATATGTGTCGAGCAAGTAGAGTCAATATTTTGGTCTACTCATGCTCCTATTTCTTATGTAATCCAACGTTCCCCCAAGTTATCATCCTCCCTGCATTCCACCAAGACCATAATTGACAACCAGCCAATGATAACAGAAACCTGTCCCAGTAACTTTAAAACTCATAATTCTGAAGTACATTGCTGTACTATTAAGTATTTTTTATCCATTTCCGAGTTCTTAAATGAAATCCAAATGGTTTTTTTTACTTCCTAAATTTTAACTAAATGCTTTGTTTTGCCAACATGCTCTGTGATACTACTGTTACTCCAGGGAAATCATAAATTCTTATGAAGGCACAGAATAGCTTTGAGATTTCTGTTGTTTATCTTGTGACAACTCATTACTATTAAGACTTCACTGGGTAATGCCCTAGGCTACTTATGTTGTAATCATGAGTCTCAGCTCCTCATATGCCCACAAAATAAATACAGTTATGTGCTTTCTTGATCACTGCTTCAGTGGGAGGGGAGATTGCTGGGCAAATTAGATTGCTGGTGATATGGATGCCTAACAACTTAATGTTCATAAGTTCATAAGGTCATGTGATTGGAGCAGAGTTAGGCCATTTGGCCCATCAAGTCTTCTCTGCCATTCACTCTTGGCTGATCTATCTCTCCCTCTTAACCCCAGTCTCCAGACTTCTCCCCATAACCCCTGACACCCATACTAATCAAGAATCTATCTATCTCTGCCTTAAAAATATCTATTGGCTTGGCCTCCACAGCCTTCTGTGGCAATGAATTCCACAGATTCACAAATTCCTCCTCAGAACAAAGGAGAACAAAGGAAAAGGAGGGAGGGTACTTTGTAACTTTGTCAACACCCTTTATATGCGACTATTTGCATAGCTTAGGTATGCAAGCATAGAATTTCACTGTGCCTTGTCACATGTGACAATAAAGTATTCCATTCCATCCCTTCCATTCCTCATCTCCTTACAAGGAACATACTTTAATTCTGAGGCTATGACTGGTCCTAGACTCCCCCACTAGTGGAAACAGCTTCTCCACATCCACTCTATCCAGGCCCTTCACTATTCAGTGACATTTCCTCTCCACATCCACTCTAATCAGGCCCTTGACTTAATGTGGTGTACCATCTCTACAGCTGCCCCATTGGCAGGTTTGTGTTCACCTTCTTGCCTGCTTAGGCCGACAATCAACTCTTTTGTCTTCCTGATGGTTAAGCGCTAGGTTAATGTCCTGACATCAGGTTCTCGATCTCCCGGTTGCCAAACATTTCAACTCCCCTTCCCATTCCCATACTGACCTTTCTGTCCTGGGCCTCTTCTACTGTCAGAGTGAGGCCACATGCAAATTGGAGGAACAGCACCTCATGTTTTGCTTGAGCAGCTTACAACCCAGCGGCATGAACGTTGATTTCTCTAATTTCAAGTCACCCTGCCTTCCCTCTCTCCTCCCCACCCCCACACTAGTCACATCCAACCAGTTGAACTGTTCGCATCCCTGTATGCCTTCTTTATCACCTCTTCCCCAGCCAATATTGGCCTGTTATGGGCTCCACCCTTCCTTGGCCATCTGTTGGTGGCCCTGTTTTGTTCTGGCCTTGTTCTACCTCCAGTTCCACCCCCTATACCATCAGTCTGAAGAAGGGGTCCAACCCAAAATGTCGCCTATTCGTTTTCTCATGAGATGCTGCCTGACCCGCCGAGCTACTTCAGCAATTTGTGTATATCTTCAGTATAAACCAGCATCTGCAGTTCCTCCTGCACATATTGTCTACCTCAATCTCTTTGCTGAACTTCCTCTCGTCATTGTTGTAGATCTAGCCAACAACAATGGTATCATCGCCAAACTTAAAAACTGGATTTGGCATTTTACTTGGCCACACTGTCATGGATGTGAAGGGAGTAGTGCAAGAGACTGAACACGCAACCCTGATGAACACAGAAACACACAGTTGAAAGTCAGGATTGAGGAAATGTTATGACCAAAGATAAGAACACAGCATTTAGAAATGATGGACTGCTCAGAAAAATGGAAGGAGATGGAACAGCTTAAAAGCAAACATCAAATTCATATTAAAACTGGAAAAAGCAAACTATTGAGATTACAGGCCAGAAAGGAAGAGGAATATTGACAAGTAGGCATTACGGAAAAAGATGGAATAAAACATAAGGAAATACTTAAATAGAATGCGCACATCGAAAAAAGAATGCAAGGTGACCATTAGCAAGTGGTGAACCCTGCCCAGTCCATCACGTGTCCTGACCTCACCATCATCGAAGGGATTGCCTGAAAAACCGGCAACTGGAACGGCGACTGGAACACACACACACACACATCGCTTCCTTCACCAGCCCGTTATGCAAGCAGGGAACAGGGCAAGCGGGGGGAGTGAAATTCACACGGTGCAAAGCCAAGGTGATACAGACACACATCGCGATGAACAGGAAGGTTGGCGCTGTAAGTAAGATGGCTAAAGCACAGTGTACGGTAATGAGCCGGTCCCACTTAGGCGACTTTTTAGGCGACTGCAGGAGACTATGCAGTTGCCACATGGTCGCCAGATGTTCGCGGGTGCTTGCCAGGGAGTTGCCTTCATGGTTGCGAGAAGTTCCCACATTCTGTGAACTAGTCACGGCCTCATTATGGTCGCCGTAAATTTTTCAACATATTGAAAAATTAGCGGTGACTAGAATGAAACCGCCATGGACAGTAGCAACAATTCTCGTGCTGTAGATGGGTCGCCAGGAGGCCCTAATGGATTGTCAGGAGGTCGAAGGTTCTCGGAGGTTCGCGTAGGTTGGAGCCGGTGCTGACCAGTGAATTTCATTGGCTCATTGGAGAAAAAAAGGTAAGCAGTAGTTTTCAGAACCAAGGATAACGGACCGGTAATGTTATATGTCTGCTGAGCTTCACAGCCGTGTATCTCTGGCTTCTTAAAATTTCTTCACTCCTTCTCTCCCCCCCCTTCTCCCCCTTCTCCCCCTTCTCCCCCCTCTTCCTCCCTCTTTTAAAGGACTGACTGTACACTGTGCTTTAGCCGTCTTAATTACAGCGCCAACCTTCTTGTTCATCGTAGTGTCTGTAATACCTTGACTTTGCACAATGTGAATTTTTTAGACCGAGCAAGCGGGGGGAGCACTGTCTAAAAAATTCACATGGGCTGGTGAAGGAAGCGATGTGTTTGTGTGTGTGTGTGTGTTCCACTCTGACGGTCGTCGTTCCAGTTGCCGGTTTTTCAGGCGACTGCCTGCGACTTGACAATCGCCGGTAGTCCACTGAAAAATCGCCTAAGTGGGACAGGCCCATTAGGTTTAAGGTTATTAGTGTCACGTACTGAGGTATAGCGAAGAGGTTTGTTTTGCATGCTATCCAATCAAAAGTGATGTACAAGGTCATGAGAGGAATAGATCGGGTAGACGCACAGAGAGTCTTGCCCTGAGTAGGGGAAACGAGAACCAGAGGAGATAGGTTTAAGATGATGGGGGAAAGATTTAATAGGAATCTGAGCGGTAGCTTTTTAGACAATAGACAATAGGTGCAGGAGTGGGCCATTTGGCTCTTCGAGCCAGCACCGCCATTCAATGAGATCATGGCTGATCATCCACAGTCAGTACCCCGTTCCTGCCTTCTCCCCATATCTGTTGGCTCTGCTATCTTTAAGAGCTCTAACTCTCTCTTGAAAGCATCTAGAGAACTAGCCTCCACCGCCCTCTGAGGCAGAGAATTCCACAGACTCACAGAATTCACAGAAAAAGTATTTCCTCATCTCCGTTCGAAATGGCCTACCCTTTATTCTTAAACTGTGGCCCGTGGTTCTGGTCTCCCCCAACATCCTGCTACTGCTATCCAAATGTGTCGCTATTTCATCTTTTATGATTGATTCCAGCAGCTTCCCCATCACCGATGTCAGGCTAACTTGTCTATAATTCCCTGTATTCTCTCTCCTGCCTTTCTTAAAAAGTGGGATAACATTAGCTACCCTCCAATCGATTTCTAGAGCCACTTCCTTAAGTACCCTGGGATGCAGACCATCAGTCCCTGAGGATTTATCAGCCTTCAATCCTATCAGTCCCATCCCAGCACCATTTCCTGCCTCATGTGAATTTCCTTCAGTTCCTCCATCCCCTAGATCCTCTGGCCACTAGTACATCAGGGAGGGCGTTTGTGTCCTCCTTAGTGAAGACGGATCAAAGTACTTGTTCAACTCGTCTGCCATTTCCTTGTTCGTGATAATAAATTCGCCTTTTTCAGTCTTCAATGGTCTAATTTTGGTCTTAACAGGCAATCAAAATTTAGGTAAATTGCATGTAAGAAATTATCTGAAATATGGTCACTTAGGAGTCAATGATTATTATAATGTGTTAATTATTAACAGCCAAAATAACTAGTGTTGTGAGATCTTTTGTAAAAAGTATATTACAAAACTCAGCTAGCCAGGCAGCATCTGTGGAGAAGAGAAACAGTTAAAGTTTCTCTGATGGAAGATCATCACCCTGAAATAGTGACTATTTCTCTCACCACATATGCTGTCTGACATGTTGAGTATTTTTAGCAGTTTGTTGCTTTTATTGCACTTTTTATTATTAGTCATTTTGTCACTTATTAAAAGCAATGGAAACCAGTTATCAGTTAATTCATTAGTTATTTCATACTCAGAACATTTTTTTTTAAATGTTGGCACATATTAACACGTCTACTACAGTTAGTGAATAATTTGTATGAACCATATTTAATATTTTTTGGGAGCAGGATTTTTCCATCACTGTTCACCCACGATTTACCATCAAATAAAATCAACCACTGTTGACGATAACAGAATGCAGAGATGGAAAATATCATATTCGCTTTTAAAATATCTAATGACCTGGCCTCCACCACTGTCAGTGGCAATGAATTCCACAGATTCACCACTCCCTGGCTAAAGAACATTCCACCACATATCCATTCTAAAGGTACATCCTTTTATTCTGGTGATACCCGCTTTCAAGCTTCTGTATCTTCTGCCCAGTGGGAGAGGGGAGATGGACTCACTGTTTACAAATATGGCGAAAGTGTTTACCTTGAGACACAAAAAAATGGAGATGCTGGAATCTTGAGCAAAACTCAAAGTGCTGGAGCAACTCAGAGTCAGGCAGCATCTGTGGAGAGAATGAACAGCTGGGGATCATAGAATCATAGAGTCATAGAGTGATAGTGTGGAAACAGGCCCTTCAGCCCAACTTGCCCACGCCGGCCAACAATGTCTCAGCTACACTTGTCCCAGTTTCCTGTGCTTGGTCCATATTCCACCAAACCTGTCCTGTTCATGTGCCTGCCTAACTGTCTCTAAAACAATGGGTAGTCCCAACCTCTACTACCTCCTCTGGCAGCTTGTTCCATACACCCACCACCCTTTATGTGGAAAGTTACCCCTCGGATTCCTATTAAATCTTTTCCCCTTCACCTTGAACCCATGTCCTCTGGTCCTCAATTCCTCTACTCTGGGCAAGAGACTCTGTACATCCTTCTTTAATGTGAAAAAGGGTCTCAACCAAAAATGGTGCCAGTCCATTCCCTCCTTAGATGCTGCCTGACCCACTGAGTTCCTCCAGCAATTGTGTTTAGAAAGTGTTTCGTACTTTTTGGGCATTAGTATAGAAGTTACATTGACTATAAGGTTCTTTAGGACATCCCAGTATCTTGAAGACTACAGTGTGCTGGTGAACTTTTGCTGCTTCCCAACCCAGTAATATTTTACTTATGAAGGAATTGTCTCTCAACGTTATCAGAAGCCAACATTCATAGCTCACTGGAGGTTGTTATAGAGTCATAGTCATAGATATAGCATGGAAACAGGCCCTTCCGCCCAACTTGCACATGCTGAGCAAGATGTACCATCTACCCAAGTCATAGAGTGATACAGTGTGGAAACATTCCTTCAGCCCAACTTGTCTCACCTCCCCATATTTACATAGAAAATAGGTGCAGGAGTAGGCCATTCGGCCCTTCGAGCCAGCCCTTTGGGCCATATTTCTCTGAAGCTTTACAATTCATGTACCTGTCCAAAGACTTTTAAATGTTACTAGAACAAGTGCAGACCCATTGGGTCTGGACACTGAACGTGCGATTGCAGGGGGGGGGGGGGTTTGGCTGTTGCGTCACACTAACCAACCCCTTACCTCCAAAGCACGGTTGCGGGGTGGGAATCTGGCACCCACAAACACACACACTCATCACACCCCTTGATATTATATTAATTTTTTAATTTGCTTTTATCCCATCTCCACCCTATCCACTGACGAATAGCCCTCACCTCTCAGATGCGTCTAGAGGGGTTAGGGCAGAGGGAAAATGTAATGTTAGGAAAAAAAAATTTGAAGAGGGGGAGGAGGAAGGTGGAGAGGAAGGGGGAGAGAGGAGAGGGGTGGAGAGAGGAAAGAGAGGATGGTGGATAGAGGTGAAGGGGGGGGTTAGGAGCGGG
>CM075977.1:73538802-73567213 GCA_038087875.1 Malacoraja senta | reverse complement strand
GCCGCCGCCTGCACAGTTAGGGGCTATGGGTGAGTGGTGGAATATTGCGTTGGGGAATGGGTTGCGTTGGGGGACCAGGCCTCCCGTGTGACTGGGACCCAACGGGTCCCACTTAGTCTAGTATGAATTTAAAATTGAAAGACAAGAGGGCGTAGTTTTAACAGAAGAGGTCTAAAGGGGAATTTTTTCACACATTATGTTTGGAATTAGGAATACGCTACCTGAGTATTTCTTGGAGGCAGGTAGTCTCACAAAACTCAATCATATACAAAAAAAAAAAGATTCTTCAAAGCATATAAGGCTATGGACCTAAAATGAGTATATTGACTGATTGAAAGATGCAGCATGGACACAGGCTTTTGGCCCACTAAATCCATGCAGACCATCGATCACCCACTCGCACTAGTTCTATGTCATTCTACTTTCTCATCCTATACATCAGGGACAATTTCCAGAGGCCAATTAACCCATATAGTCGCACATCTTTGGGATGTGGGAGGTAACCGCTGCACCTGGAGGAAACCCATGCAAACTACACACAGACGGTACTCAAGTTCAGGATCTCTGCGGTGAGACAGAAGCTTTAAAAAAAAAAAAAAACATTTAGAGATACAGCACAGAAACAGGCCCTTCGGCCCTCCGTGTCCACGCCGACCAGCGATCCCCACACACTAACACTATCCTACACACTAGGGACAATTTACAATTTTACTAACGCTAATTAACCTACAAACCTGTATGTCTTTGGAGTGTGAGAGAAAACTGGAGCACCAGGAAAAAACCCATGCAGGTAACGGGGAGAGCATAAAACTCCACACAGACAGCACCCATGGTCAGGATCAAACGTGGGTCTTGGCACTGTGAGGTAGCAACTCTGCCGCTGTGCTACCATGCCGCCCTACCAGCTGCGTCACTGATTAGTACAGACGGGCACAATGGTCGATGTGGATGTGTTTACCCAGTATCGTACTGCACTATGATTCTATAATAGGTATTGGATAAAATAATGGTGAAGAATCAATAAATTCTGCAGTGAAAACGTGGAATGAAGAGAGGGAAAAAAAACTGAAAGTGATCTGCACATTTTTACACAACAATTCTGTGCAAAGAAAGTAACACAAAACATAATGGCATTCTCGTTCTTGGTTGCGGCTGTAAATAAACAAAGTGACATGTGGAGCTTTTGTTGTTTTAATCAATATTTTACTCCTATGTTCTTACTTTATATGGTCATGAAAGATTAAAGAGTTTGGTCTGTGATGGTATCGACTATTGAAGCTAACACAGGCTACGTTACACAGAGCCTGCCATCAAATGACATTCTATACAGGGCCACTATGAAATCATCCTCAAATATGCAAAGCCAAATTTACAAATTAGCCACACTATTCTTAAAAGAAAGATTTTATAAACATTCATGACTGATATTTCATAATTACGAAAGATCACATGTGATTTTCATATGAGATCACATCTAGTTTATTAAAACAGTGCAAAACTTTAGTTAGTATTTCAGGGTAACTCCAAACTAAACACTTGACATCAATTAAACATTGTTTCAGAGTTGCAGTGGAGAATCACAAGGGACCTACGTATCTGAAGCATGACCTTTACCCAAATAGAACACATTTCATGAAATGTCCTTCTCCTTAAATGCTCAAATGCCTCACAAACCACCATCTCTAATTTGAAGCTATGTGCAAACTATATTCATCATCGGGGAAAAAGACAATTTTATTGCTCTGCACTTCAAAGCTAGATTGAGGTACAACTAGTAGTTTGTTTATTAGTCTCAGTCTGAAGAGGGGTCACGACCCGAAATGTCACCTATTCCCTTTCTCCGGAGACACTGCCTGACCCACTGAGTTACTCCAGCATTTTGTGTCTATCTTCGGTATAAACCAGCATCTGCAGTTCCTTTCTATACAGAGTAGTTTGTCTAATATTGATTTGTATTCAAAAATACTGTCCATTCACTGACAACAGCAGAAGATGTGAGACTTTAGACTTTAGAGATACAGCATGGAAACAGGCCCTTCGGCCCACCGAGTTCACCGAGCCAACCAGTGTACAGCTGTACACGATCACTATTCCACACACTAGGGACAATTTACTGAAGCCAATTTACCTACAAACCTGCACAATTTTGGAGTGTGGGAGGAAACCGGAGCACCTGGAGAAAACCCACATGGTCATCAGGAGAACGTACAATTCCAGACAGACAGGCACCCGTAGTCAGGATCGACACCGGGTACCAGGCGCTGTAAGGCAGCAACTCTACCACAGCCCCATTGTGCCACCCATAGACCTACATATTAAATACTGCCTTTCATAGTCAAATTGCCTATCAACAATCACATTTATTATCTGTGTGAAGAAGGACCAACTGAATAAAGACACAAGGAACAGCAGATGGTGTAATCTTGAGAAAAGCACAAAGCGCTGGAGGAACTAAATCGGTCAGGCAGCATCAGTGGATAAGACGGGTTCAGACCCATAACGTCACCTATCCATTCCTTCCGCAAATGCTGCCTGACCACAGGAATGAGACATTTGAGGCTCAGGAAGCAGACAAAACTGCAAGTTCCTTTAGGAAAGAAAAAGAAAATAGAGATGAGGAAGCAATCTTCTTCAATCTTTACATTCCCACATGATTTGCCTGCTGATTTAGGTGTACAAAGGGAAGATTTCCTTTGTGCCATGTAGCTTACAAAATCATAAACTGGTAAGTAGAGAATTGGTTTACAACTTTATTACTTGCACCTCTCCAAAGGAAACATTATCCCACTTGAATTGAAGACAAAATTAATCTGCAATGAACACGGGAAATACACAATCTTATCATCTGGTTTCTTTGCAAAAACTCTCTTAAGTACCTGATATTGTATATCTTTAGTTTCCTATCCCTCAGTATTCTTCATTGATTGATACTGATTAAAGAAGCCCCCAAGATCTAGCTAGTTTCAAAATGTTATTTCAGAAATACATTTTTTTTAATAAAGCTTCTTTATTGCAATTTATATAACTACAAACCTATTGAGGGTGCAGAGGAGAGAGAAACATTTAAATCAGCACCGAGGACTACAAATGAAATAAAGGTTGTGTGAGGTTCGGGGGAAAAAAGAGATGTTTAAAAATTCTTTATCTAATGACTACTGGACATCACAGGCAGCATAGATCAGAGACTTGGCCCCTGAAATACTATGAGCAATTCCTGAATTGCAAATCGTCCATTAAAAACACATAAAACGATTCCTGAAAATGGACACAATCGGCTTGAATGGTCCTTTCTTAAAAGGCAATGAAATACTGTAGGATTTTGGCACAAAAGGAGCAGATTATAGATTTATTCTGAGACTTATATGAATTAATGGGTGAATGTGAATCCATTGTTAATGCAGAGAGAATGCTTTAAACCTCAAACCCTCCTTATTCAAAGATATTTCCAACAATTATTTGGATAGATTTCCTATTGACTAATATTTACCATTTTACCATTACCATTAAAATTTTTGTGAGATGTTAATTGCTATTTAAGCTCTGCATGAATGGGAAAACTACAATAGATTTCCCATCAGAAGGACAAAGGTAGGCAGCTGACTGTAATTGAAAAGGAAACATAAGGGCTTTAGAAAACATGAAGGACTTGTAATATTCCATTCCACCCTTTCCTTTGTTGAGAATCAAATGCAATAGATCTAAAATAAAATGTCTGCTTCAATCCCTGTGGCACACCACTAGTTAAGGCCTCCAATCTGAATAACAGCCTTCCACTAATCAAATTTTCTGTATCTATATCCTGCTGTTGCCTTAGGTAATCCTCCATGTTATCCACAACAACTACCAGGTTTTATGTCATAAATACATAGATACATAGACTATAGGTGCAGGAGTAGGCCATTCAGCCCTTCAAGCCAGCACCGCCATTCAATGTGATCATGGCTGATCATCCATAACCAGTACCTCGTTCCTGCCTTCTTCCCATATCCCTTGATTCCGCTAGCCCGAACAGCTCTATCTAACTCTATTTTAAATGCATCCAGTGAATCGGCCTCCACTGCCTTCTGTGGCAGAGAATTCCACAAATTCGCAACTTTCTGTAAGAAAAAGTTTTTCCTCATCTCAGTTCTAAATGGCCTACCCCTTATTCTTAAACTGTGGCCCCTGGTTCTGGACACCCCCAACATCGGGAACATGTTTCCTGCATCTAGTGTGTCCAATCCATTAATAATGTTATATGTTTCTATAAGATCCCCTCTCATCCTTCTAAATTCCAGTAAATACAAGTCATCCTCAAACTCATTAAACATACCTCCGATGCTCACATCTAGGTTTAGTTTAGTTTTAGTTTAGAGATACCGCACGGAAACAGGCCCTTTGGGCCATCGAGTCCGCGCCAACCGGCGATCTGCGCACACTAACACTATCCCACACACAATAGGGGCAATTAACCTACAAACCTGTACGTCTTTGGAGCGTAGGAGGGAACCGGAGCACCCAGAGAAAACCCACAAAAGTCACGGGGAGAACGTACAAACACCATATAGACTGCAACCTTAGTCAGGATCAAACCCAGGTATCTGGCAGCAACTCTATCTATGTCGTAAATATGTATCACAAACAACAATGGCCCAGCACCATCTCGATTTGAAATAACTTTCAAATATTTCCACTCCACCTCTCTTTGTCTATGGTCCTGGAATAATGTGTTTTTTTTCAAGTATATATTCAATTCCATATTGAATGTTCCTATAGAGACTCCATTCCTTGCAAGTAATGACTTCATGTCACAGTGGGGAGCACTGCCACCATTGGGTTCACATCCGACTTCAGAGAAGCACTGAATTCTAAGCTACCATCCTCGTGAGATTTTGAGGAAGTGCTGTATTGTGAAGCAGTGAAGAACTGTCTTTGGGGAGAAATAAAACACCAGTCTACAGCTCCAAGTGAAAATTAGAGTTTCTATGGGAATAATGAAGAGATGCAGAGGTATTTTCCCCATTGTCCTGATTTATTTCTCGATCAATGGCACTCTGTCTGCTTTTTGTCGTGTCGGTGCTTGCAGTAGCATGTTGCTGTGTTTCATGCAGTGCAGTATCGACTACCCTCGAATGTGCTTGATTGGCTCTCAAGCACTTGGGACGATGTTTACGTAAATGCAAACTGTTACTTCAGGCAAAACAAAATAAAACAGAAGCTGTCTTGAGGACTCTGGTGCAGGCAGTGGGCAGGAGAAGGGTGATTCTCTTCCCCACTCTCTCCTAGAAGCAGAATACCTTCCAGGCTACAAACCTCCTACCAAAGAAAATGAAAATTGCTGTGTAAAAATGATTCCTCATCTTCCCTCAGGCTCATTTCTCAAGTATAGTCAATCTGTGTTTAGTTTGGAGATTCAGTGTGGAAACAGACCCTTCAGCCCACCATGTCCATGCATGCTTATGATCACCCGTCCTCTCCAGTTCTATGTTTTCCCACTTTCTCATCCACTCCCTACACACTCTGGTTGTGTAGGGAGTGGATGAGAATTACAGAGGCCAATTAACCTACAAACCAGCACGTCTTTGGGATGTGGGTGGAAATCGAAGCACCCGGAAAAAACTCCACACAGACAGCACCTGATGTCAGGATGGAACCCGGGTTTCTGGCACTGTGAGGCAGCAACTCTAACATCTGTGCCACCTTTTTTTAAATTTTTTTAAATATTAAATTATGTAAAATCTAAAACTTTAAAAAGCTTCTTCTTTAACCGTGTTTATGTAACTGGAGACCGTTTATCTTCAAAGTGCTTCACTATTCTGAATCTATTGAATCCTCCCTTAATTCCTAGAGTGTTCTTTGTGTAAATATTGCACTGCATATCTCCTTTTGCCCCTCTCACCTTAAAGCTATGCCCTGTAACATGTCTCCCTCCTGTGTAAAAGGATCCGACTGTGCTTCTCATGATTATATATACTTTAATCTGGTCACCCCGCAACCTCTGGCTTTCCAGAGGAGACACAGGTAAAGATCTATCCTCCACAGCAGAAGAGAAACCACGTTCATAAAAGAAAGAGGACATCTTGGATGATAACTCTCGGAGTCAGTGGGTTTGCAGTGGACATCAGTCAATAATTTAGTTTAGTTTAGAGATACAGTGGAAACAGGCCCTTCGGCCCATCGTGTCTGGGCCAATCAGTGATCCCCGCACACTAACACTAACCGACACACACTAAGGAAAACTTTATACAATTATACCAAGCCAATTAGCCTAAAAATCTGTATGTATTTGGAGTGTGGGAGGAAACCGGAGCACCTGAAGAAAACCCACGCAGGTCACGGGGAGAATGTACAAACTACATACAGACAACACCCGTAGTCGGATCGATCCGGGTCTCTGGCGCTGTAAGGCAGCAACTGTACCGCTGTGCCACCATGCCGCCCAGTCTATTCCCGGAGATGGAGGCAGGGAGATCAAGAAAGGTGAGAGAGATGTCAGAGATAGTCCAAGTGAATTTGAGGGCATGGTGGATGTTAGCGGTAAGGTTAATAAAATCAACAAGTTCTGCGCGGGTGCAGGAGGCAGCCTCGATGCAGTCGTCAATGTAGCAGAGAAAGAGTTGGGGGATGGTGCTGGCGTATGTTTGGAACAAGGACTGTAACAAGTAACCAACAAAAAGGCAGGCATGCTGAGGTCCATGCGAGTGCCCGTGGCTACACCTGTAACTTCCAGGAAGTGAGAGAGGAGTCAGGTGGAGGAGAGTGTTAGTAAAGGGAAACTAATGGGGTCGTTGTTCAAGGAAGAACCAGGTGGCCTTGAGACCCTGGTGAATGGAGGTGTACAGGGACTAGACATTCATTGTAAATGGGGAATGGAGGTGTAAAGGTACTGGAATGGAGGAACAGCACCTCTTATTCTGCTTGGTTAGCTTAAAACTTATATGAACTGAATTCACCAATTTTAAGTAACTAACCTACAAACACCCCTCCTCTCTATTTCCCCCCTCTCTTCCCTGTTGCCCCACATGGATGCACACTATTTTATCCCTTTCTCCTTCCCTTCCACCTATATCCCTTCCTCTGGCTTCACAGTGCACATCTCTTCTATCCTTCCCTCCTTATCTCACTCCATTTGTCTTCTCTTCTCTGGCTTTTTTTCAACCATCTGCCGATCAAAAACCACCCTCACCATATCCACCTATCAATTGCTAGATTTTGTCCTGCCCCCACCTTTCTTCCAACTTGCCTCCGCACCACTACAATCAGCCTGAACAAAGGCCACGACCTGAAATGTCATCTGTCCATGTACTCCAACGATGCTGCCTCACCGCTGAGTAACTCCAGCACTTTGTGTCTTATTGTAAACCTTCACTTTTTTATCTTTGTAAATGAAATAACCTGGCGGCATAGTGGCTCACTATGTACCATAGTACCTGGCGGTAGAGTTGCTGCCTCACAGTGATCGCAGCGCTGTAGACCCAGGTTCAATCCCGACTACGGGACTAATATCCCGACTACGGGACTACACGTACTAATCAATTTTCTCCCTTTCTCCTTCCCTTCCACCTATATTCTTTCCTCCGGCTTTACAGGTCACACCTCATCTATCCTTACCTGCTAAGGTAGTGATTGTACAACCTTTGTGACAGACACTGGTGAAAGCTCCTGGAATCTGAGAGAAGATATTTTGAATATTCCCTCACGAGTAAACCTTCATGAATCATAATAAAGCATATGGCTTAGAAAATGAGAATGATGCTAAGACTTTCCAGCTCTCCGTGACTCACTTGGCAAAGTGTTAGCTAAAAGGCTATGGACAGATTCTGAGCTTTGATACTGGAATTAATGTGAACGATATAAAATTCTGTCGGAACATATGGCTCAATTATAAAATTACATTAAGAAGAAAAATACCAGCAGTTGAGTATGTTGTGGGAAGTGGACTTGCTGACAAAGCCAACATTTATTTCACATCTCGAACTCTCTCTGAGATGGCATGGTAAACTGCATGGTGGTGCAGTGGTAGAGTTGCTGCCTTACAGCGCCAAAGACTCAGGTTCGATCCTGACTGCAGTTGCTGTCTGTATGGAGTTTGCACCTTCTCCCTGTGACAGCGTGGGTTTGCTCCGGGTGCTCCGGTTTCCTCCCACACTCCAAAGACATACATGTTTGTAGATTAATTGGCTTTGGTAAAATTGTCTCTGATGTGTCGAATAGTGCAAGTGTACGAGGTGATCGCTGGTAGGCACACTCAGTTGGCTGAAAAGCCTGTTTCCGTGCTGTATCTCTAAATTCTAAAGTCTA
This sequence comes from Malacoraja senta, assembly GCA_038087875.1. Taxonomy (NCBI): domain Eukaryota; kingdom Metazoa; phylum Chordata; class Chondrichthyes; order Rajiformes; family Rajidae; genus Malacoraja; species Malacoraja senta. The sequence goes on along the minus strand of CM075977.1, from coordinate 73,558,933 downwards.
AAACTGTTGCAGTTTTTTTGTGACCACCACATACAGTGGCTTGCAAAAGTATTCATACCCCTTGAACTTTTCCACATTTTGTCACGTTACAACCACAAACGTAAATGTATTTTATTGGGATTTTATGTGATAGACCAACACAAAGTGGCGCATAATTGTGAAGTGGAAGGAAAATGATACATGGTTTTCAAATTTTTTTACAAATAAAAACCTGAAAAGTGTCGCGTGCAAAAGTATTCAGCCCCCTTTACTCTGATACCCCCAAATAAAATCCAGTGCAACCAATTGCCTTCAGAAGTCACCTAATTAGTAAATAGAGTCCACTTGTGTGTAATCTAATCTCAGTATAAATACAGCTGTTCTGTGAAGGCCTCAGAGGTTTGTTAGAGAACATTAGTGAACAAACAGCATCATGAAGCCCAAGGAACACACCAGACAGGTCAGGGATAAAGTTGTGGAGAAGTTTAAAGCAGGGTTAGGTTATAAAAAAATATCCCAAGCTTTGAACATCTCACGGAGCACTGTTCAATCCATCATCCGAAAATGGAAAGAGTACGGCACAACTGCAAACCTACCAAGACATGGCCGTCCACCTAAACTGACAGGCCGGGCAAGGAGAGCATTGATCAGAGAAGCAGCCAAGAGGCCCATGGTAACTCTGGAGGAGCTGCAGAGATCCACAGCTCAGGTGGGAGAATCTGTGCACAGGACAACTAGTAGTCGTGCACTCCACAAATCGGACCTTTATGGAAGAGTGGCAAGAAGAAAGCCATTGTTGAAAAAAAGCCATAAGAACAGTTTGCAGTTTGCCACAAGCCATGTGGGGGACACAGCAAACATGTGGAGGAATGTGCTCTGGTCAGATGAGACCAAAATTGAAGTTTTTGGCCTAAATGCAAAACGCTATGTGTGGCGGAAAACTATCACTGCACATCACCCTGAACACACCATCCCCACTGTGAAACATGGTGGTGGCAGCATCATGCTGTGGGGATGCTTTTCTTCAGCAGGGACAGGGAAGCTGGTCAGAGTTGATGGGAAGATGGATGGAGCCAAATACAGGGCAATCTTGGAAGAAAACCTGTTAGAGTCTGCAAAAGACTTGAGACTGGGGCGGAGGTTCACCTTCCAGCAGGACAACGACCCTAAACATACAGCCAGAGCTACAATGGAATGGTTTAGATCAAAGCATATTCATGTGTTAGAATGGCCCAGTCAAAGTCCAGACCTAAATCCAATTGAGAATCTCAGGCAAGACTTGAAAATTGCTGTTCACAGACGCTCTCCATCCAATCTGACTGAGCTTAAGCTATTTTGCAAAGAAGAATGGGCGAAAATTTCAGACTCTAGATGTGCAAAGCTGGTAGAGACATACCCCAAAAGACTTGCAGCTGTAATTGCAGCGAAAGATGGTTCTACAAAGTATTGACTCAGGGGGGGCTGAATACTTTTGCACGCCACACTTTTCAGTTTTTTATTTGTAAAAAAATTTGAAAACCATGTATCATTTTCCTTCCACTTCACAATTATGCACCACTTTGTGTTGGTCTATCACATAAAATCCCAATAAAATACATTTACGTTTGTGGTTGTAACGTGACAAAATGTGGAAAAGTTCAAAGGGTATGAAAACTTTTGCAAGCCACTGTATGTCCCAAACCACCAGTCCCACAATACTGTGTATGGAGGAACTGCAGATGCTGATTTAAACTGAAGACAGACACAAAAAGCTGGAGTAACTCAGCGGGTCAGGCAGCACACTGACTGGCCCGCTGTGTTAGTTCCACAATACTGTTAGCATTAGCGGTGCTTCTTAAGAAATGAAAATCTTCCAATTTAATCCATCATTACTGACTCCTTCATCATGCTTCAAAATCTTTAAAGTAATGTGTTTATTTTGTATGTGTTTTTATGGGGGTTTTCTAAACGATGAAATCCTATGATCTTGAATGTAAAACGAAAGGCACAAAATAACCAGAAACCTGGAAGAACTCAAGGCGTTAAACGGCATCTGTGGAGGTGCTGATGAAGGATCTCAATATGAAACATCAGCTTACACTTTACGCTTTCGTAGATGCTACTTGACCCGCTGAGCACTCCCAACTTTATTTTTTTTGTTTCAGATTCCTGTGTCTGTAATCTCATTTATCTTCATATTTTCAAAAGGCAAATTGGGATGTACTTTAAAATGGGCAAATTTGCAAGATCACGAAGGAAACAAGTCAAGTCAAGTCAAGTCACATTTATTTATATAGCACATTTAAAAAACAACTCTCGTTGGCCAAAGTGCTTTACATTTGTTATAAGAATAATATAAACAAACAAACAACATACATATATACATATAGCCCTCGCTCAGAGGACGTCAAGAAAGGCTTGGGAGTATAGATAAGTTTTTAGTTTTGACTTAAAGGAGTCGATGGAGGGGGCAGTTCTGATGGGAAGGGGGATGCTGTTCCACAGTCTAGGAGCTGCAACCGCAAAGGCGCGGTCGCCCCTGAGCTTAAGCCTAGACCGCGGGATATTCAGCAACCCCAAGTCGGCCGATCTGAGGGACCTAGAGGTGGAGTGGTGGGTGAGAAGACTTTTTATGTAGGTGGGGGCAAACCCATTGAGGGCTTTGTAGACATGGAGGAGGATCTTGAAATGTATACGGAACCGCACAGGGAGCCACTGGAGAGAGGCCAGGATCGGGGTGATGTGGTCCCTTTTTCGGGTGCCCGTCAGGAGTCTCGCTGCGGCGTTTTGGACCAGTTGCAGGCGGGACAGGGAAGATTGGCTGATGCCAGTGTAAAGGGAGTTGCAGTAATCTAGGTGGGAGGAGATAAATGTGTGGATGATCTTTTCGAGGTCATCAAAGTGGAGGAATTGTTTTATTTTAGCTATCGTCCAAAGCTGAAAGAAGCTAGCTTTTACCACGGCATTGACTTGTTTGTCAAATTTCAGTGCTGAGTCAAATATCACGCCAAGGTTTTTGACGTGAGGTTTGATTAGAGGGGTAAGGCTTCCAAAGCTGCCTGCTATCATTTTGATTGAGTCCGAGGGGCCGAGAAGGATGACCTCAGACTTACTCTCGTTTAGTTGGAGGAAGTTCTGGGCCATCCAACACTTTATATCCTCGAGGCAGCGGATAAGGTTAAGATGGTACGGTTAATTGAACAGTTCCTTGAAAGAGAAAACACGGACAGATTGGTCTGAAATCTCTGCACCCATGATGCAAAGTTCAATTGTTGTAGCAAGATTATAGAAAGATATACAGCTAAAGTAAAGAGTAGGGAGCTAATGAAATGGTATCATTAGTTTACAATAAGTACATCAATTAATGTGGCAAAGCAAGTCATAACTGTAGATTTATTTTATGTTTTATGCACCTAGAAAATGTTCCATGATGGGGAAATGATGGAGTTTACCCTTCCACCCCCACCAATATCAATCATTAAATACTTCACTTACATTTTTTTCATTGGATTTCTGCCAATCTTTAACCTGGTGATAGCTAGTGTATTTTGAGTATAGAAGTTGGGAGGTCATGTAGCAGTTTTATAAGAATGTTAGTGAGACCACTTTTAGAGTATCGTGTTTAGTTTTGGGTACTGTGTTATAGGAAAGATGTTGCCAAGTTGGAAAGGGTGCAGAGAAGAATTAAAAGGATGTTGCCAGGATTCGAGGGCCTGAGCTATTGGGGGAGTTGAGACTCTATTCCTTGGAGCGCAGGAGGATGAGTGATGATCTTATAGAGGTGTACAAAATCATGAGAGGAATAGATCAGGTAAACGCACAGAGTCTCCTGCCCAGAGGAGGGGAATCAAGAACCAGAAGATATAGGTTTAAGGTGAGAGGGGAAAGATTGAATAGGAACCCGAGGGGTAACTTTTTTTACACAATGGGAGGTGGATGTATGGAATGAGCTGTCGGAGGAGACAGTTGCGGCAGGTGCTATGCATCGTTTAAGAAACATTTAGACAGGTACATGGATAGGACAGGTTTAGAGGGAGGTGGAACTAGTTTAGATGGGACATGTTAGTCAATGTGGACAATTTAGGCTGAAGGGCCTGTTACCATGCTGAATAAAGTTATGACTCTAGTATCCAGAAGAAATTGAAGCATTTTCAAGGCCAAAGACTTTCTTCTCGTTCAAAAATCGGCTTACCAAAGTTTGCTTTTCAGATGAAAAGAAATTACTTTTCCCAAACTCATGATTTTAGTTTAGTTCAGTTTAGTTCAGTTTAGTTTAGAGATACAGCGCGGAAACAGGCCCTTCGGCCCACCGGGACAGCGCCAACCAACGATCCCCGCACATTAACACTATCCAAACACACTACACACTAGGGACAATCTTTACATTTACCAAGACAATTAACCTGCAAACCTGTACGTCTTTGGAGTGTGGGAGGAAACCGAAGATCTCGGAGGAAACCCATGCTGATCACGGGGAGAACGTACAAATTCCATAGAGACAACACCCGTAGTCGGGATCGATCCCGGGCCTCCGGCGCTGCATTCACTATAAGGCAGCAACTCTACCGCTGCGCCACCGTGCCGCTCCATGTGGGAAGTTGCTACAAAAGACTAATTATTAACAGTACGCACTCAGGGTAAAAAACTTAACAATCAGGGAAACAATTTTATTTACAGTGGTAAATTAAATATAGATCGATTTTCAGAATCTTGACCTTTCCAAGAAACTGAATTCAGGATCAACTTTTGGGTTTTCATAACTGTTCGTCTGGCTCATCAGAGCCAGGGGAGTGCAACAACAATTAGATAAAAGACTTAAGGGCCTGTCCCACTTGGGAGTCATTTGCGCGTCATTTACGCGACATCATTTATGCGTCACGACGCACGACGCCCGCGTCGTGACACGGGCATGGCATGCATTACGCAGTCATGGAGCATGGTGAGGCGTGGTGGCGTAGGCAGACGCGCGGTCGTGAGCGGCGCCCCAGGATTTTGGGATTCACAAATTGCGTGACGCGCAAATGACGCCCAAGTGGGACAGGCCCTTAAAGAGGTAAAAGTTTGATAAGGGAGTCAAGAGAGTCTATTGCAGCAGCTTAGCAGGCCCATAAACACAATACACATAGAATTTTTTTTTTTTGAATTCAATAAAATAATAATACTAGTGCAAAAAGAAACAAAGTCTGTAGTGCAATCAAAGATACAGTCCACAGAAGTTGCTGTAGTTAGTGTTGTGTAGTGTTTAAGTCTGGTAGTTGCTTGGAAGAAGCCATTGAATCAGGTGGTCATGGTTTTCAGGCTCCTGTGCCTTCCTCTGCATCAGTCTGAAGAAGGGTCTCGACCAGAAACGTTACCCACACCTAGTCTCCAGAGATGGTGCCTGTCCCGCTGAGTTACTCCAGCATCTTGTATCTACCTTGTTCTGCATCAATCGATTCAGGCACCTGTACCATCGCAAAGAGAGTGTGGCCACGGTGGTGTGGATCATTGATGATATTTGCTGCCATTTTGAGGCAGCCTCTTCAATGTTGGGGAGGTCAGAACTCAAACACCCAGGAAAGAAAGAGATGACAGCATGGCGAACAATACCTGGTTCATTATAGATGGACCAGGCAGTGTCGACCATGCTGTAATCTTCTTTGTTCCTGGGTGTTTGAGTTGCTGAATCAGTCCAGGGTACAAGCAGTTAATGTGCTCTCTACTAATTACCACCAAATAAAAATCCAAATAAAAGCACAATACTGTATAAATTATGAATACAATAGGTTAATGGCTTGTTTCGAAATAGTTTTAAACTAAAAATAAATCAAACAAAATTACTATCTTTTTAATTAATAAAATCTAAAATCTAAAACCTGTAACCGAGCAAATGAATACTGAATGTACCCATTCATTAATATTTGTTAATTTAATGAAGGCAATGACACATATATTTTGAGTGGATTCACAACTGATACTCTCACAGTGGTAATTACATATAAATACATCAGCGTATGAATATTACTAAATTGCACCATAGTTGCAACATTTTCTTTAGCCTTTTTTATTCTTGTCGATGTATCAACGCAGAAAATTTCATTTTGATTACAAAAGCAAAACAAAGAATTAATCTTGTAATTAATTAAAATTATTTAACGAGTAAAGTATTAATGATGCATTTATCATTTTGTTAATGGAAAAAGATTGAATAGAAAATGTCATAATCTTCAGCAAACAGAACTCGTCATTTGTATTATAGAGATACAGATAACATTATATTTCACATTAGGATTGGTTGATAGGAATATAGAAGGACTTTATGCAATACTTGTGAAAGCCACTATGATTTCAAAATATAGTTAGGAATATCAATGGAGTTTGATAAGCCTCAGGAAATCAGCTGATTTTTAATTCAGGAAATCGGCTGATTTTGTTTGCGTCAGGCAACAGTGATATAACTGGATATGCAGGGAATGGAGGAATATGGATAATGACTGCAGGAATATGGATAATGTGGAGGCTGATAAGAGTTGGTCGTGGCATCATGTCCAGTACAGACATTGTGGGCCTGCACTTGTGCCATACCATTCTATATTCAATGACGGGGCGGCATGGTGGTGCAGCGGTCGAGTTGCTATCTTACAGCTCCAGAGACCTGGGATAGAACCTTACTATGGGTGCTTTCTGTACGGAGTTTATACGTTCTCCCTGTGACCACGTGGGTTTTCTCTGGGCGCTTGGGTTTCCACCCACATTCCAATAACATGCAGGTTTGTGGGCTAATTGACTTCTATAAAAATGTCCCCAGTGTGGAGAATAGAACTAGTGGACAGATGATTGCTGTTCGACGTGGACTCGGTGCGCCAAAAGGCCTTTTTCCAACTTGCATTTCTAAACTAAGCTAAACTAAATGTCAATTTCATGTCATAAGTGATAGGAGCAGAATTAGGCCATTCGGCCCATCAAGTCTACTCCACCATTCAATCATGGCTGATTTTGTTTACATACATTTTGTAATTTATTATAATATTTTGTATAATACTAAAACACCCAAAGACATTCTGATGAGGAAGAAAAACCTTGGTAGAAATTTCCAAATTATTTTGGAAATATAACTTGAATTAAATAATTAGAGATTTCCTCATGTTACTCTCCTATTCCAATAAGGGGTAAAGGGGGATAAACCTGTTTGTTAAAAGCTAATTACATTCTACATTCAATGTGAAAGTCAATCCTAAAGGGCCTGTCCCACTTGGGCGATCTAATCCGCGTGTTCTGGTGAGTTTGCCCGTGACTCATACTCGCAGCATGGTCGACACGAGGTCATAGGAGATCTTCGTAACTCTCCTTCATGCTCGAGAGTGGTCTCCACGTACCCGAGGCCTGCTAGGTCGCGGCGTTTATTTCAATATGTTATAAAATGCCCGCGAGTAAAAAAAGGCTGCCATGGAAAAAATTGATACTTTTTTTACTCTAAGGTTTAGTCGTAGTAGGTCGTAGTAGGTCGGCATGCTAGTCGGGGGTAATCGATGGTAGACGAAGGCAGTCATAGATAGTCTTCATCATAGTCGAAGGGAGGTCGAAGGGAGGTCGAAGGAGATCGAAGGAGGTGGTCTTCACTCTCCACTATTCGGTGTCCAATTTTCCCGAAGTTAGTCGTAGCTAATCGAAGCTAGTCAAAGCTGGTCTTCAACATAGTCGAAGGAGGTCGAAGGAGGTCTTCTACATAGTCGAAGGAGGTCTTCAACATGTAATATTTTCAAACTCTTCTAAACTCGCCAATTAGGTCGCCCTTAAGGAGACTGCAACAGGTGAGGCATCTTAGATGCATCTGTCTCTCGTGAGTTGTTCTCAAGCAGAGTAACCTGGCAGCACCCATTCCCTCTCCAGGTAAAAGTACCTGGTATTCCTATCCAAGTACCATACCATATACCGAAGATAGACACAATATGCTGCAGTAACACTGCGGGTCAGGCAGTACACTCTCCTCAACTCCATCTCCACTACATTGACATCTGCATCGGGGCTACCTCGTGCACCCATGCAGAACTCATCAACTATATTAACTTCACCCCTAGCTTCCATCCTGCCCTCAAATTCACAGGGACTATATTTAAAACGAAAAATACCCCCCCCCATCCACACACCACCCACCACTCTCCGCCCCCCCCCCACCTCTATCTTTTAGTCAGAAGAAGGGTCCCGACCCAAAACATCACCTATTCCTTTTCTCCAGAGAAGCCTTCTGACCCACTAAGTTACTCCAGTATTTTGTCTTTGTCTTTCGCCTTCCATCATGTGGGGTGGTGCTACCGAAGAGTTAAAGGTGATTGAATAGCAAGTCAACACTGGGCTCCCATGAGGCCATGCATGGACCATCAGCAGCAGCAGAAATGTTCAGTACCACAATCTGTACCTCATGACACAACATATCCATGCGGCACGGTGGTGCAGTGGTAGAGCTGCTGCCTTAGTGCCAGAGACCTGGGTTCAATCCTGACTATGGGTGCTGTCTTTACGTTCTCTCTGTGACCGCGCAGTTTTCTCCGGTTTCCTCCCACACTCCAAAGACGTACAGGTTTATAGGTTAATTGGCTTTGGAAAAATTGTTAAATTGCCCCTAGTGTGTAGCATAGTGTTAGTATATGAGGCGATCGTTGGTCGGCGCCAACTCGGTGGACCTAACTAAGTTTAGTTTAGCTTCAAAATACTGCATGGAAATAGGCCCTTCAACCCACCAATTCACACCAACTATCAATCACCCTTTCACACTAGTTTAATGTTATCCTACTTTCACGTCCACTTCCTACACATGAGGGGCAATTTACAGAGGTCAAATAAACTAAATCATGCAACTGAATCATCCTATCTCAACCAGTGAGCAGTCCTGAACTAATGTCAACCTCACTGGGGACCCGTGGACTGTCTTTGAACAGACTTTACAGGCTTAACTTGCACTAAACGTTATTCTCTTATCATGCATCTGTACACTGTGAATGGCTCAATTGTATTCATGTATTGTCTTTCTGCTGGCTGGTTAGCATGCAACCAAACGCTTTTCACTGTACCTCGTTACACCTGACATTAAACTAAACTAAACTGAACTGAACTGAACTACAAACCCTGGCATCTTTGGGATGTGGAAGGAATTCTGAGCATCCAGAGGAATCCCATGCGGTCACAGGGAGAACATGCAAACTCCACACCGAGAGCACCTGAGGTCAGGATCAAACTCGGGTCTCTGAGGCAGCAGCTCTACCAGCTTCACTACTCTGCCAGCCCAAATATCTGCACTGGAAGAAAATCAAGAAGTAAAAATAATAACGTTTAGTCAATATTTTCAACTTTTTATAGAGCGTGAGGTTAGAATTGGCCTCTAAAATTAATCTAAACTATGATAAGCTCTTCAAAATGTATTAGTAGAGTGGAGTGGAGTTATACGTCAGTGCACTGAAGCACATCGCAAGTCGGTGCGATTTCAGAGATATATGTGGCAGCCTAATCCGTGACCGTTTGATTCATGGGCATCCGCAATGATAAATTACGCGATGAGCTACTGCGGGATGCTGTCCTTACCCTAGAGACTGCTGAAAACCGCTGTCGCATTGCTGAAATGGCTGATGCTCACATCAAAGTTTTGGGACACTCTACTACTCGTGAAGTTAATGCTGCCGGTATGTCTTATCAAATCTCTCCTCGTTTTTCTCACGTGCCGGATGCCATGTTGAGACTGATTGACAATTGCTTCAACTGTGGGGGTTCACATGCCACTGTTTGTGACCGTTGCCCTGCGCATGGAAAATTATGTCGATTTTGCAACAAAAGAAACTATTTCCTTATGTGCTGTCGTTCACATAACAACAGAGTTCATACAAGACAATCTGTTAATTCGCTTGGCCGTGAAAGCTCTATCTCAGAATTCTCACAACCAGCTCCCATGGATTTATAGGCTGCTGGCGAATGTGTTGATGTCGATGTGCATGCTTTGTCTGATTTAATGCATAAACAACTAGACCCCAAGGTCGCTTTGCTCATTAATGGCAAAACTCTTTATATGAAAGTGGATTCTGGAGCTCACTGCAATGTTATCTGTCTGGCTGTGTTCCAAAAGTTACGAAAAACAGTGACTGTTTCTCCAACGGCTGCATCCCTTGTTCCATTCGCAGGAGGTCAAGTGCACCCTATCAGTCAAGTTGAGTTACGCTCCTATCTAAACTCACGTGTCCACAACTTGGATTTCTATGTGGTTCGTGAAAATGTGCCATCTCTGCTGGGTGCCAACGCATGTCTAGACATGGGCCTTATTACTTTCAGCCCTTCTGTTTGTCATCTGACTACAGACTGTGACTTTAACCATCAAATCCTGACACAATGCAAGGTTTTGTTTGACGATAAGCTGGGCAGGCTGCCTGTCAGGTACACGATTACCATTGACCCTGAGGCAATTAATAATAATGATAATAATAATAATAATAATAATAATAATAATAATAATAATAATAATAATAATAATAATAATAATAATAATAATAATAATAAATACTTTATTGATCCCCTCAGGGAAATTCAGATGTCCAGAAGCCAACAACCAATAAACCCACTCATTCAGAACAAAAGCAGACAAAAAATACATAAAATACAACATGGACAATACCTGAAAGCAATAAAAACTTTAAAAGACCCAATAATTGACTATTAAGAATGCAAAGCATCCCCATACAGCCTATTATAAAATCTAATGGTTGCAGGGGTGAAGGATCTCCTGAACCGCTCCATTCTACAGCGCAGGGAGAGGAGCCGGTTGTTGTTCCGTGTGCTCTTTTGACTCTCCAGAATTTCATGGAGGGGGTGCCCGGAGTTGTCGAGGAGGGCCTGCAACTTGCTGCTCATACGCCTCTCAAGCACATCCACTACAGTCTACTCTCCCCCCAGAACTGAGCTGGCTCGTTTTACCAGCTTGACCAACTTCTTGCTGTTTTTAGCACTGATGTTGTTGCCCCAGCATACAACAGCATAGAAAATGACACTTGCAACCACAGTATAGTAAAACAAGTACAGCATGTCATTGTGCACATTGAAGGATCTGAGCCTTCTGAGGAAAAAGCTTCTGCTCTGACCTTTTTTGTAGAGGGCATCGGTGTTGAGTGACCAGTCCAGTTTGCTATCAAGGTGCACCCCAAGATATTTATATGTCTGCACCACCTCAATGTCCACCCCTGCAGTGTTAACCGGCTGAAGGGGGAGCTTGGACCTGCCAAAGTTAACAACCATCTCTTTGGTCTTGGTTGTATTCAGGATGAGACAGTTCTCTTTACTCCAGACACAGAAAGCACTGGTCAAGTCTCTGTGATCCTCCTCATGTCCGTTCCTTACACATGCCACAATCGCTGTATCATCTGAATATTGCTGTATGTGGCATGTGTCAGACTTATATTTGAAGTCTGCAGTATACAGGGTGAAGAGGAACGGGGCCAAAATTCCTGTTGTTCGTCCAGCGCACAAGATTCCCCATGCTATGCGGGACCGTGTTCAAAGTGAACTTAACAGAGTGGTGTCTCTAGGTGTGATTGCTCCCGTAGCAGACCCCTCAGACTGGGTCTCCACCATGGTCATGGCTACCAAGAAGAACAAAGACGAGATACGGATTTGTATCAACCCCAAAGACTTAAACACAGCAATTAAGCAATCCCACTATCCCATGCGCATTGTGGATGAGATTGCTGCGCAGATGGCTGAGGCAACTGTATTCACGGTGCTAGATGCCAAGAGTTCATTCTGGCAGATTTCCCTGGAACATAACTCCTCCACGTTAACCACTTTCAGCACTCCGTTTGCGCGTTATAAATTTCTTTGCATGCCCTTTGGAATAAGTTCTGCTAGTGAAGTATTTCAACATGCTATGGAGCAGTTGTTTGCAGGCTACCCATGCTCCATCATAGTGGATGACATCCTCGTTGCAGGACGAACGGTCGAAGAACACGATGCTAATCTGACGAAGGTCTTGGATTGCGCCAAGGCCATCAATCTCAAGCTGAACTCTCAAAAATGCAAATTCAGGGTGAATGAGGTTAAATACATAGGCCATGTGTTTACCAAAGACAGCCTAAAGACTGATCCAGCGAAAACCAGTGCTATCAATGAGCTCCCAGCACCGACAAACGTGCTAAGCTTGCAGAGATTTCTTGACATGGCTAACTACTTGAGCAAATTCATTCCGTGTTTCAGCAAAATATCAGCCCCATTGTGCCAGCTTACACACAAAGACACTGCTTGGACTTGGCATGAGCAATAACAGAAGGTGTTCGACACTCTTAAGCAGAAGATGTCTTGTGCTCCTACTCTTGCTTACTTTGATCCTAAACTACTAGTTACACTGACTTGTGACGCCTCACAACACGGACTAGGCACAGCATGTCTTCAGAATGATGGTAATGGCAATAAGCCTGTTGCCTATGCCTCGCGCACTATGACTGACACAGAAGAACAATATGCTCAAATTGAGAAAGAGCTGTTGGTGGTTGTTTGCGCCTGTAAAAAAATTCAACGATTTTATCTTTGGACACACAGTCACGATTGAAACTGACCACCAACCTCTGATCAGCATCTTTAACAAACCGATCCATGCCTCTCCAGCACGCCTACAGCGGGTGTTGCTGCGACTTCAAAAATATGACATTATTCTGATCCACAAACACGGTAAGGATATGCACCTGGCCGACACTCTTTTGCGTGCGACCTGCGAGCATCCGCCCTCGCCAGATGATGACTTTATTGTAATGGCCGTGTCTTTTATCCCCTCATCCTATATGGAGGATTTAGTTGCCCACACTGCTGCTGACAGTACTCTATGGTCGCTTACCTCCATCATTAAGCGCGGCTGGCCAGACAAACACTACAATGGCCGCTGCCAGTCTGGCCTTTCTTTGCCATCCGTGATGAGCTAGTGCTGCAGGATGGCATTATTGTAAAAGGACACAAGGCTGTGGTTCCTGCTTCGCTACACAACAAGTATTTTAACGCTGTCCATGCAAGGCACCCAGGCGCTGAAGCTGCTATCCAACAGGCAAGAAGCATGTTTTACTGGCCTGGCATGGCCAACTATATCACCGAGAATGTGGCATCCTGTGCAGTGTGCAACAGCTTGGCACCTCACCAGCAAAAGCAACCACTTCTTTCACATCCAGTACCTGCACTCCCGTGGTCTACATTCGCAGCTGACATATTTGAGTGGCATGGCAAGCAGTACCTGGTACTCGTCGATTCGTATTCAGGATGGTTTGATATCAATCTCCTCAGCGGCCCCACTTCTAGCGGGGTGATTTTGAAGTTATCTCGCCATTTTTCAGTCAACGGATCTCCGGGCAGACTGTTAACTGACAACTGCAGTCAATTCACCAGCCAGCACTTCAGGGAATTTGCTATATGCTGGAATTTTCACCATATTACTAGCAGCCCTGAATATCCTCAGTCGAATGGACTGGCTGAGCGGGCTGTCAAGAGTGCTAAACAGCTCATGGAACGTTCGTACAGAGCTAATTCCAACGTATTCCTGGACCTTACGCAACATCTCCCATGACCCCATTTTGGGATCACCCGCTCAACATTTATTGTCGAGGCAGACCCGTGCATTGATCCCACAGGTGATCCCACCTGAGGAGGTTCAATCCAGGTTACAACATAAGCATGACATTAAAAAACAATGGTTTGACAAAACAAGTAGACCACTGCCACCATTGAACAAGGGGCAGGAGGTCCGTTTACAGACTGACAAAGGCCATGACCGTGTTAGTGTGATTTCTGGAATTGCTTCTGAGCCGCGCTCGTATATGGTCAGGGCCGATGGCGGCACCTACAGGCGTAACAGACAACATATCCTGCCTGTGAACGAGCCAGTTCCTCCTCTGTATTATCCAGACAGTACAAATAGACTTCTGTCTGTGTCTCGCAGCACTCTTCCACCTATACCAGCACAACAACCCACGTCTGCAACGGATCCTCTGCCAGTGACGACTTCGCCTGCGCCACAGTCTCCTGCTTCATCTCCAGGAATGTTGGTTCAGTCTCCCTCACCGGTGAAGCCACCTGCTCTGTCCCCGGTGGGAAAGAACGGAGATGGTCTTTATTGTACACGTGCTGGTCGTGTTTGAAAGCCGGTTGTGAAGTACCCGGGCTATGTTTGACTTTCCTACAGTTTATCATCAATTGCTATGCGTGCCTTACTTAGTTAATGGTTTTGTACTGTTGTTGATTCTTTAAGAGGGAGGATGGCAGGAATGTTTTTAATGATTTTAATGAAAAATGTGATTCAGAATATGTATGCTCCCCCAACGGTGTGGTTTCCCAATGCAATATTCCACCACACAGCCGTTCCCCCAACGCAACTTAACCCATTCCCGAACATAAGATTCCAGCATTCCCCTGCCTCCCTCAGCAATGGACTTTACAAAAATTCCAATTACTCTTCCCCTGCCTGCTGCAGCAGTTCCAAATGATTTTTAAGCGTTGTGTTAGTACCTGCCTCAACTACCTCCTCTGGCAGCTCGCTCCATATACCCACCACCCTTTGTGTAAAAAAGTTGACCCTCAGGTTCCTATTACATTTTTCCACCCTCACCTTAAGCCTATGTCCTCTCGTTCTTAATTCCCCATCTCTGGGTAAATGTGCATTTACCCTATCTGTTTTTGTCATGTATACACATCTATAAGATCACCCCTCATCCTCTCCTGCACTCCAAGGAATGAAGTCCTTACCTGCTCAACTTCTCGCTATAGCACAGACACTCGAGTACTGGCAACATCCTCACCAATCTTCTCTGCACCATTTCCAGCTTAGCAACATCTTTCCTGAAACAGGGTGACCAAAACTGAACACAATACTCCAAATGTGGCCTCACCAATGTCTTGTACAACTGACGCATAGCCTCCCAGCTTCTATTCCCAATACTCTGACTAATAAAGGCAAATGTGCTGAAACCCTTCTTGACCATCCTATTTACTGGTGATGTCGCTTTCAAGTTCAAAACGTAAAGCAAACTATAGAGTAAATGGGCAAAATATTGCCTCCCAGGCATTTCCCTCCATTCTGATGGTTACCATGTTCCTGTCAGATTTAATCTCAGGCGTCAAGAGGGTTTAATTGTAATACAAAAATATTAAAAAAAACAGAAGAATGAAATTCTTACATGCAGCAGGATTATAAGTTTGTACACAGTACTATTAGATAACACAATAAACAGAAAACAGTCCAATATATGTGCAAAGCAAAAGCCCATAGATTACAGGGAGAAGATAGGAGAATGGGTTTGAGAATTTTGTGTTTCACTCAGTTCTCAAACTTCATACAGCTACACTAATCTTATCAATTCAAATCTGCAGTTTAAATAGTGGCAGAGTGCTAGTTGTTGATATCTCATAACTGAGCATTAAAACCTCAGTAACTACCAAAAAAAAGTTAGGTGGAAGATAGCCAGCAAATAAATACATCTCAGATTGGTTATTTTCTCATTAAGGATATAGTATCCAATCCTTGACAATCTCTAGATTAAGTAGGGCGTCAAAGATTACAGGGGTTGAGATGAAAACATAGACCAGCTAAAAACAGAAAGTCAGATTATTATCTAAATGGTGTCAAATTGGGTGAAGGGGAAGTACAACAGGATCTGGGGGTCCTTGTTCATCAGCCAATGAAAGTAAACATGCAGGCAGTGAAGAAAGCAAATGGCATGTTGTCCTTCATAACAAGAGGAGTTGAGTATAGGAGCAAAGAGGTCCTTCTGCAATTGTACAGGGCCCTACTGAGACCACACCTGGAGTATTGTGTGCAGTTTTGGTCTCCAAATTTGAGGAAGTACATACTTGCTATAGATGGAGTGCAGCGTAGGTTCACAAGGTTAATTCCCGGGATGGCGGGACTGTCATATGCTGAGAGAATGGAGCGGCTGGGCTTGTATACTCTGGAATTTAGGATGAGAGGGGATCTTCTTGAAACGTAAAAGATTATTAAGGGTTAGGACACGCTAGAGGCAGGAAACATGTTCCTTATGTTGGGGGAGTCCAGAACCAGGGGCCACAGTTTAAGAATAAGGGGTGAGCCATTTAGAACAGAGATGAGGAAACACTTTTTCACACAGAGAGTTGTGAGTCTGTGGAATTCTCTGCCTCAGAGGGCAGGGGAGGCTGGTTCTCTGGAGAGAGCTAGATAGGGCTCTTAAAGATAGCGGAGTCAGGGGATATGGGGAGAAGGCAGGAACGGGGTACTGATCAGCCATAATCACATTAAATGGCAGTGCTGGCTCAAAGGGCTGAATGGCATACTCCTGCACCTATGTCTATTGTCTATTATCTATTCCCAATGGCAGGAGTGGACTGTGAGCGTGGCCCAGAGGGTATTGGTCCTTGATGATGCTGGCTGCCTTTTTGAGGCAGCACCTCCTATTGATCTCTTCCATGGCAAATGTGCAGGCCAATTCCCTGGTGTATGTGCTGGGTAATTGTAGTAAGCTTGTGTTACGCCATCACATCCCAGGTTGGATCACAGTGGGGAAATCATCTGCAAAGTGAGTGAGCAAGTTTGGTGCTACTCCTTTTGTCTGAGAATATTGAAACTTAATGGAAGTTATATGGAGAGACGACAACAGATATGCACAGGATTGCTTGCATTTCCCCCATTAACTAGCCCTGTGCTATCACAAGAGTTGCTGCCACTGCCTCCAATTATAATCCACACATTCATCTATGTACATACTGCACATATACTCTCAGCCAGTCATCTCTAACATTATCTCACATCTAAAGTAAATTTCAAATCATCCATTACAGATTCCAACTACAATAAGGGCTCAATGGAGCTAACCTAATTTGTGTAACTTAGAGATGCCGTTATTCATTTATTCACTGAGCTAGCTTGGAATGCAACCCTCCTTATTATTTTACAAAATCCCATTGCAACAATGGTGCATGTTTTATGTCTCATTCAGTTCTTCAAACTTCATACAGCTGCACTAATCTTATCAATTCAAACCTGCAGTTTAAAGAGTGGCAGAGTGCTAGTGTGATATCTCATTAGTGAGCAATGAAACCTCAATAGCAATTAAAAAGAGTTAGGTGGAAGATAACCAGCAAATAAATAAATCTCAGATTGGTTATTTTCTCATTAGATTATCCAATCCTTGACAACCTCTTGATTATGAAGGGCGTTAAAGATTACAGGGAGAAGATAGGAGAATGGTGTTGAGAGGAAAAAATAGACCAGCCATGATTGAATGGTGGAGTAGACTCAATGGGCTGAATGGCCTAATTCTGCTCTTATGTCTAACGAACTTAAAGTCATATTCCAGGCCAAGAAAACAATCAAAACAAACCAGGCAAACAATCAAGTGCTGAACTAACTCAGTGAATCTTGCTCCAAAACCTTGTGTCATTTTTTGTAAACAAGCATCTACAGTTCCTTATTCCTACAATTACTAGATAGACATTCATTGATTGCAACTGGAGAAAAGATTACAGAAAAATGAAACTTTCCTTCAACTTGTGCTTTCGGATGTGCGATAAAATTATAATCTACTAGACTAAGTAGGACCCGTTGGGTCCCAGTCACACGGGAGGCCTGGTCCCCCCAACGCAACCCGTTCCCCACGCAATATTCCACCACTCACCTGTTCCCCCAACGCAACCTGTGGGGGAGGGGATGGGTATGGGAGGAGGAGGGTGTGGGGGATGGGGTGTGGGGGAGAGGGTGTGGGGGAGGGGGGTGTGGAGGAGGGGGGGAGGGGGGAAGAGGGTTGATGTGGGTGTGAGGGTATAGGGGAGGGAGGGTGTGGGGGAGGGGGTGTGTGGGGGAGGGTGGAGGGTGTGGTGAAGGGGGGATGTGGGGGTGCAGGGGAGGGGGGGTGTGTGGGGGAGGTTGGGGTGATGGGTCCACATACTCACATACCTCACTCCCCAGATGATGACGTAGGTGGGTAACAACTGTCCTTGGGGCCTGATAGAATTCAACAACATATTGGTCAGACAAATTTTGCTTTTGATAATTATTCGGATCTGCCATGGTGATTGCCCTTTTTTACCATTGCTCCTTGGTCTTTTGCACTCGCCGGGTAATTAACCTTTCGGGTAACGTGAGGAGCAACCCCTGCAGTTCTCTTCCATAGTTTTACTGGTATCTCAGCGTATTCTGCAGCTCCCTTCAACTAGTGCCAAAACTTTTATCTCCCAGTCCTGTCCTTCATATGGTTTAAAGAAGGCCTCCAGCTCTTTATTCTTCCCACTTCTGTCGTAAGCCAGTGTAATATGGAGTGGGGTTTCTTCATCAAGATCTAAGGACTACCATTGAGGGGTCACTATGGAGTAACACTGTCGTACGGGAGCCCAGGGTGTCACTACTATGCCTCTATCGCCACATTCTATCTTCAATTGGAAAGCGCAGAGCAAATCTCTAGCCATTAAATTGCAATCCAATCCGGTTGTTATCACAAATCTGTGTTTGATTGCCTTTCCTCTATATACCACTTCAACAGGCTCAGAGATGGGATACTAGCAGACTTGTCCTTGAAAACCGGACAGGTTCTGAACATCTTTTGATTTGGGGAGATTGTAAATTGATTGGAGAGATGACATGGATGCGCCTGTGTCTACCAAGAATGTGCATGTTTGCATTCTACTTGTAGTGATAGTATAGGTTCTTCGTCAGACTTGCATCCAGTCACCATTAAGTTTGCTAATCATAGGCGTGTAAATGGGTTATTATCGGAGAATGATATTTGCCCTCTGGGTTCTTGATTTTCCTGCCTGTTCCCTCTTTGCTCTCTATGATCTTGTTGATCTCTGGGATCTCTCCACTCCCTCTGATCTTGTAAATTTCATCTGTGACCCCCTCTTTCATTCCTCTCTCTGGTTGGGCACTCCCTACTCCAGTGACCCATTCCCGCACAAGTAATACACTGGCCTAATCCTCAAACTTGGTCTCTGAGAGATTGGCTATAGCGCAGGTATTTCTCTATGGTATGGATCTAAATATTCTGGAACACTAATTTCTCCCAATCCATAGTTTGCTGGTACCCTGGGGCTCCATGATTCAGAGTCAGATTTTGTTGCCTCTTTCCTGATTACATACTCGGTCTTTGGTTTTACTGCAGGCTGACTCTCCTGCTTTTTTACATCTTTCCAGTGGTATCTTACTGCCCGAGCCATCTGACTGGCACTATTTTCTGTCCAGTCCATGTTACTAGTTCTAATGGATTCAGCCACATTAGTGGGAAGGCCATTCAGCCAAATGGCACAGTATTGTGGAAAATTTACTCCGTTTCGATAATTTAGGTCACCCGATTGATACATGTACAATTCTGAAAATTGTTCCGAGAATTCATCTGCTCCCTCTCCCTTTTTTGGTCTTACATCCAAGATTCCAGCTAGGTCAATAGGTTTCTGAAGAGTATTCGCAAGGACAGTTAGAACTGCCTCTTCTCTTGCACTATTGTCTGCTATTATGTTTGCCAGTGCTTCATGTGTCGGGTGCCCTAGGGTTGTTAGGAATCGAGTGCGTTCAGTTGGAGTAATTATCTGCTGGATCACTGCCCATAAATCTCTGGAGTCCGCGTGATATACGCGCATTGTAGTTCTTAAGTGATCTACAAAGGAAGCATTTTCTACGATCGGGTATCTGACTCAAAATTGCCATCATCTCATTGGGCTTCCATGGGCTTCCATAGACTTTTATTGTATGGGGATTATTTGCACTCACTGCACTGGCCGGACGGATCAAAGGAAGGATTAGGCATTTCCCTGATGAGTTACTTGTTTTGCTTTTGTACTTTCTGTCACATCGGAATCTATCTCGGTATCTTCAATTATTGTCTCACTCTCAGATACATCTTCTTCTTCATTAGGGGGTTCACGGTACCTTCTAAATGACACCATTTCTTCTCTCGCTTCTCGTCTAATTCGTCTATGCTTAGGCTCGCAAGAATACTCTGGTTGCTGTATTATTCCTCTACATTCTTTGTCCTTAACTACTGGAGTTATCTTTTTTGTTTTACTCCTGGTACCATGAACTATTGGACTATCTATCATCAATGGAGCGATCGAGGTTAAAGAATCCTATGCTGCAGAATCTGATTGTCTTTTGCACTCACAAGCTAAACAATGTGTGTCTGAAGTGCGGGGAACGCAAGAGGAATAAGGTGGAGGCCGTGAATTT
>CM075977.1:73503983-73538602 GCA_038087875.1 Malacoraja senta | reverse complement strand
CTAAACAATGTGTGTCTGAAGTGCGGGGAACGCAAGAGGAATAAGGTGGAGGCCGTGAATTTCTAATTCTAACACTTTCCCAACCCTCCAAATACTCGTCTTCATCCCCCTCAAAACTAACGACAACCATCGGGTCCTCAAATTCGAGACCAACTGGTGCCAGTTTCCCTTTGGAAGATTTCCTTCTCCCTTGCTCTCTAATACATCCATGCCCCTCTCTCGAGGTGTCTGGAGGTTGGTACACTTCAGTATCCTTCAGTTCTATCCCATGCTTTAAAGTTGCTTGCTTCCAACTTGCCATTCTCGCAGCCTCTCTACTCGCCTTCCGTTCCTCATAATATTTTCTCCACAATCCTATTAACTCCTTCACTTCCTTACTGTCGCTACATTGCCAAATAATTTGTTCAATGTATTTCGCTCCCTTCAATGTTCCAACGCCCCACCTCGGGCCACAATTCGTCCCCTAATTCTTTATTCAATGCCCCTGAAAAGTCTCTCAAGATTTCAGCTCTTTGTGGAAATTCACTGCATATTAATTGCAATGGACTTTCGGAATCTTCAGTCATATCATGCTCAACTTGATTTCCCATGTTTGCAGACAATGGAAACAAACTCCTAAGCAACTCACACCTCCTTAACAATTCACACCCCCCTCGCAATCTCTAGACTTATCAAACTCATTCCCAAACAATGGCCAAAAGCTCCGTAATGCATCAACAGTCTCACTCTTCTCACAACACAATTGCACAATCAATCCTTTCAATCGGGTACCCAAATTCCTCTACTTTCTCCCACAAATCCACACAGTTTCAACTTCAACAATTTTAACAATCCTCAATCATCAAAAGGTTAAGGTGCTTCAGTGAAAAATCAAACACAGTCAAACACAATCAAACACACTTTTGCAGCCAGTTTCCTATACCCAAAGCAACCTTAATCTAAACACATACAAATGAGCTCCGAACACGCGAGCCAAAATCGTACACAGACAAGAAATTATACCAATTATTACTATCATACAAAACCACACTCCCATATAAAATACAAGCATTCGTCTAATATCACATTCGTTAAGTGTACAGTTCCAAAAGCAAATCACAGTATATTTTAATCCCTCGTCGTGGTATTTTCAACCAACGGAACCCCTGGTTGAACAGCCTCCATTATAATAAGTCTTAATTAAATTATGTTCTTATACAGTCAATTTGAACCACTATTACAACAGTGTATCTAACACTCAAAACTTTAAATCAAAGGCAATACACAGAAATACAATAAAACAACGGCAAATCTTAAATACACTTTAACTACTGCTTCAAAATTTTTATTATCACAGGTTAATCTGGAAGAAAATATGTACACTTTACAACATCCAGCTTCCCGGAATAGGAACTAACCAGCACTTCAATAAGAGGTCCTGAATTTGGTAAATTTGGATCGAAAATGTTTCAGTTCATTATTTTTTATCCAATTGTCTTTTAGTACCCAAATTCAAATTTAAATTTTTAAGCAGACATCTTTATTATTATTGAATTCTCAAGATTGGTTAAAAGTATTTTCTGCCAATTATACTTTAACCACTGAGTTCCCGGTACCTTTACGAGACCCCTCCCTCGAGTGTTCTAGGTACTACTCACACAGGCGAGACTCAAACCCTCATAGGCTCACCCACGGGCATCTTCATTTCTACCTGCTTGGTACCGGGCGTCAGTGCATGTTCACTTCACGCTGGAAGTCGATGCCGATCTTTAAAGTGCCTTTCCAATTTGTACCCTCAGCAACGACGCAGCACTTCACCTCTTAGTACTGCATCGAC
This sequence comes from Malacoraja senta, assembly GCA_038087875.1. NCBI lineage: Eukaryota > Metazoa > Chordata > Chondrichthyes > Rajiformes > Rajidae > Malacoraja > Malacoraja senta. The sequence continues at coordinate 73,536,786 of CM075977.1, read as the reverse complement.
CCGGTCCTGCATATTCAGATATTCAGCCAATCGGATATCCCAGTCCAGGCAGGGCCTCAAACCCCTCAGCTACTCTTTTGATGTCAGGCCAACTCAATGATACCTGACTTTTGGATTTTGCAACAGCTGTTGACTAATTCTGAAGGGCCTCATACCCCAAAAGGCAAGGATGCCCTCAGTGCTTGCTAGACTACAGTTCTCAGATCTCGTTGGGAACCCCAACACAAGCGCGCGAATGATCGATCCGCTCTGACCAGCGAAGTGGGAAAACCGATGCGAAAACTGCACCGTGGCGTCGATTTCTCCCCTCGCAACCTGGAACAGCTCAACACCCGATCGCAAACTTATGTCTGGGGGTCCATTGAGATCTTGGACGAGCCCCCAATGTAATTATGCTCCTAGAGCAAACCCCCCTTAGTCTAGTTCAGTCAAACACTGAGTCAAGCACTGGACCACTAAACTTTATTTTATGAAACAATAACGAACTCCCCATACAATACCTAACCACCACGGGTCCGATCCTTGTCTCTGCTTGTTCAAGCCCTTCTGCCTCGTGCAAGCAGACACCCCCAAAAGTTTACGCAGTCCAAGCGACCTTCCAGAAGATCGACGACAATCCTCGTGGGGTTCAATCTTTTATAGGTCATTGGACCCTGTGGTACGAAACTAGATGGGGGTGGCAGCCCCTACAAACCAATCACAGATATCGATTGCATTAAAGTGTTATTGACAGTTCCCTAACCCAATTACAAAGTACCCCATTACAATGTAGAAGCTTCTGGAAGTAAGTCACTTAACCAAGTAATACAACATTTTCCCAGGTAGTATAAACAATTTCAAACAAGGCTTCCCACTTCTGCCAATCATCAAACAGCAGTACGAACACCTTGCAACATTATTAACAGTATTTACAATCCCTCTGCAGCTGGCCAATCCTGATCATGCATTTGCAACACCTTTGAGCTCCTTTGCAAAGTCCTCATATATTTTAACAATGGAGAGGACATCTGGATCTTTCCTCATCCTGCATATCAATCTAGGGTCCAGACTATCTGGCACCAGCTCACAGCTTGTAGCTTTTCACAGAAAAAGACCAAGCAGGCCTTGCAAATGCAAAGATCCTCCATTTTATAATAACTCTAATTTGGCCAATATTAACCATACCACTGTGCCACTGTGCCACCCAGTTTCTGTGCTGCACAAATCTCTGACTCCATGACAAAGATGTGTTTAAATTTATAAGAATACATGAATAACTACAAGTAGAAATGGGACCTATCTTGATCAAAAGGTAACCTGTGCGCGAGTGTGGATCTTAATGAATACTTTGGTTCTGTCAACACTAAAAAGGTGAACGATATGGTTAAGGACAGAAATGTGAAATGCTGAGTGCATCAAGCATTGTGCAAGAGAAGTATCAAGGGCTTCAGAATCTTTGGAAGAAGGTAAATAAGTGTTAAGATTTTTTTCAGGAAGACTCTGACCACCATTTTGCACTCTGCTTATAGTCATGGTGCCAACTGTCAGAAAGACTGCCAAGGGGAGATGACCCAAACTGATTAAAGACCAGATACAATAAGGGCAGCATTGTGGCGCTGCGGTAGACTTGCAGCCTTACAGCACCAAAGTCAGTTGTTTTGAGCATTTGTGTAGATTCTTGGGGAGGCACAGTGGCGCAGCGGTGGAGCTGCTGCCTTGCAGCACCAGAGACCCGGGTTCGATCCTGACCACAGGTGCAATCTGTACGGAATTTTATGTTCTTCCCGTGACCTGCGTGGGTTTTCTCCGGGTGCTCCGGTTTCCTCACAGACTCTAAAGATGTACAGGTTTGTAGGTTAATTAGCTGAGTATAAATTGTCCCTAGCACGTAGGATTGTGTTAGCGTGCTGGTTGACACAGACTCGGTAGGCCGAAGGGCCTGTTTCTGTCCTGAATCTCTAAACAAATAACATAAGTGACAGGAAAATTCATGGAAAAATTCTGAGGGACATTTCTAACCTTCACTTGGAAAAGAACAGATTGGCAAATGTCAGTATAGTTTGTTTTGGAAAAGATAAAGATGGGTCTTCAATGTGAAAGGTGCTCTGCGCCCTAGGGTCAAAGCTTTTAAAAAATGTATGAAGAAATAATGAAGGCACAGGGTGCAGTCGTCTGAAATGTACTGTATTCAGGAACATTTCCATCCAATTCAGAATCTACACATTTAATGTCGTTCCTCTGGAAAAGAACAAAGCAAAATATAGCACACAGTTGTAGAGATTCCAGGAATCCATGATTAAGAAAGTGGCAGTAGGATATTTAGAAAAATCAATGCATTTAAGCACAGTCAATATGTTTATCAAAGAGAAACTAATTTATAAAGAATTCTGTCATGTCAATGAATGATGCTGCTGTTCAACAGCGACCACACCGGTACCAACAGTACAATGCACACACATGGTTTATTATATTTACAGTGGTAAGAATGTCCAGGACCACATGGGGGGGAAACTGTCCCTCACCATCAGAGCACATGTGCAATGGTGATCTCAGTCTTGTCCCAGCAACTTAGTCCTGGTCTTCAAAGGAGGAGGTAGGGCAATCTCAGGCCTTTACCTGAGATTTACTCCTCTCTTGAGAGGGGTGGCTGACAGCACAGGTTTCTTACTGGCAGCTCAGCTTTGGGCTTGGAGAGGTAACACTGGCAGTCCCCAGGATTATTCTCGTGGCCAGTCTTTGCCTTTGTGTGTGTGTGTGGACACTGTCCCTCATTATCTGGGGCAGGAAGAGGTTCTGGCATCTCAGGCTTGCCCCAGCCACTCAATCTTAGCTTCTGGTCCCTATTGTGTGTAGGATAATGTGCGGGGATCGCTGGTCAGTGCGGAATGGGTGGGCCGAAAGGCCTGTTTCCATGCTGTATCTCTAAACTAAACTGAACTAAACAACAGCAAAGATCAAGTATAAATGCATTATTTTCATGTTGGCAAGCTGTAAGTAATGGGATACTACAGCATCACCACTGGGTCCTGAACTATATACCACCTGCAGTAATAACGCAGATGGAAGAACTGAATACATTGCAATCATATTTGGCGACCAAAGTTAGAGAAGGATGTGAAACAAATTGCATAAAATGGACTGATTGACTACAATGTGGGGACAAGTTAACTTATCCATTTTGTTAGGTAGAAAAATAAAGTGCAACATATTGATAAAGTGAGGAAAGTCTAAATAGACTCACGTTATCGTGGGATTAGGTGTCAATGTATATAAAAATCATATTCAGGAACTGGGAAGACAATGGCATTTTGATACTTGTGGCAAAAGAATGAAATCTAAAAGTGGGCAATTCTTGTAAAGGTCATTGGTCATATCTGGGTTTCTGCATAAGTAAGGATAGGGCGGCACAGTGGTGCAGCGGTAGAGTATCTGCCTTACAGCTCTAGAGAATGTACGGGGTTTGTACATTCTCCTTGTGACTGCGTGGGTTTCCTCCCACACTCCAAAGACGTACAAGTTTGTAGCTTAATTGACCGGTAAAATTGTAAATTGTCCCTAGTGTGAAGGATGGTGCTAGTATACAGTATGATCGCTGGTCGGCACAGACTCGGTGGGCCAAAGGGCCTGTTTCCATGCTGTATCTCCAAAGTCTAAAGTCTAAAAGTCTAAAGACATTCTTGCATTGATTGCATTTCACAAGAGAATGTTCACAAGATTGAAATGGTTGTTTAATAAAGAAAGTTTGAGCAGATCAGGCCTGTATTCACTGGAATGTAGAAAAAAATGGAGAGGCAATTTTACTGAGACTTACAAGATTGTAAAGAAAGCTTGGAAAGATAGTTGTTGAAATGATGTTTTCTCCTTGACAGGAAATCCTGAAGTAAAGGAAAAGTTTCAAATAAGATTGAGAAGAGAAGGAATGTTTTCTCTCACAGAAGGTCATGAATCTTTGAAGGTCTTAACCACAGAAAGGTGTGTTGGCTGAATCATTGAACAGCCATAAAAGACCAAGTTTTGTCCTTTGAATAGTCAAAAAATAGAGAGAAAAGTGAAGACAAGCCTATTGATTGAATAATGGAACAGGTTTAAGCAGCCAAATGGTCTACTCCTATTCCTTACGTTCAAAAGTATAAACCATGTTTCCCATAAAAGTAAAGAGGAAATTATAATTCATATATTAGGTTTATTCATATAAAAAGCCATGATCAAAAAACATGTTTAATTCCTCAGTCTCCTTTGGATATGTGGTAGTTTGTAATATTGTAGGATGGACAGATTTTCCTAACTCTTTTGAGTAGAACATAACTCAGATGAAATCAACATGAAAGGTGGATTGCTTGTTATTGTTTCATCTGTAACCACGATATTTCACAATTCTCTTTCAAGTCCTTTGTACTCACATCAGAACCTAACTATGACTCACTCAGATACCATAGCAAGGACAAGCACATCACACTGGTATGTCAGAAAGTGTTGACATCATCGCAAGTGAAGGGTCACCAAATCATTTACAAGATCCCCTGGTTGGTGACCTGACAACGTGAAGGGTTTCAAAGCAGGAGAATAGTTGACTGCAGAACATCTGAACAATGCTTTTAGAATATAAATTAAACTATTTCAAATCGTGTTAGGTTAACGAATGCATTGCAGATCATGTGCTCGAATGCCAAGGCACTGTTTCCGTTCACCTCAGCAAAGAATGAGTCACTCACTTCTATTTAAACAATCAATAATTTATTAAAGTTGGAAAAAAGATTCAAGGATCTAAATATAAAATGAATAATTAATATTTAACTAAAATATCTCCAACCCAGACAATGCCAATATAGAGAATAAACAATATCATGCACAGGCTAAATTTACTTATCTTGATTAAAAATTAGAAATAATTTATATTAAATATAATCAATTAAATTAGCAGGCTCATACATGCCAGGTGGTCTATTGTAGGTCAAATTTTCACTTTGTCCATTGCTATACTATAGTCAACCCGTACGTCATGCTTAAAGAAATTGTTCTAATAATAACTTTAAAGAAACATTTTTTTAAAACATCATTTCTAACACAAATAGCAATGGAAGACAGTAATTTTCAATGTTTATATCTCTCGTTTCCCTTTCCCCTGACTCTCAGTTTGAACAAGGATCTCAACCCGAAATGTCACCGATTTCTTTTCTCCAGAGATGCTGAGTTACTCAAGCTGTTTGTGTCTATCTTCGGTTTAATCCAGCATCTGCAGTTCCTCCTACACGTTCAAAGACATTAGGTTCTAATGTGAGTATAAAGTACTTGAAAGAGAACAGTGCAATGGAATTTTTAATGATTAGGGCTTATTAACTCCGAATGCTATGGTTAAATAGCCCAGGGCATCCTGGCCATAGCCAGGGCAACACAGGGGGATGATTAGTAAGGGTGTCAGAGGTTATTAGGGGAAGGCAGGAGAATGGGGTTAGGAGGGAGAGATAGCTCAGCCATGATGAATGGTAGAGTGGACATGATGGGCCTAATGGTCTAATTCTGCTCCTGTCACATGACCTTATGGGTGAATGAAACCAATTTGTGAATGGTAAAGAGAGTCCAGGCAGGGGAAGCTCTACTTTTCCTGTCAGGTAAACTCACCTAGACAGAATATAGCTGTTTAGTTTAGTTGTACTGAGGTACAGCGAAAAAAAGCACTCAAACATCTGGGAGCATTTACTTTTGCTGCCGGTTCAGACATCAGAATGATACATTATGCTTCCACCCAATGCATTATGATTACATCCGTAGCTAATGCAATTTCCCATCATGTTTGTAAAGGATTGGCTGCCCGTTCTATGAAAAAACCTTGTGCAAAGTCAGTGCTGGATTCTTCCACGCTCCTTAACAACACGTTAGCTTTCTGGCAATCCTATCAATGCACCAAACGTTTCAAAGTTCACACACACCAGGCTTCGTCAAGAGGTTATCCTAGTAGAGCCCTCACCAATGAACACCTCTGCAATTGTCCTTTGGCGAGTTGACACCTGCAGTGTCCTTTACCCCCTGCCCCAGATGCAAGTGATTCATGCCTGCTGACTCACCAGGTGCAGATCTCATCCCTAAATTTTATTCAGTATCTGTTTTTACAGCTGGGAGTTTAGTTTAGTTTAGATTAGAGATATAGTGCGGAAACAGGCCCTTCGGCCCGCCGGGTCTGAGCCGACCAGCGATCCCCACATATTAACACTATCCTACACACACTACGGACAATTTTTACATTTACCAAGCCAATTTACCTACATACCTGCACATCTTTGGAGTGTGGTAGGAAACTGAAGAACTCGGAGAAAACCCACGCAGGTCACGGGGAGAATGTATAAACTCCATACAGACAGCACCCGTGGTCGGGATCGAACCCGGGTCTCCAGCGCTACAAGCGCTGTAAGGCGGCAACTCTATCACTGCACCACCGTGCCACCTTAAAAAGTCTTAAAAAATTATGCTTTGCTTTTTTTACTCTCTTCCACAGTTTAGATTATTTTTAGTTTAGAGATGTAGAGTGGAAATACTGCATCTGCGCTGACTAGCGATCCCCCCCATACACTAGTGCTACCCTACACACCAGGGATAATTTACAATCTTTACTGAAGCCAATTAAACTACAAACCTGTACATCTTTGGAGAGTGGGAGGAAACCGGAGCGTCCGGGGAAAACCCACACAGTCACAAAGAGAACGTTCAAACTTCCCCCCCATACAGACAACGCCCGTAGTCAGGATCGAACCCGGTCTCTGGCGCTGTAAGGTAGCAACTCTACTGCTGCACCATCATGCCACACACATTCTGAAAATCAAAAATATAGTTAGATTTAGGTTGCAGGTAGGGTGATGGAGAGTTTTGTTTTAGTGTTGAGATACAGAGAAACAGGCCCTTTGACCCACCAAGTCCATGCCGACCAGTGATCCCCATACACTAGCACTAACCTACACACTGGGGATAATTCACAATCTTTATCAAAGCCAATTAACGTACAAACCTGTACGTCTTTGGGATGTGGGAGGAAACTAGAGCTTTTGGAGAAAACACACGCGGTCACATGGAGAACGTACAGACTCCGTACAGGCAGCAGCCGCAGTCAGGGTCAAACCCGGGTCTCTGGTGCTGTAGGGCAGCAACTCTATTGCTGTGCCACCATGCCACCTGTATTAGGTTCCAGAAATTATGAAATTGGACTGCATTTTGGATTAACAACATAAAATAACTTGCTGTTCTTAAATATTTCGTTTATTCAAATCTAAATTTGATTCAAAAACAAAAATGCCATAAGTAAAAAGTGAGAGAAGCACAGTGTATCTGTGAAGATTGGCTGATCTGCCATCTAGCCCCTTTTGACTAGTTTAGGAAAATAAAAAGCTGAAGGAAAATAGAAACATAGAAACATAGAAAAACCGGTGTCATTTAGCCCTTCGAGCCAGCACCACCATTCAATATGATCATGGCTGCATCTAAAATCGGTACCCCGTTCCAGCCTTCTCACCATATCCCTTGACTCTGCTATCTTTAAGAGCTCTATCTAACTCTCTCTTGAAAGCATCTTGTGAATCGTTCGCCATTGCCTTCTGTGGCAGATAATTCCACATATTCACAACTCTCTGGATGAAGAAGTTTTTCCTCATCTCATTCCTAAATGGCCTACCCCTTATTCTTAAACTGTGACCCCTGTTTCTGGACTCACCCAACATCAGGTACATTTTTCCTGCATCTAGCCTGTCCAATCCTTTAAGAATTTTATATGTTTCTATTAGATCCCCTTCTGGGGTGGGAGATTGCAACCTTCATGTGGTCAAGTCAAGTCAAGAGTCAAGAGAGTTTATTGTCATGTGTCCCAGATAGGACAATGACATTCTTGCTTGCCGTCCGCCCTGTTTCGACGAATGCAATCAACCCGGCGTGCACAATCAAATGAGATCAAATAGAACAAGTTGTCCTACAGCTTTAGGCTGTGCACGCCATACGCATGTAGAAGAAGAAGGTCCCCTTCTAAATTCCAGTGAATCTTTCTTGGAGGCAAACACTGAGATTACATATTAGCTGGTATCAGTGAGTCATCTTCAAATGGAGTCACTTACCTTCTTCAAATGGAGTCATCTTCCATTCACAGCTTTATTTTTATATTTGCAATGAACCTGCACTTATCCCTGACATTGGCAACTTGTCACGGAAGTTGATTTCTCTCTGCCTAAAGAAGAATTTTCTGGCAATCATTTTATTCTATTGTTCCGCAAGGTTCCTTGATCTCTATTTGCCAAAGTCATCTGGGCAGAAACTACTCCATCATTTTTCCTTAAAATTGGAAAGGTTCCATCAGTTATTGCTTGAGTAAATGAAAATCAAACATAACTGACACTGGAAATCTAAAACAAGAAATAGAAAATGCTGGAAACAGACAGCAGATGAGGCAGCATCTGTGGAAAGAGAAACTGAATTGAAGTTAGCCGATAAACCAATTAGCCTATAAATGTGTGACGAAATCAGAGCACCATAAGAAAACCCACACAGTCACAGGGAGAATGTACAAACTCCATACAGACAGCACCCGTGGTCAGGATCGAACCTGGGTCTCTGGCACTATAAGGCAGCAACTCTACTGCTGTATCAGTCTGCTACCCAGCTGCACCCCTGTGCCACTGTACAGATCAGTCCTTATAGCAGTTTCCAGTTTCTTAATGATATTCCCCACATGTAAGTGAACTACAGTAATAAAGGACCCAGATGAACACAGGTTTAGTAAGATGGAGACACATGAGATTGCAGTTGCTGTAATAAGGGGCAAAACAACCCCAAACTGTTGGATAGCATTGATAGCATCTTTGGAGGCAGAGAAATGGTTAACGTTTTGGGTCGCGACCCTTCCTTATGAGTTAAAAGGGACTCGACCCAAAATGTCACCCATCCTTTTTCTCCAGAGATGCTGCTTGACCTGCTGAGTTACTCCAGCACTTTGTGTCTATCTTTGGTATCAACCAGCATTAGCAGTTCTTTGTTTCTACGTATGCTGTTTTAATGTTGATTGGTAAGGGGATAAATGTGAGGCGGGATGGTGAGATCAGCATCCCTGTTGGATTTTGTACATCCACCGGAGAGAGCTCATCTGCGAGCCTATAACGCCGCAGTGTTCTCTCAGCATCACGGTGGAGTGTCAGCCTGGATTAAGTGCTCAAGTCCCTTAAGTGGAACTTAAACTTGCAATTTTAATACAAGGAGGCAAGCGTACTACCCACTGAGATACTACTGACATAGATAGTTGTAAACAGCATAAACCTCAACAGACTAGTTTGCCAGCTGCTATCAGTAACTCATAGATGAACACGAGATGAAAATGAAAGAAAAAGGTCAGGATGCAAAACACATCAAACATTTGTTGCCCTCGAAAGGTAAAGGAAATAAGCCAGGCAAATAAACAGCCAATTTTTGTTTCTTTGAATATTAAAGTTGTTTTAATATTCAATTCCAAAGGGTTTTCTTCCAAAAACGGCAATTAAAATATAAACTGATTATAAGATCAGCCTGAATGGCTGTTGGTTGGCCATGCTTAAGTAGCGCAGTGGTAGAGTTGTTGCCTTACAGCCCCAGATCCTGACCACTGGTGTTGTCTGTATGGAGTTAGTACATTCTCCCTGTGACCTGCATGGGTTTTCTCCGGGTGCTCCAGTTTCCTCCCACACTCCAGAGACATACAGGTTTGTAGGTTAATTGCCTTTAGTAAAATTTAGATAATGCTAGTGTATGGGGTGATCACTGTTCAGCATGGACTCAGTGGGCTGAAGGGCCTGTTTCCACGCTGTATCTCTAAAGTTAAGTCTAAATCCTCTGTTCACATAGTTCTTCAATGCTGCTAAAAATACTAAAAGTAAATTGTCAGTCCAGACTGCCACTTGTGCTCACAGGCCTAACTAACATTGTGACCCCATTAACCTTCTGTAGCCTTGCGGGTCCCAGTGATCTCAAGGCATCACTCCTTCGATTGTCCCATGAGTGACCGCAACATGAGCTAGAACAGCCAGAGGGGCTGTTCCCTGCACCAACCCCTGATGGCTTTCAATGGCCTAATTCAGGTTTTACAGGGCTGATCACCACATATTTAAGATATTGAAGCATATTCATATATTTAAAAAGCAGTAATTACATAAAGTACAGAAAAAAAGGTTTATTTAAAAAGAAGAGGCACAGAACCTTATGGACCCGAAATGGCACATCCCTTTTCTCCGGAGATGCTGCCAGACCTGCTGAATTGCTCCAGCATTTTGTGTCTATCTACGGCACAGTGGCACAGCTGGTAGAGCAGCCGCCTCACAGCATGAGTGATCCAGGTTCGATCCTGACCCCAGGTGCTGTCTGTGTGGAGTTCGCATGTTCTCCCGGTGAGCATGCTCCGGTTTCCTCCCACATCCCAAAGAGGTGCAGGGATGGATTTCTAAGTGGCAACACATAGAACTAATGTGAACGGGTGATCGATCATGTGTGAACGACAGGCCGAATGTCTGTTTCCAGCTGGGTTTTTCATTTTTTATTAAGTAATTGTAAAATATCATTATTTTAATTAAAATATTAATATCCGATTGATATTTTTTCATGTTCATAAGTGATAGGAGCAGAATTAGGCTACTCTGCCATCAAGTCTACTCTGCCATTCAATCATGGCTAATCTATCTCTCCCTCCTAACCCCATTCTCCTGCCTTCTCCCCAAAACTCCTGACACCCATACTAATCAAGATTCTGTCAATCTCTGCCTTAAAATTATCCATTGACTTGGCCTCCACAGCCTTCTGTGACATTGAATTCCACAGATTCACTACTGTCTAACTAAAGAAATTCCTCCTCATCTCCTTCCTAAAGATACATCCTTTTATTCTGAGGCTATGGCCTCTGGTCCTTGACTCCCCCACTATATATGTGTGCACTTGTGAGTATGTGTACATATACATACACTGATTTTTTTTCTCTCGTTTATCATATTGTTTGCAGCGTACTATGTTTACATATTCTGTTGTGCTGCAGCAAGTAAGAATTTCATTGTTCTATCTGGGACATATGACAATAAAACACACTTGACTCTAGTCAAAGCATTTTTTAAATTATCAACTCGGCTTATCCAAGTTAATGAAGATCAGTGAACCAATACAAAAGAATGGGGCTTTTTTAGATGGGACACATGCAAAGTGCGTTCAGTCTCTTGACTCAATAGTAACAGAACATTAAAAGATACAAAGTGCTTGACGTAAAGTGCAAACACACACCAATCAGATTCAGGGACAGATTCATCCCAGCTGTTGTCAGGCAACTGAATCATCCTACCACAACAGGAGAGCAGTGCTGAATAGCTATCTGCCTCATTGGTGACCATCGGACTATCCTCGATGCTGGCTTTACCTTGCACTAGGTGTTGTTCACTTATCATGTATCTGTACACTGTAAATGGATTGATTGGAATCATGTGTTGTCTTTCTGCTGACTGGTTAGCAGGCAGCAGAGGCTTTTAACTGTACTTCTGTACACGTGACAATAAACTAAACTGAACAGCAGGTCATAGGATTATAAGGTCATAAGTGATAGGAGTAGAATAGGCCATTCGCCACAGTCTACTCCGCCATTCAATCATGGCAGATCTATCTCTCCCTCCGAACCCCATTCTCCTGCCTTCTCCCCATAACCTCTGACACCTGTACTAATCAAAAAATCTATCTATCAGTGCCTTAATGTTGGCTTTTGTCGTCATCGTCTAACATGTTGACAGAATTGGTCGCCCGACGCATTAAAGATTTTTCTATGTTTCTGTTTCTGTTTCTAAACCCTGCATCAGGACAATGTTCCCGGTGCCTCGCTGGAGTCAATGATGAGTCCAGCAGTGGAATGAGAGTTCAGATGCACCTGAAGTGTACAGGTCTGGAGTACAGAGCACACTGATGCATGGACTGCGGGCAAGTGACAGCTCCTTTCAGACCCATAGCTTGTTCTCTGCACAGTCTGGCTCACTGTTGACAGAGCTTCCCGGGCCACTTTTTTTTTTTAACCAAAAATAATTTAAATCAATTATTTACAAAGATGATATGTACAATACAAAACACTACAAACAAATTGAAGATAGACACAAAAAGTTGGAGTAATTCAGCGGGACAGGCAGCATCTCTGGAGAGGAGGAATGGGTGACGTTTCGGGTCGAGACCCTTTGTCAGACTGGGTCTGAATACGACAAACCCACCACTATAATACAAAGTAAAACAAACATTCTTAAATACTGGAATAATACAATTATACAACTCTATCGCTATCCTTATTGAGGATACATTCCACTCCCGCAGTGCTCAGCGGTCCCAGAAATCCCCCAGGGCACCCGTGGACAGCGCGTAATTCCTTTCTAAAACCACCCGGGCGTGGACGTAACCCGGGAAAAGGGGCAGGTCGCCGGCATGGGCAGAACCCTCTTCCGCCCGGCGCCGTGGCTAACTTGGTCAGGCACAGGACCAACCCATCAGGACATCTTCAGCCCTACCCTCTCCCCTACACACAAGGTGTCCAAAGATGAGGATGACGGGTGAGAAGTGCATCTTCCCAGGCCACTGTGGAGAAAACACTGGAGAAAACTGTACAATGCTCAAATGTTCTCGCACTGTGAAAATCGGAGTTATACATGCTGTTTGACATATGCCTATAGCCAAACTGTTCAACGATGACAATTCAAAGTTATTTGAATGGGATTTCTGAAATCTTCCAGAAGTATCACTCTGCTTTTACAGGGAGAAATTGGAGTTTCTGTTGGCATTTTTCTTGAGACTCTGAATAAATTGACTTTGATTGCTGCACAATAGGTCGCTGTGAGTCATTTACCCCTCTATGTCTCCTGCTAATTGGCTGGTGCAGTGTTATGAGTAGATACACTGTTAAAATCACATGCAAGCCGTTAGGCCTGCTGTTTAATTGACTGCCATGCAAGATATGTGAAGCTGGGCCCATTGCTTATTTATGAGCAGCACGGTCATGCAGCAGGTAGTACGGCTGCCTCACTATTAGAGGGATTTGTGTCCATTCCTGACCTCAGGTTTGAGTTTGAGTTCAGTCTATTGTCATGTGTGCAGTGAAAAGCTTCAGTTGCATGCTAACCAGTCAGCAGTAAGACAATACAAGATTACAATCAGGCCATCCACAGTGTATAAAATACATGATAATGTTTAGTGCAAGATAAATGCAATAATGTTTAGTGCAAGATAAAATCCAGTAAAGTCCGATCAAAGATGGTCCGAATGTTTAAGAAGGAACTGCAGATGCTGGAAAATCGAAGGTAGACAAAAATGCTGGAGAAATGCTGGAGAGGCAGCATCTATGGAGCGAAGGAAATAGGCAACGTTTCGGGTCGAGACCCTTCTTCAGACTGATGTGAGGGTGGGTGGGGGAGTGCGGGAAGAAGAAAGGAAGAGGTGAGAACAGTGGGCTTAGGGAGAGCTGGGAAGGGGAGGAGAAAGCCGGGAATACCTGGAATTGGAGAAGTCAATGTTCAATGTTCATTTCCGAGAGTCTCCAATTAAGGTATGGGAGGAAACAGAGCACCCAGCTGAAGTCAATGCAGTCACTGAGCGAGTGTTCAAACTCCACACCCCCATGCAGTTCCTGGGTGGATATGTGGATAAATATGAGGTCATCCACTTTGGTGGCAAGAACAGGAAGGCTGATTATTATCTGAATGGTGTCAGATTAGGAAAAGAGGAGGTTCAATGAGACCTGGGTGTGCTTGTACATCAGTCACTGAAAGTAAGCATGCAAGTACAGCAGGCAGTGAAGAAAGCAGTGATTTGAGTTTAGGAGCAAGGAGGTCCTACTGCAGTTGTACAGGGCCCTGGTGAGACCTCGCCTGGTGTATTGTGTGCAATTTTGGTCTCCTAATTTGAGGAAGGACATTATTGCTATTGAGGGAGTGCAGAATACTGTAGGTTCACCAGGTTAATTCCCAAGATGGCAGGACTGACATATGATGAAAGAATGGGTCGACGGGCTTGTATTCACTGAAATTTAGAAGGATGAGAGGATATCTTATAGAAACATATACAATTCTTAAAGGATTGGACAGGCTAGATGCAGGAAAAATGGTCCCCATGTTGAGGGAGTCCAGAACCAGGGATCACAGTTTAAGAATAAAGGGTAGGCTATTTAGGACTGAGATGAGGAAAAACATTTTCACCCAAAGAGTTGTGAATCTGTGGAATTCTCTGCCACAGAAGGCAGTGGAGGCCAATTCACAGGATGTTTTCAAGCGAAAGTTAGATTTAGCTCTTAAGACAAAAGGAATCAGGGGATTATGGGGAAAAAGCAGGAACGGGGTACTGATTTTAGATGATCAGCCATGATCATATTGAATGGCGGTGCTGGCTCAAAGGGCCAAATGGCACCCTACTGCACCTATTTTCTAAGTTTCTACAAATGACTGCTGTGAGTCATTCACCCCACGCATATCCAGCTAATTGGCTGCTGCAGTGTTATAAGTAGATACACTATTAAAATCATATGCAAGGCTTTAGACTTGCCAATTTGAACACTTTCCCAGTGAGTGCATTGCATTCTGCTGGCTACTCCTGTTTCCTCCCATATCTTAAAACCAGAGGTTGGCAGTGAACCCAGATCCAGACTCTGTGCATTCACCCTATCTATTCCCCTCATGATCTTATACACCTCCATAAGATCACCCCTCAGCATCCTGCACTCCACGGGGCAGTCCTAGCTTACCCAACTCCTTCTCTAGAGCTCAGACCCGCAAGTCCTGGCAACATCCTCTGCTTTATTTCCAACTTAACAACATCCTTCCCATAGCAGTGTGACCAACAGCGAACACTATACCCAAAGTGTGGCGTCACCAACGTCGTGTACAACAGTGACATGACCTCCCAACTCAGGCTGATGAAGGCCAATATACCACATCTTAAAAATGCACTGATAGCTTAATTAGCTGCAACATTGTTCTATAGTACAAAAAGGTGGCAAAAAGTACAAAGTAGAGTTGCCGGATATGTGGAGGGAGTTGCAGGGGTAGAGGGAAATAAGGAGAGGGGAATGAGACTGTTGGGTTTACTTTGCTAGGAGTGGGCTCGGCCTTCTTCTGTGTCAGTCTGTAAGTAACGGCAATTTTAATAGTGTGCCAGTGTAAAAATGTGACGTCTTAATTTAACTAGTGAAATATTAATCAGGGGGACGTCAGAGGAATACGGTGTATGCACAGAATCTTTTAACCAGGGTAGGGTATTCAAGAACCAGAGGACATACGTTTTAGGTGAGAGAGAAAAAAATAAATAAAAGAGCCCGAGGGACAACTTTTTCACTCAGATGGGCATATGGAACAAGCTGCTAGATGAGGTTGCAGAGGCAGTTAGAATAACAGCATTTAAAAAACACTTGACATGTGCATGGAAAGGAATGATAGAGAGGGATATGGGCCAAACAGGACTATCTTAGGTAGGGGATCATGGTCGGCATGGATGAGTTAGGCTAAAAGGCCTGCATGACTCGATGACACCACATTTACACATTTGTAAATTCCACCACCTCCCCATGTGCTGCAATCCAAATTGTTACATCTCATTGTAAAACAAGGTTTTTCATGTCCTTTTCAGTTCTTTTGCAACTCAGATTAACTCTGGTGACAAGAGTCTTTCTACCACTGGAAGTAGTTTATTCTCATCTAATTTATCAAATATATCTCCTTTCTCTCCACTTACCTGCAATCTCTAATTCCCTCACCAATAGTTCCATTCAAGTAAACCTTCTCAAAGGCTTGTCATCTTTTCTGAGGTGTTGTGCCCAGAATAACATAAATCGAGCTAACCATTGTTATACAGCAGTTGTACAATATAGTATCATTTTCTAGTTTTGTATTTTCAAACCTTTATTTATGGAGCCAAGAATCTTCTACATTATTTCCATTAACCTTTGCAGAATGTCCGAGCTACTTCACTGATCTTTATTTATATGCATCATCGCACCTCACCAGTCTTGATGTTTGTGGCGCGACGGCTGTTTAATGATGGGTGAAGATAAGTGTAAGACAGGATGCGTGTCTAGCATTTGCTTGAGTGAATTCATCGTCTGTAGTTTCCTTTATTTAATAGATACTGGTAGCATAGGTGGCGAGAGCAGGTATTGAGGGAGGTGGTCTGGGACTCCAGATCTAACTGTTGAGCCTTCCCAAGGTGTTGTGGGCCTAACTCATCGGAAGACCAGTGAAGGGAGATGTCCACTTAATGGCATCTAGACAATTAGTATTTATGTGCTTGTCAACATGTAGATAGCTTATTATTCCATATGGAGTTAGTTATTGTCATTAGCACAAGTGCGTACAAGCAGTTTAGATAGTACTTTGGCTTTGGGCTTGGTTTTCTTGGTTGAGCGCTTTTCCTGGTTTTATAGCACAAGTACTTTGAGTTTTAATAGTAATTTAAAATAATTTATATTCATCCACTGCAGAGCCAACAGAACAATAAAATCTCCGGACGATATCCTACTGTTAGTATTGAGGGAGCCCTGAACTATCACAGGAGCCCTTCTTTAGATGAGACAATGAGACATTAAACCAAAGTCTCATCCCGTCTCTCGGGAATGTGTACAAGATCCATTGGTACTAGAAGAAAGCAGAAGGGGGTTCTCCCAGATGTTATTGCCAATACTGTGTATATTCTCATTCAACACTTATCCCTCAAAGACAGCTTGTTGTTCACAAATTGGCTGTATGTTTCCTAGAGTGAAAGTGTCTAAGCTTCAGAAGAGTTTCATTGTCAGTTAGCTGCTTTGTTCAGGTTGAACATGGTATGACAGGTGCTGCATAAAATATGTTTTTCTTCCTTTCTGTAGGTTGACTCACTTCATTGTTCTTTACATTATACATCATCTGCTTGGCATCTATCCTTTTTATCAGTCTGCATCCTTCACGCTAAAGAGTGCAGGTCCTTGAAACATTGAGTCACTGCCAGATATGGCCATGAAGAAGATATTGGACATGTTTGATTTCGTAGGGCAAGGCATTGAGTACAAAAATTTAGATGCCATCATCAAAGGTTCAAAGGTTTCAAAGGTCTTTTATTGTTATGTGTACCATTAGGTACAGTGATATTCGTATTACCATACAGCCATAGTAAAAAAAGCAACAAGACACACAACTACATAAAAAACATAAACATCCTCCACAGTGGATTCCACATTCCTCACTGTGACGGAAGGCAATAAACTCTAATCTTCTTCCCTCATTTTTCTCCCGCAGTCGGGGCAGACAGGGCAATCGAAGCTCCTGCCGCCGGCGGTCAAAGCCCCCGCGTGGGAGTGGTCAAAGCTCCTGCGTCGGGGCGATCGAAGCTCCCGTGTCAGGGCATTCGAAGTTCCCGCGTCGGGGCAATTGAAGCTCCCACATCAGGGTGGTCAAAGCTCCTTCGGTTGGAGCTCCCAAAGTCGGTCTCTAACCAAGGGACCGTGAGCTCCACGATGTTAAGTCCACAGGCTCCTGTGGCTGGAGCTCCAAGGTCGATCCCTGGCAAAGGGATTGCGAGCTCCACAATGTTAAGTCCCGCAGGCTCCAGCAGAGGCCTCCAGCTCCTCGATGTTAGGCTGCAGTGCGGACGGAGATACAATACGGAATAAAATCGAGGTAAGAGATTAAAAAAAAGTTTCCCCAACCCCCCCCATCACCCCCCACATAAAACAAGCTAAAGAACACTAAAAACATACATTTTACACATACTAAAGAAACAACAGAGAAGGAAGAGACAGACAGACTGTTGGCGAGGCAGCCATTCCTGGCACCACTCAGTGGTTAAGGGTGCCACATCTTGCAAGTGTACCTAACATTGCTCAGGCTGCACTTGGAATATTGTACTGGACACTACACTACAGGATTGATGTGGTAGCATTAGAAAGACTGCAGAAGAAATTCACCAGGATTTGGCCTGGAATGGAGAGCTTTAGTTATGAAGGAGAGATTGAGTAGATTAGATTTATCCTCATTGATAGCAAAAAAACAGTTTTATCTGTTTTTATACAAGTAGAGTATACAATTAGACTTTACTTTAGACTTTAGAGATATAGCGTACAAACAGACCTATCAGTCCTTTGAGTCTGTGCTGA
The DNA here is from genome assembly GCA_038087875.1 of Malacoraja senta. Lineage (NCBI taxonomy): Eukaryota > Metazoa > Chordata > Chondrichthyes > Rajiformes > Rajidae > Malacoraja > Malacoraja senta. The sequence goes on along the minus strand of CM075977.1, from coordinate 73,518,695 downwards.
CCAGCGATCACCCCTATACCCTATACATCCCTATACACAATTTACAATTTAGAGAAGCCAATTAACCTACAAACCTGGGAGGAAATCGGAGCACCCAGAGAAAACCCATGCAATCACAGGCAGAATGTACAAACTACGTACAGACAGCAGCCGTGGTCAGAATTGAACCCAGGTCTCTGGCGTTGTAAGACAGCAACTCTACCGCTGCACCGCTGTGCCGCCCCCAAATGATTTTGGAGTCCTAGTGCGAGGACTCTTGCAGGGAGGGGTGGTTCCATTTAGAGAGAAATCCACCCTGCAATGAAAAGCCGCATCATAATAGCATGAAAGAATTAAGACGAAAGAGTAATTGCTATCTCACAATTTTGCTATTGCAAGTGTATATTAGCTGCAATTTCAAATGGAATTTTATGCAGCATTACTAAGGACGATTCATTGCATACTGATAGCTGTTAATTATGTCCTATACACATGAATATGCTTATGTTAAAATATCTCACTGTGAGAGGAAACCGGGGCACCTGGAGAAAACCCACGTGGTCACAGGGAGGACGGACAAACTCTGCAGAGGCAGCATCCATAATCAGGATCGAACCCGGGTCTCTGGTGCTGTAAGAAAGCAACTCTACCAATTGAAGATATATGATTGCACAAAAGTAGTTACCTTCTTGTCTCACAAGCTCTAACTTATATTGGTAATGCATCAAGACCAACAGGATTACGTGTTCATTCAATACCAGGAATATGGCACACACACACTTGCACACACCGTTAGTTTTTGCAATTACCTTGTTTTAAGCCAAAAATGTTTGCGACATGATCTACTCATGCTTAAATCAATTTTCAAATCACATAACACTGAGAAAAACAGGAGTGACAATTTCTCAGCAAACCAATTTTGATGGTTTAAGCCAGGTAATATTGCCACATTTAAGAAACATTTAGACAGGTACACGGATAGAATAGGTTTAGAAGGATATAGGCCAAACGCAGGCAGGTAGGATTAGAGTAGATGGGACATGTTGGTCAGCATGGACAAGTTCAGCCAAAAAGCCTGTTTCCACATTGTACCACTCGAGGCCTCTATTTGACTTGCAAATGCTATGGAGCTTTATATATTTCACTTCAAAGCCTTATTATTTTTGGAAGTCCCTTGAAAAGTTTTCATTTTAGGGCCTCCTTTGTATTTCACTCTCCTTCAGTCAGGCGTTCTGATCTGCTGCTCATTACAATTGGATTTCCAAGGATGAATTTTCATTGTCCTTGTGGGAGGATTTTCTGGCCAATTTCCCAGCCTATTCCCCCGCCAATGCTACAATCCTATTTCATGGTGAATTTGAAAAATATTGCCTAGAAAGAGAATCTTGCCTGTCGCTGGGGTGTCAAAACGTGGCTGCGTTTTGCATTTGTGTCAAATCGGAATCACTTCAAAAAACTGGATAAGATATTTGAAACAGCATCAGGGTCCAGTGTCCCAGATACCGACTATTCCCAAAGTATATGAAATAATTTCTTCACAAATAGAGGCTGGATTAACTTGGTGATGAAGCAATGAGCAGATATTTTTTGTAAACCAGCACCTGCGGTCCCTTGTTTCTCTGGAACTTCTATTTACGTCTGTAATGGGCAGAAATGGGCACTGTGTGAGCAGCAACATCGATAACAACACACCTGAATCACTAACATGGATTGCCTAATGTAGTTTTGCAATTGGCACAATTTCCCATGGAAATGTTTAGTTTAATTTATTGTCACGTGTACCGAATTACAGTGAAAAGCTTATGTTCGTGCTAACCAGTCAACGGAAAGACAATACATGATTGCATCAAGGATGGCAAGCTGACGCAGCGGTAGAGTAGCTATCTTACAGTGCTTACAGTGCCAGAGGCCTGAGTTTGATCCCAACTATGGGTGCTGTCTATATGGAGATGGTACATTCTCCCAGTGACCACATGGGTTTTCTCCGAGATCTTCGGTTTCCTGCCACACTACAAAGACGTACAGGTTTGTAGGTTAATTGACTTGGTATAAATGTAAAGAAATTGTCCCTAGTGTGTGTAGGATAATGTTAATGTGCAGGGATCGCTGGTCAGTGTGGACTCATTGGGCCGAAGAGCCTGTTCCCACGCAGTATCTCTAACTAAACTAAACTAAATTGAGCCATTCACTGGGTGCAGATACATGATAACGGAATAACATTTAGTGTAAGATAAAGCCAGTAAAATCCAGTCAAAGATAGTCTGAGGGTCTCAAAATGAGGTGGATAGTAGACGGATATTTAGTTGTGGTAGGATGGTTCAGTTGCCTGATAACAACTGGGAAGAAACTGTCCCTGAATCTGGAGGTGTCCTTTTTCACACTTCTATACCATTTGCCCGATGGGAGAGGGGAGAATAGGGAGGCCAGGGTGCGACTCATCGTTGATTATGCTGCTGGCCTTGCCGAGGGAGCGTGAAGTATAAATGGAGTCAATGGAAGAGAGGTTGGTTTGTGTGATGGCCTGGTATGCGTCCACAATTCTCTGCAATTTCCTGCGGCCTTGGATGGAGCTGTCCCCTAACCAAGCTGGGATACATCCTGATAAAATGCTTTCTTGGGCGCATCTATGGAAGTTGGTGAGAATTTTTGGGGACATGCCAAACTTCCTCGGCCTTCTAAGCTAGTAGAGGCGTTTCGGAGAAACATGAAGAATTATATCTTCTCCAATTTGACTCATTTTAGCTAATTCATTTTATTTCCTCATTAGGATGCTTATCATTCAATAAGATTTCATGTTATCGTGGTGGTGAATCTGTGGAATTCTTTGCCACATAAGGCTGTGGAGGCAAAGTCAGTGGATATATTTAAGGTAGAGATAGATAGTTTCTTGATTAGTACGGGTGTCAGTCGTTATGAGGTGGGCAGGAGAATGGGATTATGAGGGAGAGATAAATCAGCCATGATTGAATGGCGGAGTAGACTTGGTGGGCCAAATGGCCTAATTCTACTCCTATCACATGATCTTATGATCTCATGATCACAAATGGTTTGAAATTGTCAATAATCTGATGAAAGGTGATCCTGCCAGATTTCCCAGATTCCATCAGCCTGGTCCATTTTCTTGCATGGCGAATGTTAAAAGTATGCAATGTGGCAAGGTCATGGATCGATACTTCCACCATTTGCTCCCCACTCATCTTTAAAAGATCATTGCATTTCATAGCTACTCTACGAAAGAGTGAATTCTCGGAGATTTGCTACTCCATCACAGCAAAACAATAGAAATGTGAGCAGTTCTCTGTTGCCATCTGCAAGTCATGTAATTGGAAACTACAGTGTATTTGTAATATTTGTCGTTGCTGTTCCATTTAAGCGTACATAATAACGCAGGTTCTCAAATCTCTCAGAAGACATTGCCTGTTAATGACACAATCTGATGAACAGGAAATAACGTTTTCATGTCTGCATAATATTACAATATAGATAAATATTGATGAAGTGGATGACGATTAGCTGACTGCTCTTAATAATTAATAAAGGAAACAACAGTTGTAAGATTTGCCAACTGCATGAATATTTTATCTTTATAGGAATAGTTTGCAATATAGATTGAGTAAACAGGACAATTCTGGTGCGGCAGTGATATTAAAGTTGAAAGTGTGGAAATTGCTGCTTTTTTGTTTACATTTTTCTTATGTCGTTTACTCCGATTTACTCCGATTTTTCTTATGTTCCTTACTCCGTTTTAAACCGATTTTATTTCTGATTTCCATGCGGAAATGATAAAGTGCGGAGCAAGGAACTGCAGATGTTAGTTAATACCAAAGATAGACACAAAATTCTGGACTAACTCAGCTGACAGGGTTCTGACCCGTTGAGTTACTCCAGCATTTTCATAAGGTCATAAGGAATAGTAGAATTAGGCCATTCGGCCCATCAAGTCTACTCCACCATTCAATCATGGCTGATCTATCTCTCCCTCCTAACCCCATTCTCATGCCTTCTGCTTAACCTCTGACACCTGTACGAATCAAGAATCTATCTATCTCTGCCTTAAAAATATCCACCAACTTGGCCTCTACAGCCTTCCGTGGCAAATAATTCCACAGATTAACAACCCTCTGACTAAAGAAATTTCTCCTCGTCTCCTTCCTAAAAGAATGTCTTTTAATTCTGAGGCTATGACCTCTAATCCTAGACTCTCCCACTAGTGGAAACATCCTCTCCACTTCCACTCTATCAAAGCCTTTCATTATTCTGTATGTTTCAATGAGGTCCCCCTCATTCTTTTAAACTCCAGCGAGTACAGGCCCAGTGCCGACAAATGCTCATCATAGATTAACATACTCATTCAAATACAATACAATAATATTTTATTCGCCAAGTATATTTTGCAACATATGAGGAATTTAATTTGCCAAGTCAGTCATACAAATAAAAAGCAACGGAACACACAAAATAAATTTTAACATAAACATCCACCACAGTGACTCCTCCACATTCCTCACTGTGATGGAAGGTGAAAAAAAGTTCAATATCTTCCATTCTTTGTTCTCCCATGGTCGGGAGATAGTCTGGTCAAGCCTTTCGTTGACGAGACTATCTTGACTCCCGTAACCGGCGGCGTTTGGGCCCTCCGCGTCAGGGCGATCAAGCTCCCGCATCGGGGGGATATCAGCTCCCCGCGCTGAGCGATCGGACCCCATGTAGAGGCTGGTCAAACCTTCTGCTTCATTGCAGCTCCCGACATCTATAGTGTCTACCCAAGACTGCAAGCTCTCGATGGTAAAATCCGCAGGCCGTGGTTGAAGCGATCCCAGGCAAGGGATCAGCTCCGATGTAAAGTCCACACCCCACGGTGGGGCTCAAAGTCAGTCCAAGCAGGCCTCCAGCCCCAGGATGTTAGGCCACAGAGCGACCGGAGATACGATCCGGAAAACAATCGCATCTCCGGCAAGGTAAGAGATTGAAAAAAAAAAGTTTCCCCTTACCCTCTCCACCTCCCCCCACATAAAACATACCGGAGAACATTTACACCAACTTTTTAAACACACAAAAAATAACAAAAAAATACGAAAAAACACAGTCTGTTGGCAGGGCTGCCTATCGTGCGCCGCCCCTGGTGGTATTCCTGGGATCATTCTTGTAAACTTCCTCTGGACTCCCTCCAGATCCAGCACATCCTTCATCAGATATGGTGCACTCTATCCAAGCCTATTACGTTCACTGTATCCAAGCCTTTCACTATTCTGCATGGTTCATTGAGGTCCCCCCCCCATTCTTCTTTTGTATCTATCTTCTGCAAGTGATAATGTACAAGTATTTGAATATTGTCCTTGTAACGTTAAGCTTTGCGAATATGATGCATGGTCAAAAGAAATGTTTGCATGTGATCATATTGCATCAGCTGAAAAATAAACTAGCATTTAACTGCAATGAAACATACTTTGAGCTAAACCTAACAGACTTTCTGAAATAACCAGCAGTTTCCAGTAAACAGGGATTTGGCAAAACATAAAGGATATCTTTTTCTGCAAGAACATGTTCTGTGGATGATCCCGACCAGTAATTTCAAGATCCTGTTATTCCTGGTATCAGTTATCCCAAGCCCAAATCTATAAATGTTCCACTGTTCTATTACTCATGCCAGCCTTGGCTGATCCAGCCCTGATAATCCCCTCAGAGCTTACTACCCGGCACGTGATGTTACTATTGGTGTATAGCTGGTGTAAAACTAATACCAGTTTTTAAAGAGGCAAATTGACAATTGAATTGAATACTTTATTGTCACATGTAACAAGTCACAGTGAAATTATTTTCTTGCATACTCAAGGTATGCAATAGTCGCCACGTAAAGGGTGCCGACATAGTTACAAAGTATCCCGCGCCAGGTCCACCATTATTCCCCCCCCCCCCGCCCGTCACAGCAGTCTCACCTGCTGGCTCCTCCATTGTTCTCCCCCTCCCTCATGCGACTCACCCATGCCGGGTTCTACATTGTTCTTCCCACCTCCCCTCATGGTGGTCTCCCCAGGCCGGGCTATCCTTTGTCGTCCCCCGCTTCACGGCAGTCCCCCCATGCTGGGTCTTCCATTGTTCCTGGCAAGAATGATAAGTGTGCTTATGAAAATGCAGGTAACAACACATTTTGGCCACAATCACAATGAACAACCAGGATATTTTGATTTCACGCATGCATTTTAATCAAATAGCCCCACACCAGTGATTAGTGAATAGCCTACACCAATCGAATTGGAAATTAACTTAATTAGGCTAAGGACTTATAAAATAAGAAAAAACATTTCACATTATTTCTATATTTGGCATAAATTTTCATGTCTGACATTATCAGTTCGGTTTTAGTTTTAGTTTTGTTTATTGTCACGTGTACTGAGGTGCAGTGACACATTTTTGTTGTGTGCTAACCAGTCAGCGGAAAGACAACGCTTGGTTACAATTGAGCCATCCACAGTGTACAGATACATGATAATGGAAAAAACGTTTAGTGCAAGATAAAGTCCAGTAAATTCCGATAAAAGATAGTCCAAGGATCTCCAATGCTGTAAATAATAACTCAGGACCGCACCTAGTTGATGATAGAATGATTCAGTTGCCTGATAACAGCTGAGAAGAAACTGTCCCTGAATCTGGAGGTGTGCGTTTTCACACTTCTGTACCCCTTGTTTGATGGGAGAAGGGAGAAGAGGGAATGACCAGGATGAGACTCGTCCTTGATTATGCTGGTGGCCTTACCGAGGCAGCGTGAAGCGTAGATGGCGTCAATGGTTTGCGTGATAGTCTGGGCTGCGTTCACAAGTCTCTAGGATGGAGTTGTTCCCAAACCAAGCTGTGATGCATCCTGATAAAATGCTTTCGATGGCGCATCTGTAGAAGTTTGTGAGAGTTGTTGGGGACATTGCCAAACCTCCTAAGCCTTCTATGGAAGTTAAGAGTTTTGTTGTGCTTTCTTGGCCATTGCTTTGATATGGGTGGTGCAATGAATACTGGGGTATGTGTACCGCTTTGCTTCCTGAAGTCGATCATTATCTCCTTCGTCTTGCTGCCTTTGAGAGAAAGGTTGTTGTCTAGGCACCAGGTCACGAGTTTCTCGATCTCCTTCCTGTACTCCGTCTCGCCATTATTTGATATCTGCCCCACAACGGCGGTGTAATCCACAAATTTTTAGGTTGAATTTGTAGATTGATCATTTGAAAATAAAATAAAATAAATTATGATCGTTACTTCTCAGAAAATTAATATTAAATAAAATGACAAAGTACAACTTTATCAGGCAGGAGTTTGAGCGAGTAAACTGGGAGCAGTTGTTATTGGGCAAGTCCATTCCGGTAGCACACCAGGAGTGTCCCGGCAAGCAGGCCTGACTCACCGTCGCGGTCCAGCGATGGAGGTCCCATCAGCCACAGTGCGAGGACAGATGAACAGGCAAAACATACAAAACATAGAAAATAGGTGCAGGAGTAGGCCATTAGGCCCTTCGAGCCAGCACAGTCATTCAATATGATCATGACTGATCATCCAATTAGTATCACATTCCTGCTTTCTCCCCATATCCCTAGATTCCATTAGCCCTAAGAGCTCAAGTATATCTAACTCTCTTAGACAATAGACAATAGGTGCAGGAGTAGGCCGTTCGGCCCTTCGAGCCAGCGCCGCCATTCAATGTGATCATGGCTGAACATCCACAATAAGTATCCCATTCCTGCCATCTCCCCATATCCCCTGACTCCGCTATCTTTAAGAGCCCTATCTAGCTCTCTCTTGAAAGTATCCAGAGAACCGGCCTCCATCGCCCTCTGAGGCAGAGAATTCCACAGACTCACAACCCTCTGTGTGAAAAAGAGTTTCCTCATCTCCGTTCTAAATGGCTTACCCCTTATTCTTAAACTGTGGCCCGTGGTTCTCGAATCCCCCAACATCAAGAACATGTTTCCTGCCTCTAGTGTGTCCAAACCCTTAACAATCTTATAGGTTTCAATTAGATTCCCTCTCATCCTTCTAAATTCCAGAGTATAAAAGCCCAGCCACTCCATTCTCGCCGCATATGACAGTCCCGCCATCCCGGGAATTAACCTTGTGAACCTACACTGCACACCCTCAATAGCAGGAATGTCCTTCCTCAAATCTGGAGACCAAAACCGCACACAATACACCAGGTGCGGTCTTGCTAGGGCCCTGTACAACTGCAGAAGGACCTCTTTGCTCCTATACTCAACTCCTCTTGTAATGAAGGCCAACATGCCATTCGCTTTCTTCACTGCCTGCTGTACCTGCATGCTTATTTTCATTGACTGATGAACAAGGACCCCCAGATCCCATGCATTTGCCCACTCACCCAATCTGTCCAAGTCACCTTGCATTCTCATAGCATCCTCCTCACAGTTCACACTGCCAGCCAGCTTTGTGTCATCTGCAAATTTGCTAATGTTACTTGTAATCCCTTCATCAAAATCATTAATATGTATTCTAAATAGCTGTGGTCCTAGCACCGACCCTTACGGTACCCCACTAGTCACTGTCTGCCATTCTGAAAGCGACCCGTTAATCCCTACTCTTTCTTTCCTGTCTGCCAACCAATTTTCTATCCATGTCAGAACTCTACCCCCAATACCACGTGCCCTCATTTTGCCCACTAATCTCCTATGTGGAACCTTATCAAATGCTTTCTGAAAGCCCAGGTACATCCACTGGCTCTCCTTTGTCTATTTTCCTAGTTACATCCTCAAAAAATTCCAGAAGATTAGTCAAGCATGATTTCCCCTTCGTAAATCCATGCTGACTCGGGCCGATCCTGTTACTGTTATCCAAATGTGCCGCTATTTCATCTTTTATGATTGACTCCACCACCGATGTCAGGCTAACTGGTCTATAATTCCCTGTTTTCTCTCTTCCGCCTTTCTTCAAAAGTGACATTGAAAACTACAAAACCCTTCAGGATGAAGTTTCTACCCAATAAGTGAGATTCCACAGTTTCAATTTCAGGGTCTCCAAGTCTGTTTCATGTTAGGATCAGAGATCTTAATGTTCTTAGGATCTTAAGATCTATAGCTCTTAATGTCTGCGTTGAGATTCATTCATTTGTGGCAGAAATCCAGCAATATCTTGACATTCGGAGGGAATTTGTTGACAGGCATGAACGTCGGCAAGGTTAACTACAGACCAGCACACATCATCCAGCAAAATATGCCCAGTACAATGTAGATTTTTTTTTTTGCCACATATTGTTCATAACTGAGAACTTGACGTCAATGTTCATGCATTTTCCTGGCCGTCTTTGGTTTTGTCTTACAACTGATAATCTGTAACAACATTCACGGTATTGGAATATTAAATACAAGATACTTATTTCTTTTGTTTCTGAAATTTTATATTAATTTCCCATCCGTCACAGGGATCCAATTTGAGAGAAGCAAGAGCAGGGTGAACTTAAATTGCTTCTGTCCAATTGCTGCTGGTATTTTTATAATATTACGTATGTCACATCTCAATTTCAGTAACAATTCTACACTGATGCACCAAGACGATAAATTAACCTCCCCTCTCTTCCCTGTGCTCCATCTGGACTCACACCCACCCCCTTATTTCCACGTATATTCCTTCCAATGGCTTCAAAATTCGTACCTCTTCTATCCTTATCTCATACCTTTTGTCTTTTCCGCTCTGTCCTTTGGTTCAATGGTTCAATGGTTCAATGGATATTTATTTTCACCTATTCAATAAAACATGTCACAAATTCATTTTGCATATAATGCAGACGACACCACGCGTGGCGCCATTTGATCGATTTCAAAGTCCGGTTTACCGCGTGTTCATTCTAACGGAGTGGCTCCCAATCCCCTCCGTCGCCCACGACTGGCTCAACCCGCAAACCGTCGTCTCTCTGTTCGCCACGTTGGCCATCTTGTGTCCTGGGGCAACCTTCTGCAACCTACCTAAAGGCGCTGGAGGCATGACCCTTGTTCACCCTCCTACCGGCCCTTGCTCTCCACGCCCAATGTCCAGAGATTGCCCAACCATCTACCTTTTAAAATCTACCCTCATCTGTACCCACCTATCACTTGCCAGACTTTGCCCTGCCCCCTCCTCTCTTCAACCTTTCTCCCCCACACACCTCGGTTTCATTTTTACAGATACCCAGAAGTTGGTTTTGATCATTGGTTGTAAAATACGCAAAATCACTCCATATGGTATGGCTCTGAAGAAGGGTCTAGACCCAAAACATCACCCACTCATAAAGTCATAAATAATAGGAGCTGAATTTGGCCCATCAAGTCTATTCCATTCAATAATGGCTGATCCATCTCTCCCTCCTAACCCCATTCTTCTGCCTTCTCCCCATAACCCCTGACACCCATACTAATCAAGAATCTATCTCTGCCTTAAAAATATCCATTGACTTGGCCTCCACAGCCTTCTGTGGCAAAGAATTCCATAGATTCACCACACTCTGACTAAAGAAATTCCTTCTCATCTCCTTCCTGAAGGAACGCCCATTAATTCGGAGGTTATGACCTCTAGTCCGAGACTCTCCCACTAGTGGAAACATCCTCTCCACATCCACTCCATCCAAGCCTTTTACTATTCGGTACGATTCAATGAGGTCCCCCCTCATTCTTCTAAACTCCAGTGAATACAGGCCCAGTGCCATTAAATGCTCATCATATGTTAAACCACACATTCCTGGGATCATTCTTGTAAACCTGCTCTGGACCCTCTCCAGGGCCAACACATTCCTTCTATCCAGCCATGCTGCCGGTACCGCTGAGTTACTCCAGCATTTTTGTGTCTATCTATGGACCATACCTATCACAGCATTGTAATGAATGATGTTGATAAACGTCAATTAACATTAACGTTTATTTATTGTCTACTCTAGCTCAATTATAATGGTACGGAATCAGAGTGCCTCAAGCTCAATGGCTGGTTTTGATGGACGGAGTATTAGTGACTGTCACATTGTTTAATGGAGTATCATTGCATAAGTATTGATAGAAGTGATTGCTTGTCATTTTCCAAAGCAATGGTGAGCAACCAGAGCTCCCGGAGAAAACCCACACAGGTTACGCGGAGAACGTACAAACTCCGTACAGACAGCACCCGTAATCAGGATCGAACCCGGGTCTCTGCCGTTGTCTGGCAGCAACTCTACCACTACGCCACTGTGCCGCCCCCTTGGAGTGCAAATTTGGGAAGAGATTTGACCTAAAGACCAGATGTACATTAGAGGAGTGTCCAGTGAACCAGCTATGCATCAGGGAAGTGTTTGCGGGTCAAGGGATGGTGGAGTGTGGGTGTGGATGGCTCCGAGCATTTAGGTCAGTATTAGAATTAGGTCTTACTGTAGGTCAGCATTTAGGTCAGTCCTCAGAATTAAAGGATGTTCTTTTAGGAAGGAGATGAGGAGAAATTTCTTCAATCAGAGGGTAGTGCATCTGTGGAATTCTTTGCAACAGAAGGCTGTGGAGGCCATCTGTGGATATTTTTAAGGCAGAGATAAATAGATTCTTGATTAGTATGGGTGTCAGTGGTTTTCGGGAGAAGGCAGGAGAATGGGGTAAATTGAAAGGCGGAATAAACTTGATGAGCCGAATGGCCTAATTCCACCCCTATTCCTTATGAACTTTTGTCCTTATGACGTATTGTCAGTGCATTGACTCCAAGCCTTTAGGTCATTGCATTGTGGCATCTTCAGGTCAGGATTATGGGATAAGCCAAAATTGTTCCAAGTTTGCCCAGTAAGAAACATCGGCAAAATAACATGCTCCTACATCCATACAACAGTTGCACGAGGAATAATATCATTCTACTCTCCGATGAAGAGAAATTGCATCAAGGTTGATCTGAAACATCACCTATTCCATTTCTCCAGGGTTGTTGCCTGACCCGTTGAGTTACTCCAGCATTTTGTGTCTGTCTTCAAGTTTGCAAGGTTGATTCACAACAGGAAGTGTCTGATTGGATTTTGCAATTGTCATCATTTGACCTGAAAATGATCATTATTGTGAATTATGTCACGTTAAATCCACATTCCAATCACAAGGCAGTAGGGGAGAAGAATGCCATGCAATTGACGTTCTAAACTCATATCTTTTTGCCTGGGTTAGTGGTATTGTGTTGGAAGATGACAGAGCTGTACAGAAACAGGAATGCAAATAAAGTTAATAATCCTTTCAGTAATATCTTTGAGATAATGACAGGAATCTACTTGTGATCATTTTTGTAAACAGCTGTACAGACGCAGTCTAATGTTTAAATCATCTTTAATCATCAGTCATGTTGGTGCAGTACAATACGTTGTTAGTCCATCTCTACCACCAGTGTAACTACATAATATGGGAGATGGGTGTTAATATAAAGTGTACAGTAAGGTGGAGTTAGTGGTAGTACACTACTCTGATTGATTTACATGCAATAACCAATCTACAACCTTCCCCGTAGAGAAAAGAGTTGTTAAACAGATGTTAAACATATTCACCGTACCTGTCAGGCGGTCTGCTAATCCGACCCGAACGTGTACGGACAAACCCTTCCCCTTCCGTACCGGAAACGTTAGTAGGGCTGGGTAGTGGAGAACCCGAGAAAGAGAACGCAGCAGGGGTGTCTGGAGAGGAACGGCGGGGCGAGCATGCAGGACTAGGGGCACTGGGGGATGAGGGAACCGAACGATGCGGGGAATAAATGCTGGGGTCAGGGGGTCTGGGACGAACAATAGCAGCGGTTGTCTTGAACAACAGAGGCGGTGCATGGGGAGGAGCTGGTCGCGGTTCGTTCACGGGCAGAAAATGTTGACGGCTGCGCCGGTACAGAACACCATCGACGTTGACAAGGTAGGAACGAGGTTCCTTGGATGGCCCCTCAACGAAACCCAGTCGGGTATGTCCAACTGCAGTCTGCAGGTGGACCACTTGACCTTGCTGTAACGGTTTAAGTTGTTTGCTCGACCTGTCATAGGAGCGTTTCTGGACATCATGTTTCTCCTGAATGCGCTTCTGGACCGCAGCAGGTTTGACCACCTGTGGCTTCAGCTGTTGCTGGGCGACGGGGAGCTGAGGCCGTGTCATGCGAGACATCAGCCGCTGGGCGGGAGAACCTAGAACACAATCCCTGGAGATGTTTCTCAGGTTTAACAGATCCAGGTAGACGTCGGACTTGGCAAGATGCGAACGTTCCATTAGCTGTTTTGCGCTCCTGACAGCACGCTCAGCGAGGCCGTTGGATTGAGGGTATTCGGGGCTGCTGGTAACATGCTGAAAGTTCCAACGTTTGGCAAAGTGTCTAAATGCCTGGCTGGTGAACTGTCTTCCGTTGTCAGTTTGCAGTCGAACTGGCACGCCGAATACGGAAAAATGTCTCTGAAGCTTTTGTATAACCATCTCAGACGTAATGGTAGGCAGCAGATCAAGTTCAAACCAATTGGAGTAGGAATCAACTAAGACTAGGTAGTCTTTACCATGCCATTCGAAAATGTCCGCAGCGAGGGACGTCCAAGGCAGTGCTGGAGCGGGTTGTTGCAGGAGAGGCTGTTTCTGTTGGTGGGGTGCCAAGCTGTTGCAAGTGGAGCAGGATGCCATTTTCTCATGTATGTATTTGGACATTCCTGGCAAGTAAAACATGCTTTGTGCACGGGCAAGCGTGGCCTCGGTACCTGGGTGGCCGTTGTGGACATCTTTGTAGTATTCATCTTGCAGGGATGAGGGAATCACAACTTTGTGACCCTTGACAATGATCCCGTCTTGTATCACCAATTCATCGCAGACTAAGAAGAATGGCTGTATCTCTAACGGTGTGCTGGATTGTTTGGTGGGCCAACCCCCTCTCATCTTTGATGCAGACATAGGTGAGCGATGGAGGCTCTTTTAGATTGACTATGAGCACTACATCAATATCGTCCATCGCAACGATGTCAAGGCATCGCTTTTGCTCAACCTGGCGGGACCCGAGGCTATGATTCGCGCGCAAACCTTCGACTTTGCGCCACCTGTACATGACGGGAATGGTCAGGTAGTGGTCCCAGCTGAGACAATGCGCAACCCTAATGTGCTGCTGCGTAAATTCCGTGAGCTATGTGACCTGCCATCGAACCGCATTCTGAAAAGAGTTGTTAAACAGATGTTAAAACACATGTGGTTAAACATATTCACCGTACCTGTCAGGCGGTCTGCTAATCCAACCCGAATGTGTACGGACAAACCCTTACACTGGATTGAAGAATTTTTGTTTAGTTTAGTTTAGAGATACAGCATAGAAACAGGCCCTTCGGCCCACTGAGACTGCGCCGACCAGTGATCCCCACACAATGGCACTCATCCTACACCCACTAGGGACAATTTACAAGTTTATCGAAGCCAATTAACCTACAAACCTGTATGTCTTTGGAGTGTGGGAGGAAACCGGAGCAGCTGGAGAAAACCCACATGGTCACGTGGGGAAAAAGTACAAACTCCGAACAGACAAGCACCCATTGTCAGGATGGAAACCAGGTCTCTGGGACTCTAAGGCAGCAACTCGACTGCTGCGCCACCATGCCGCCCTATATGGAGGTCCGTTATTGCGAGGATTTATTGTACTAATATGAAACATATCAATGATCAAAAAAAATTGTTAATGGATCATTTTAGCATCTAATAAAATTTGATTACAATGCACTTAACCAGAAATCAGAATTTGCTGATTTGGCACCCGCAAACCCCCTACTTCCTAGAGAATGCCAGTGCA
>CM075977.1:73391067-73503783 GCA_038087875.1 Malacoraja senta | reverse complement strand
TGTAATCATGTATCATCTTTCCGCTAACTGGAGAGCATGCACTGTACCATGGTACACGTGACAATAAATTAAACTAAACTAGTAAGTGCAGAAATGGCAGAGCACCTCATTCAGAGTTGTTGTGGTAAACCCAATTACAACAGGCATCAATCTAAGAAGCTTTGCACAACCAATCCCATCATTGGTTGTATGTCCCGTGCATCTACCTACTCACTTCTAGAGATTAAACATGCTTTGGGGCTTTCTTCAAAATAATACTGCTTTTTCATAACATGATTTTAAAAACATGGTTTGCAGTCCAGCTTCTAGGAAAGGAATATATGCAGCACATACTGTAGCTTGATATAACCTCAATAATAATTTATAGGGATTAACGATTTGAAATGAATCATTTTGACCTGCATATGTTAAGTGAAGCAAAGAACATCAAGAAAATGAGAGTGACTCTTATTTCATTAAATTTTCAGACTCACCTTAGGTACCTTAAATTCAAAGTTGCCAAACTCAGATATTGGCTATTTAGAATGAATACTTTAACCAAATATTGATGGAAAGGATGTTCTGTTTTTACAATGGATTTACAGGGATTTGTAGTGGAATATTGCATTTTTTAGATCATGTGTTCACTTTTAATCAAACATCAGCTTTATCTTAGTTTTAGTTCAGTTCCACTCATTTAGAGATTTTGAGTTTTGAGGAACAGCATGGAAACAGGCCCTTCCACCCACTGGGTCAGTGTCAACCATTGACATCTAAAATAGTACACTAGTCTTATGTTATCCCAGTTTTGCATCCTACACACTAGGGGCAATTTGCAGAAGCCAATTAACCTGCAAACTTGCACGTCTTTGGAATGTGGGAGGAATCCGGAGCAACCGGAGAAAAACCCACATACTCATAGGGAGATCGTATAAACTCCACACAGACAGCACCCGAGGTCAGGATCAAACCCAGGTTCTGGCGCTGTGAGACAACTGCTCTACTGCTGCACCACTGTGTCACCCTTAATGTAAGGTACATACTGCAGAAAACTAGTCTTCCATCATAAATGAACCATGTTTAACATCTTAACATAGAAATTAGATTGAACACATTATGGTGTATTAACACATTATGGTGTATTTTGTTACCAGGTTCTTAATTGTACCACCGATTGTCACCATCGGTCTGAAGAAGGGTCTCGACCCGAAACGTCGCCTATTCCTTCGCTCCATAGATGCTGCCTCATCTGCTGAGTTTCTCCAGCATTTTTGTCTAACTATGGTGTATTAAATGTACCTTAGGGTTAGTCCCATAGAAATAGGAAGTTGCAAAAAAGAACATTATTGGAACATCCTTGCAATACAAAGTGTTATCGTTTGGATGATCAGCCGTGATCATATTGAATGGCAGTGCTGGCTCGAAGGGCCGAAGGGCCGAATGGCCTACTCCTGCACCTATTTTCTATGATTCTATTTTTCTATGTTATAGACAATTTTTTTTTTTAAAGGGAACATGTGAAAATTATATCGCAAGGATATGCTTTAAATTGTGCAGGATTCACAAATTTAAGCCCACGATACTCCTTTTTGAATGGTGCAATATTTGTGCAGGCCATAAATCATGGATCCAATTTAAAATAAAATGTATTGATAATCATTAATCAATAAAAATATGACATTGGAGTTATGGTGGATCACAATAGGAAATGCTTGTTCTATTTCTTGTTAGAAGGACTTCACCAGGTCTATTCAGTTTATTCAAGGACTATTTACCAGGTCTATTCAAGGACTTCACTGTGTTAACAAAGCAAAAACATGCTCAAAGCCCGATATTAAGCATTATCTACAATTATTTTTTCTATTTCCGCCTCTATACTTGTACATTTGTGCATTCGAACATGTGCAACATTTAGACTTTTTTTTAAACCATAAGCAATTATTAAATGCTTTGTTTAGTCAGTCAATATTCTGTGCTGCAGCAAGCAAAAATTTCATTGTCCTATCTGGGACACACGACAATAAACTCTCTGACTTCATCCACTTCACCACCAACTTCCATCCGGCACTCAAATACACCTGGATCATTTCCGACACTTCCCTACCATTCCTTGACCTCACTATCTCCATCGCAGGTGATAGACTTCTGACCGACATCCACTATAAACCTACTGACTCCCATGGCTATCTGGACTACACTTATTCCCACCCTGCCTCCTGTAAGGACTCCATCCCCTACTCCCAATTCCTCCGTCTACGCCGCATCTGCTCCCAGGATGAGGTGTTCCACACCAGGGCATCTGAAATGTCCTCATTCTTCAGGGAACGGGGGTTCCCCTCCTCCACCATAGATGAGGCTCGCACCAGGGTCTCTTCCATACCCCACAACACTGCTCTCTCCCCCCATCCCCCCACCCGCAACAAGGGCAGAGTCCCCCTAGTCCTCACCTTTCACCCACCAGCCGTCACATACAACAAGTAATCCTCCGTCAGTTTTGCCGCCTCCAATGTGACCCCACCACTCACCACATCTTCCCATCTCCCCCCATGTCTGCCTTCTGCAAAGACCGCTCCCTCCGTAACTCCCTTGTCAATTCTTCCCTTCCCTCCCGTACCACCCCCTCCCCGGGCACTTTCCCTTGCAACCGCAAGAGATGCAACACTTGTCCCTTCACCTCTCCCCTCGACTCCATTCAAGGACCTAAGCAGTCGTTCCAGGTGCGACAGAGGTTCACCTGCATCTCCTCCAACCTCATCTATTGCATCCGCTGCTCTAGATGTCAGCTGATCTACATCGGTGAGACCAAGCGGAGGCTTGGCGATCGTTTCGCCGAACATCTCCGCTCGGTCCGCAATAACCAACCTGACCTCCCGGTGGCTCAGCACTTCAACTCCCCCTCCCATTCCGTATCCGACCTCTCTGTCCTGGGTCTCCTCCATGGCCAGAGCGAGCAACACCGGAAATTGGAGGAACAGCACCTCATATTCTGCTTGGGGAGTCTGCATCCTGGGGGCATGAACATTGAATTCTCCCAATTCTGTTAGCCCTTGCTGTCTCCTCCCCTTCCTCAGCCCCTCGGGCTGTCTCCTCCCATCCCTCAGCCCTCGGGCTCCTCCTCCGCCTTTTTCCTTTCTTCTCCCCACCCGCCATCAGTCTGAAGAAGGGTTTCGGCCCGAAAGGTTACCTATTTCCTTCGCTCCATAGATGCTGCTGCACCCGCTGAGTTTCTCCGGCATTTTTGTGTACCTTCGATTTTCCAGCATCTGCAGTTCCTTCTTAAACAATAAACTCTCTAGACTTGACGACTTGAATTATTATCACAGTGTAATCATATTGGTTTAGTGTTTGTTTTCAATGCTAAGAAAATGTCAGTTTAAATTAGTAATATTAGGGAGCATGGAAATACTAAGAATACTGAGTGATCAACTTTTTCCACAAGTTGTGAGATCAGTAAGAACCATGCATCATTTTCCTTTCTGCTGTGCAATCATGCATAAAAGGTGTTAACTTGGCAATCCTAATATTCATTATTAATTTAAGCATAGTGCCCATAATTAAATTTATCCTTTATCGTCAGCCTCTAACTTAAGATCAACCTCATATGTTGTTACCAGGTTCTTAATTGTACCACCGAGTGTCTCCAGCAATGGCTACCTCGCCAACAGTCTGTCTGTCCCTTCCTTCTTTGTTGTTTTTTAGTATGTGTGTATGTTTTAATGTTCTTTTGCTTGTTTTATGTGGGGGGTTGGGGGAAACTTGTTTTTTTTGGTATGGCTGTGTGGTAATTTGAGTTTCACTGTACCTTAATTGGTACATGTGACAATAAACTGACCTTTGAACCTTTGAAACTCTGAAGGGGCATCCAAGCCATTTTGTAGGAAGGAACTGCAGATGCTGGTTTAAACCGAAGATAGACACAAAATGCTGGAGTAACTTAGCGGGACATCTGGATAGAAGAAATGGGTGGCGTTTCGGGTCGAGACCACAAGGGTCTCGACCCGAAACGTCATCCATTCCTTCTATCCAGAGATGCTACCTGTCCTGCTGTTACTTCAGCATTATGTGTCCAAGTCATTTTACTAGATTTAAGGAACTCTCTGAACCTAGAGAATGCTGGAACTTCTCAGCAGATCAGGTGATACCTGCAGGGAGAAACAGACTTAATACTTCAGGTTAAAAAAGATAATTGATCCGAAACATTGTTTGTCTCCACAGATGGTGCCCAACCAGTGTTTTCAGCATGTTCTTGTTTTATTCCAACCTTCCAGCTTCTGGCCTTCTTTTAATGTTATTTATATAAAATCAATGTAGTTGTTGCAATCACTGCGATCTCACTTGTTTTTTTAATACTTTTAGAGATACAGCGTTGAAACAGGCCCTTTAGCACCGAGTCCATGCAAATCAGCAATCACCCCGTACACTAACCATATCTTACACACTAGGGACAACTTGCAATTCACAGAAGCCAATTAACCTATAAACCTGCACGTTTTTGGAGTATGGGAAGAAACCGGAGCATCTGGAGCGCCCATACGGTCACATGGAGAACGTGCTAACTCCATCCAGACAACACCTTTGGTCAGGTTTGAACCCGGGTCTCTGGTGCTGTAAGCCTGCAGCTCTACACCCTTATTGACTGTGATGATGTTGGTGTTATGCATGTCTTGAGGGACATCACCCTCTCTCCAGCAGAGCAGAAGAAGGGTGTGTAGATATGGCAAGAGATGACAGTTTCCATACTAAAGTCAACGTAATTTTATCTTGATTTGTACACTTACAAATCATAGATAGACAGAAAATGCTGGAGTAGCTCAGTGGGACTGGCAGCATCTCTGGAGAGATGGAATGGGTGATGTTTCAGTCAGACAAACCCTTCTTCAGAATCCCAGTCTGACCCGCTGAATTACTCTAGCATTTTGTGTCGATCTTCAATTTAAACCAGCATCTGCAGTTCCTTCATACACAGAGATTCCTTGCGTGTAGGAAGGAACTGCAGGTGCTGGTTTATCACAATCACAATCACAATAATACTTTATTAGCCAAGTATGTTTTGCAACATACAAGAAATTTCATTTGCCAAGTCAGTCATACAAAAAAAAGCAAAGGAACACACAAAATACATTTTAACAAAAACATCCACCAAAGTGACTCCTCCATATTCCTCACTCTGATGGAAGGCGAAAAAAAGTTCAAATCTCTTCCCTTCTTTCCTCTCCCGCGGTCGGGGGCCTCGAGCCCTATGTTGACAGGCCGATCTTGACTCCCGCAGCCGGCAGCGTTTTAGCCCTCCACGTCGGGGGGATCAAGCTCCTGCATCGGTGGGATGTCAGCACCCCTGCGCCGGGCGATCGAACACCCGCAAGCACACGCGATAGCGACGCTTCAAGCGACATCGACGACTACGTTCTCATGGTGATTTTGAACGCGACAGCAAATCTAGTAACGCAGGAAGGGCTGAAAGCAGAGTCGACAGCTGATGGCACACTGCAAACTTGAGAGACTGGCCCAAGGAGATAGCAGACGACTTGGTTCCGTACCACCGGGTACGCCACGAACTGGCAGTGATTGACGATTCATGTGTCTCGCGCGGAACTTGAGTGGTTATACCCAAATCACCGCAACACCGCGTGTTACAACTGGCACACGAAGGACACCTGGGCTTGTTAAGATGAAACAACAGTGCCGCGAGGCAGTGTGGTGCCAGCAATAGATCATCGCGTAGAAGATTTCGTCAGAAATTGTGAACCATGCACAATTAGTGAGAAAGCAACAAAACCACGTCCTGCCCCTCTTCAGCCAATCCCATGGCCGGACAAACACTGGATGCACTTGCAAGTCGTCATCTTCGGAGAGGTGCAAGCTGCGCCAAGAAGCCAGTGGTTTCTACTTGTAGTACATGGTCTCCACAGCAAGTGGCCTGAGATCGCAACTACTTCTTCAGTCACAACAAGCTCGATCATCGCGATTCTCGAAAAGCTGTTCACCAAGTGGGGGCTGCCGGAGGTCATAACGAGAGACAACGGCCCACAGTTCATATCTGAACAGTTCTCCACCTTCCTCGCGCTCTCCGACATTCAACATCAGTGGACGTCGCGATACAACCCCCAATCGAACGGCGGGGTTGAACGATTCAATCACGTGATCAAAGAAAGCATAAAAGCGAGCATGTCGGAGGTGAAAACATTCGAACAATCAATCCATATCCTCCTCCGATCCTACAGATCCACACCGCACACGCTGACTGGGAAAACGCCAGCAGAGCTGATGACACGGCGAAACCTACAAACGAAACTG
Source organism: Malacoraja senta (assembly GCA_038087875.1). Classification (NCBI taxonomy): domain Eukaryota; kingdom Metazoa; phylum Chordata; class Chondrichthyes; order Rajiformes; family Rajidae; genus Malacoraja; species Malacoraja senta. The sequence goes on along the minus strand of CM075977.1, from coordinate 73,497,510 downwards.
AATGCTTTTCAACCACCATCGCGCCCACATCCAAATACAAAAGTGAGGGCGGAAACGATAGCACACAGACAAGCAAAAGGGAAAATGTACTGTGATGCCAAATGCAAAGTACGAGCGCCGTGGCTCAAGGTCGGCGACTGGCTTTGGAAGCTCGCAAGCACACTCTCAAAGCCGATAAATATCAAACGGAGACTCGGCAAGAACGCCTACCTCGTCCAAGATGACACCAGATGGAACGCGAGGCGTCTTATCGCAAGCAGACAGGGACAGGAAGAAGACGAACCGGAAGCTTTTCCTTTCCCGATATCCAGTCAAGACAGTGATCGCGGTCAGCATACAGCAGAGCAGCCAAATCCCGCTCAACACTCTCAGCGACAGAAGAGGAGACCTCAGTGTAATGAGTCAGCTCAAACACACATCAAGATACAATACATGTTTATTAAATCTACTTACAGCAAGGATCTGCAGACATTACATCTTCGAGCTGCTACTCATACTAACTAGCGTAAGCAAGCTCTTGATTATATGAAGCACATAATAGGCGGAGTCTCTACTAACAAACACTATAATTGGCTAGTATGAAATAGCCAATCTACACTCAGTATCTGCAAGATTTTCAGCTGTAAACCGTTATATTTACTGAGCAGTAATTATTTGGACTTCCGTTTATTAATAGAGGACATGAAATTTGAAAGGACGTTGGACTGATTTCATTTGGACTTATATTTGATTTGATAACTGGACTTAAATGATTGCCTTCATTTACAAGGAGGGGATAATATGTTGTGTCTTTGTAAGACTTCCTTACCACTAGAGGGCTCTACCCCTAGATGTATGTTTTACTCGTAATCAGGCAGCCATTTTGGCTTGAAATAAACCTACTTACAGGCTCGGTACAACATGAGTCGATTGTGAGTTATTAGCCATCAAACACAACAATTTGTAAGGTGTAGGAAGGAACTTCAGATGCTGGTTTCAACCGAGGATAGGCACAAAATGCTGGAGTAACTCAGTGGGACAGGCAGCATCTCTGGAGAGAAGGAATGGGTGACGTTTCAGGTCAAGACCCTTCTTCAGACTGATATTAGGGGAGTGGGAGGTACATAGATAAGGAAGTGCAAGGTGTGAAAACAGGACAAAGAAAATGCAGATTATGGAAAATGTAGAATAGATCATTATAGTTGGGAGAACATAACAAAGCAAACAGAGATAAGATGTAGTCAGAGACAGTAAAACAGGTTTGAGAACTGGGAAGGGGAGGGGATGGAGTGAGAAGGAAAGCAAGAGTTACTTGAGTTAGGGAAGTCAATGTTCATACTGCTGGATGTAAGGAATGTGGGTGTGTTCTTCTTTCATAGATCATCCAGGTAATATAATTTATTTGAGAAACATTCCAGACGCATCTCTAACTTTTACATTTCTTTTTTTAAAACAAGATTAATCTTCAACACTGAATATTAATTATGTCATTAAATATTTTTACTGTATCAGTTATAAAAAGTACGATTATGATATTTTTGGCATAATGTCTGTTATACTTTTGTATTGTATCCAGCTATAAAAGGATAATAATATTTTTTAGTAAAATGTTTGTCATATTTTTGGATTGTATCTTTATGTTCATTTCATCAGTGACCATTAAGATGTCTTTTGTTTTATAACTTGCTTTGATCAGTATTGATCTGTAAGGTAATTTCCCAGGGCAAAGAACAATCACAGTCACAAGTATATGGACCATGGCCTGATTGTAATACACGTGTGCCCGCCTTAGCTTGCCATGTATTCCATTGGAACTTAATGAGGCATGATGACTGCAGAGACAGCTACGTGTAGATCACAGTGGCAGCCATCTTATCACCAAGCCAACAATCATAATAAAGTTCACGAGAAAAAAACGTCAACTAAATAACATGTTGATCGGGATTCATTTGCCTGCTCAGATTTTTTGATTTCTTGGTTCACTTTCATGAAAAAAATCCTCTTATAAATCAGTTAGCTCAGGATTCATTTGTCTGCTCAGATGTTTTTTTTAATTCTCGCTTCATTACAGAAAAAATTATCCGTTGGTTCTCAATCTGGGGGTGGAATTTCTTCTGGCTTGGTTTCCAAAGGGCAGAGTTTGTACTGGGAATTCGCCCTTAAGGGAAATGAGGGGCAACTCAAATGATGATTTTGAGATCAAGTACAAAGAAATTAAAGTCTCTGATATTTATTGGGAGTTTCCAAGGGGGAAAGCACAAAAGTCTAAATGAACCTGGTAAAGCTGACAAGAGAAAAACCCTATTAAAGTCACTGGGAAGATCTGACTGCTATTTTATTGTGTTTCCCATTGGGAACCAGCCAAATTTCTGATTGCTAACTCAAAAAAGCTAGAGGCTGCAGCCAGAGATCCTTGAAGATCATGCCTAGATGGAAGACACAAAATGCAGGAGTAACTCAGCGGGACAGGCAGCATCTCTGGAGAGAAGGAATGGGCGACATTTTGGGTCGAGACCCTTCTTCTGATGCTTAGATGGAAGCAGGCTGCAAATCTGCGATGGTTAGAGACAAAGAGGTAGAATAGACTATGATCGTGATAATGTGGGTATGCTGGAATTTGCCATTGAGTGGACCAGAATCCAGGAGCAGCCAGATAGAGAGGTCATTCGAGGTTTTGCATGCCTGAAAACACCAAAGGTTAAAAGGCCTCAGATCTCAAAAAGCATGAACAAAGGTTTATTTATGAACCATGGGGTCTATTTCTCCAAACTTGGACAAAATACTACCAAGTATTACCTTTTGGAATTAACAGGTTCCCCCTTCCCTTCAATGGCACTGAAAGAGCCAGATCCACGACAAGATCCAAATGGGTTAGCATCATGTCTTAAACATGAAGGGACTCTGTTAATTAATTGAAAGATACAGCATGAAAACAGACCTTTCGGCCCATTGAAACATAGAAACATAGAAATTAGGTGCAGGAGTAGGCTATTCGGCCCTTCGAGCCTGCACCGCCATTCAATATGATCATGGCTGATCATCCAACTCACTATCCCGTACCTGCCTTCTCTCCATACCCTCTGATCCCTTTAGCCACAAGGGCCACATCTAGCTCCCTCTTAAATATAGCCAATGAACTGGCCTCGACTACCCTCTGTGGCAGAGAGTTCCAGAGATTCACCACTCTCTGTGTGAAAAAAGTTCTTCTCATCTCGGTTTTAAAGGATTTCCCCCTTATCCTTAAGCTGTGACCCCTTGTCCTGGACTTCCCCAACATCGGGAGCAATCTTCCTGCATCTAGCCTGTCCAACCCCTTAAGAATTTTGTAAGTTTCTATAAGATCCCCTCTCAATCTCCTAAATTCTAGAGAGTATAAACCAAGTCTATCCAGTCTTTCTTCATAAGACAGTCCTGACATCCCAGGAATCAGTCTGGTGAACCTTCTCTGCACTCCCTCTATGGGGAGTCAACGTTGAGTCAACGTTGACCATCGATCACCCATTCACACTATTTCTATGTTATCCCACTTTTGAATGTACTCCCTACACATTAGGGGCAATTTACGGAGACCAATTAACCTAAGGCTGGTTCCCAATGGGAAAGAATAAAATGTCAGTCAGGTCTTCCCATTGACTTTGATAGGATTTCAGTGTTGTCAGTTTTACCGGTTTCTTCGGCTATATTTAGTCTTTTGTTCCTTCCCCCTGGTAACCTCCCATTAAGTATCATGGACTTTACTTCCTTTGGACACAGTCAAGATCTTCAATTGAGTTGCCCCTCTTTTTCCTTAATGATAAATTCCCAGGTGGCATTTTCTGCCCAAAGTTGGAAGACATTTGAAACCAAGTCAGAAGAAATTACACTCCAATTTGAGAACCAACTGATTTTAAGGGGATTAAGATCAAAAGGCCATAAGAAATAGTAGAATTAGGCCATTCGGCCCATCCAGTCTACGCCGCCATTCAATCATGACTGATCTATCTCCTCCTCCTAACCCCATTCTCCTGTCTTCTCCCCATAACCTCTGACACCTGTATTAATCAAGAATCTATCTATCTCTACCTTAAAAATATCCACTGACTAGGCCTCTACAGTCTTCTGTAGCAAAGAATTCTACAGATTCACCACCCTCCGACGAAATAAATTTCTCCTCATCTCCTTCCTAAAAGAACGTCCTTTAATTCTGAGGCTATGACCTCTAGTCCTAGACTCTCCCACTTGTGGATACATCCTCTCCACATCCACTCTATCTAAGATTCTTTTTACGTAATGAAGCCTTAATTTAAAAAAATCCATCTGAACATACAAATGAGTCCTAAATTACCTGAATCTAAGAGGATTATTATTATGTAATGAAGGATTATTTTTAAAGCGGATGGAGTCGACAAATAGACATTTCTGGAGCAGATTACTGAATTGTTTTCGCAAAAGAACGTTTTTTCAAGAGAAAATCCAGTCAACGGTAGAACATTCGAAGACTCAGATTCTGCTAATATTCTCCAACGAAACTGCCTCTGGTCGCATCAGAATACAATCTGCTGAAAGGATGTTTTGCAGAGGAAAAGGAATTAGAATATAATGATTGGAATCAACTAGATTTTTTTATTTTATATTTTTCTTAAAGTACTTTGCTAGTGCTTTGAACTTATGCAATATATGAAATTGACAGATGAAGGTAGTTTTATTCCCCAAACTCTCCTGTGGAATAAAACGGACGTGCATTCAGAACTGTGGCCAGTGATATTTTTCAGACAATACATAAATATTGACCATCCATTTCCCGCCATAGATATTGTCTAGTCTGCTGACTTCTTTCAACAGTTTGCTGCTCAAGATCCCAACATGTGCAGTCTCTTGCATTTCCTTTCGCTAGATTTTTTGCAAAATCTACAGTAAATAAACTGGGCCAGATTTTTCTGTACCTGTGTGTTTATGATTGATCCACAACAACACACATAATGAAAGATCAGTCTTTATTCCATAAGCAAACAGCTAGCCATTCTCATCCAGCTCGGCGTGGCTTGTGAGAGAGAGAGCGGGCTGACCTTGTTTGTGTAAAGCTGTGTAGTACCATAATACAATGTAAAGGGTGGCATGCATATATGTGTAGTGGAGATTATAAATGGCATGGATTAATAAGGGTTAATCTACATCCTTCCTCTTAAAGAAGCAAAGCATATATAGAGTGGTTCGTGGAGCATATTGTAAAACACCAGTACAAGGTGTGAGCATTTGTTATTTTACGTGTACGTGCTTGTGCATATGTGAGCACATAAAACGAGACAGGTCGTGCACAGTTCAAGTGTAGCCAGTGAACATTCCAATCAGCGGGTTTGGCTTGCAGACACGACCAGCACGTGTACAGTAGTACCCCTCGTGCGCCTCATCCTTCTCTGAGCAAGTCCCTTGTCGGGTGAACGCGGAGGAGAAGACACCGGTGGAGATGGGGGGACCGCGGAAGGCAGGGATGGTGCTGGCACCGGCAGAGGAATCGCTGGAGTGGCGTTCGCGGAGCGTGAGGAAAGACCGGCAGGCTGTTCTGGGTAAGGACATGGAGGTGCCGGTTCATTAACCGGGAGGAGGTGTTGGCGGGTTCGTCGATAAATGCCGTTGTAAATACTGACCAGGTACAAGCGTGGCTCTGCGGTTGACCCCAGAATGACTCCGAGGCGGTCGTAACCTTGGAGTGAAGGGCCTGTCTCACTGCGGGGACCTAATTTGCGAGTTTAGAAGAGTTTGCGCTCGACTCAAACTCGCAGCATGGTCGACACGTGGTCCTAGGCGGTCTATGTAACACTCCTTCATGCTCGAGAGAAGTTCTCGCATACTCAAGGCCACAGTTTGGTCGAGGAGTATTTTTTAGCTTGCTGAAAATTGTCCGCAAGTAAAAATTGATCTGCATGGAAAAAACTATATTTTCTTTACTCGTAGGTTTAGTCGAAGTAGGGCGTAGTAGGTTTGCGTGTTATTCATAGGTAATCGAAGGCAATCAAAGGCAATCGAAGATAATCGAAGGTAGTCTAAGGTAGTCAAAGGTAATAGAAGATAGTCGAAGGTATTCGTAGATAATGTTAGTATAGTCGAAGGTAGTCGAACGTGGTCGTCGTCACTCTCCACTATTCGGTGTCCAATTTTCCCGAAGCTAGTCTTCAAGATAGTCAAAGGAGATCGAAGGAGGTCTTCTACATAATCGAAGGAGTTCTTCTACATATTCGTAGGAGGTTCTCTACATAGTCGAAGGAGGTCATAGGAGGTGTTCTCCTTCGGCGAATCAACAAGACCATGACACTTTTTAAAACTCTGCTAAACTCTTCTAAACTCGCAAATTAGGTCCCCGCAGTGGGACAGGCCCTTGACCGTAAGCGGACAACTTGTCCCTTGTTGAGCGGTTGAAGCGGAGAACTGGTTTTATCGTAGTATTTTCTTTGTATGTTGCGGCGGCGTTGGAGCTGGGATTGGATCAGTGACGGTGCACGAACTTGTGGTATTAGTAGTTGCTTGGCCATAGGCAGGGTGGAGCAGGTATGCCGTGACATGAGCCATTCGGCCGAAATCCCCAGAGAGGGTCACGGACGATGTTCCGTAGGTTGAGTAAGTCGAGATAAACATCAGAGCCAGCCCTGTGTGAGCGTTCCATTAGTTCTTTTGCATTTCTTACCGCGTGCTCGGCCAGGCCGTTGGACTGCGGGCCCTCGGGGCTGCTGGTGGTGTGGTGAAAGTCCCAGCATTTCGCGAAACCCTTGAAGAGCTGACTGGAGAATTGAGTTCCATTGTCTGAGAGTAGCTTGAGGGGTGCTCTGTGGACAGAGAAGTGGCGAGTGAGTTTTTGAATGACCATGGCTGAGGTTGGACTACTGAGCAGGTCAATTTCGAACCATCCTGACTAGGAATCGACTAGAACCAGGTACTGTTTGACGTGCCACTCAAAGATGTTGGCTGCCACTGTGGACCAGGGTAAGTCCGGTGTGGGGTGCGGGAGAAGTGGTTGTTTAGGTTGATGCGGGGTCAGGCTGTTGCAAATCGGGCAGGCAGCAACTTTCTCGAGAATGTAGTCAGCCATGTCAGGCCAGAAAAGCATACCTTTTGCATGTTAGAGAGTTATTTCTGCAGCAGAATGGCCTCCATGGACAATATCGAAGTACTTGCTGTGAAGAGACGTCGGGATAACTGCCTTATGTCCTTTCATTATAATGCCGTCTTGAATGACCAGTTCGTCGCGGACACGGTAGAATGGGCGGACAGCCTACGGAAGGTGGTGCTGTTTGTCTGGCCAGCTGCGGCGGATAATAGTGGCCAACGATTGTAGCGTTCCGTCTGCAGCTGTTTGTGTCACTAGGATGTCTAAGCCCATGGATGGAAGGCAGGAGGCCATCATAACCATGTACCCCTCGTGCTCACCATCAGACAGGTGTTTTTCGCAGGTTGGACGAGGTGCCCATGAGAGGGTGTCAGCTGAGTACATGTCCTTACCACGTTTGTAGGTTAGTCTGATGTCATACCTCTGTAGTTCCATCATCATGCATTGTAAACGCGCTGGTGCCATTTGGATCGGTTTACTGAGGATACTGACCAGGGGCTGGTGATTGGTTTCAACCGTGATCCGGTTGCCAAACATAAAGTCCTTGAATTTCTTGCAGGCAAACGTTACTGTGAGTAGCTCCTTCTTGCTTTGAGCGTAGCGCTGTTCAGTGTCGGTCATGGTGCGGGAGGCATAGGCAACTGGTCTGGGAACCTTCCCGTCATCTTGTAAGCAAGCGGCACCCAGTCCATACTAGGAGGCATTACAGGTGAGGGTGATGGGTAACTCGGCATCGAAGTATGTGAGGGTTGGAGCGCAAGACATTAGTTGTTTGAGGGTTTCAAATGCCCTCTGCTGGTACTGGTGCCAGGACCAGTGTGTATCCTTGTGGGTCAGTTGTTGCAGCGGGGCTGACAGCTCGCTGATGTTTGGGATGAATTTTCCCAGGTAGTTTACCATGCCTAGAAATCGTTGTAGAGCTATCACGACCATAGGTGCTGGCAATTCGTTGATGGCAATGGCTTTTGACAGGTCTGGTCTGAGGCCGTTGTTGGTGAACACGTGGTCCATGTAAGTCACTTCGTCGACCTGAAACCTGCACTTGAGGGGGTTGAGGTTGAGATTTACTTCTCTGGCACGATCCAGGACCCGCTTCAGGTTTGAGTCATGTTCTTGCGCCCGGCAATCAGGATGTCGTCCACGATTATGTCGCATGGGTAGCCAGTAAAGAGATGTTCCGTAGTACGTTGGAAAACTTCACTGGCTGAATTGATTTCAAATGGCATTCATAAGAATCGGTAGCGTCCAAAGTGCGTCGCGAATGTGATTAACATGGAGGATGCATGGTCTAGCGGTATTTGCCAAAATTAGTTCTTTGCATCTAGGACAGAGAAGACTGTGGCTTTACCCAGGCTGGCTGCGACCTCTTCCACCGTCCGCATTGGGTGGTGTGGTCGTTTGATGGCAGGGTTTAAATCTTTAGGGTTGATGCAAATCCTTATTTCATCTTTGTTCTTCTTGACTGCTGCGACCATGGAGGAGACCCAGGAGGAGGGGTCATTGACAGGGGCTATGATGCCCAGTGTTTCCATTCTGTCAAGTTCAGTTTTGACACGATCCTTCATTGCGTGCGGGATTCGGTGAGGAGAACGAAGGACAGGTATGACTTCCTTGTCAGTTCCAATGCTGTATTGTGTAAGAAGCTTGCCCAGCTGGTTGTCAAAAAGGTCTTTGTATTGTGCAAGTAGTTGTTGGGTGGGATTTTGAGATGTAGACAGCTGGTACACAATTTTGCCGAAGGAGACTAAGTTCACATCGCGGCATGCATCAATGCCCAGAAGTAACTAAGTAAGTAAGTAAGTAAGTTTATTGGCCAAGTATTCACATACAAGGAATTTGCCTTCGTGCTCCACCCATAAGTAACAACATGACATACAGTGACAGTTACGAATGACTCAGAAAACACTAAAAATGTATAATAATAAAACATTAATGATAAAACACCATTGATCAAGATGTGAACCAACAAAAAACCAAAAAGAAGGGGCACATCCCCTCTAACGATGAAAAAATCCAGATTGTAAACTTGAGATGCTAGATGGCATTGTAATGTGACATTACCAACCGGTTGCAACTCGCCCCCACCAAATGGATGTAACTTGGAGTTTGTTTTCGTTGTTGTGAATTCTTTGGAAGTCTGATAAAGACAGGACATTGCATCTTGCCCCGGTATCTATCTTTGCAGCGACTTTGGTATTGTTGATACTGAGCTTTGTCATGGGATCACTGTTTGTGGATGGTGAGTCGAGTACACAGGAATGTATGTTTTGGCTGTCTTCTTGCAGGTGCTGCAGTCGTGGTTCTGCTGGAACTGCTGTTTCAGTCAGTGCCTCATGGGAAAGTGTGGGCTCGAGTGGATAGAGTTGCACCGAGTTGTGGCTGGGCCCTGTGGCCATGAGCGCAGCAGCACCGGATAAAGTGGCCTTTCTTTTTACAGTAGTGGCAAGTTTTGCCATAGTTTCGGCCGAACGCACTATGGGAACTACACTCGCCCCCCTGCAGGAACTATATATCAGAAGGTGCAGATCCAGAGCCAGCAACATTATGGGGGACCAGCAATGGACTGTTCCAGCTGCTACGGTCAGGCAAACACCTCCGCCGCCATGCTGTGAAAACAGAGAGGATGAGACGGAGTTTCTTCCCACAGGCCATTAGGACTGTAAACTCTTATCTCACCAGGGACTAATTTACTGTACCAATTTACTGTTGTGTTGTGTCTTTTTTTAAATTGTTTGTTGTTTTCTAATAATGTAAATACTGATTCTGTTCTATTCTGTTCTGTAGTTTTTTGGACAATCTGCAGGCATTGCCACTTTCATTTCACTGCACATCTTGTATGTGTATGGGACAAATAAACTTGACTTGACTTGAGTTGAGGCATTGCTCACGGAATTTCAGGTGTGAGCCACCGCAATTACCACAGTTATGGACCAGAGGGTCGGTTACCCTTCCTGGGGCTGTAGGCGGTTGTCGAGGGGTTGTTAATATTTGTCGCGGGGACCTATAGAAGGCATGGATATTGTAGGCAGTGTGTAGTCCTGGTCCCAGGGCTTTGGTATGGGTGTCAGCGTATTCTGCAACCCGGCAGGCCCGTTCAGCCTTATCTAGTGTAAGCTCCTCATCCCGGAGCAGTTCATTTCTCACCTTGTCATTCAGGATGCCATATACGAGTCTGCCGTGGATGAGGACGTTGTGGTCTTGGAAGTGGCATCTTGCAGCAATGCTCTTCAGGGCGCCAATGTAGGATTCGACCGTCTCGCCCTCTTGTTGGCTACTGGAAAAAACCTGTGGTGCTTCCTGATAACGTTGGTGCGAAGTTGGCACAGGTCTCGGAACTTTTGGAGAAGGCAGGTGGGGTCTCTGATGGACTCTACCGGGGTCAGAACCTGTGTTACTGCATCGGTATGTTCTGGGGCGTAGTGGAAATCCTGTGCCCGCTACGTTGAGGAGAATTGATGCAATGGTGTGGGGAGCAGCTCCCGGGTGGGCAACATCTATGAAAATTCTGAATTCCACTTCGAAGATGCGCCAACGTTCAGCAAGTTCACTGTCGAACACCAAAGGATCTGGTTTACGAAAAGATACTGCCATGATAAGAGAACGATTATTCGTTGTAAAAAAATAAACTAAAATAAATTCAGGCAAAAGAGTCGGAGATGTGGCTCAATCTTCTGACACCATGTTTATGATAGATCCACAATGACACACATAATGAAAGATCAGTCTTTATTCCATAAGCAAACAGGAACATTTAAACTGCCAGCCATTCTCATCCAGCTCGGCGTAGCTTGTGAGAGAGAGAGTGGGCTGACCTTGATAGTGTAATGGCGCTGTCCCACTGTACGAGTTCATTCAAGTGCTCTCTCGAGTAAAAAAAAAATCAAACTCATGGTAAGCACATAGAATGAACGTAGCGGGTACGTCGGAGCTCGGGGACGTCTATTAGCGGCTCGTAACGCTAACGGCAGGTACTTGTGAAAAGCGGTAAGCCCGGGAAGACTCGTGAAGATTTTTCAACGTGTTGAAAAATGTCCATGAGTGCCCCGAGTACCGACGAGCGGCCATTACCGTAAATCTCCGAGTTCGAATCAGGGCAAACTCGGGAGATCTCTTTGAATGAACTCGTACAATGGGACAGGGCTTTTAAGCTGTGTAATACCGTAATACCATGTAAAGGGTGGCATGCACATATGTGTAGTGGAGATTATAAATGGCATGGATTAATAAGGGTTAATCTACACTGTTTATCCATATTGATGATGCAACAGACATTCTAAATTAACAGGAAAAGTAGCTGATAATGGTAAAGTGAAATCAATAGAGCGTCACATGCCTTAATGATCAATCAGATAAATTGTGTTCATATTAAAGGATTAAGATATGTACAGAGCAAGGACTGTTGTTAATTACTGTGGGGTAACTTCAATGTACAAAAGTAAGTTGAGGACAAGGAAAAGAATGAGTGAATTAAGAAGAGATAGAGACCTTAAGCAAAGGATGACTTCCTTAAATGTAAAATATAAATTTCCCTTGTTAATTCATAAGCAAAAACTTTGGTCTCTTTCTCCTCTTAATTCGCTCTTTTGTGTGTCAGAACAATCAGATGAGCATCACAATAATGGGTCTGTCCCACTTAGGTGACTTTTTAGGCGAGTGCAGGAGACTCTGCGCTCGCCTCATGATCACCACATGGTCGCCACATGTTCGCTGGTGGTCTCTGGTGAGTCTACTTCATGGTCGCATTCATGTTGAAAAACTTTCAGCGACCAAAAATTGGTCGCCATGGAGAAAATCGATAATCCTGTAGTCGTAGGTGCAGTTGAAGTGGGGTCGCCATGTAGTTATAGCTGGTCGAGGTAGTCGTAGGTAGTTTTAGTTAATCGCCTTTGCTGACCAGTAATTTTCATTGGCTCATTGGGGAAAAAAACCCATAAGCAGGAGTTTTCAGAACCAATGACCAGTAATGTTAAATGCCCGCCAAACTTCACAGCTGTGTATCTCTGGCATTAAAAGTTGTCTGGCTTCTTAAAAGTGTCTCCACTCTTCTCCCCTTTTCCCCCCTTCTCCCCCATTTTCCTCTCCCCCCCTCTCTTTTAAAGAAGTTACCGTGCTAGCCTTCTTAACCTTCCTGTTCATCGCGGCGCTTGTCTGTATCACCTTGGCTTTGCACTGTGTGAATTTCAGACAGCGCTCCCCCCCCCCCCCCCCCCCCGCTTGCCCTGGCCCCCGCCTTTGCAATGTGTTTCTGTGTGTTCCACTCTGACAGTCGCCGTTCCAGCTCCCGGTTTTTCAGGTGACTGCCGGCGAATTGAAAGTCGCCAGCAGTCCGCTGAAAAATTGCCTAAGTGGGACAGGCCCATAAGGTGAGAGGGGGGAAATTTAATGGAGATGTGTGGGGCAAGTTTTTTTTACACAGAGGGTGTGCCCTGGAATGCATTGCCAGGGGTAGTCGTGGAGGCAGATATGAGAGTGGTGTCGAAGAGGCTTTTAGATAGGCACATGGAAGTGCAGGGAATAGAGGGATATGGATTACATGCAGGCTGGTGAGATCAGTTCAGCTAGGCATCAAGCTCGACACAAATATTGTAAGCTGAAGGGCCTGTTCCTGTGCTGCATTGTTATGTTCTATGTTCTAAACAAACTTCACTCTTGAAGTACAAAAATATATGGACACCAAACTAAGCCATCTCAATGATTCTTATAATTGAGAGTAATAGATGACAGTGTTTAAGAAACAGTTAGACAGGTACATGGATAGGACATGTTGAGAGGGATATGGGACATGTTGGTATGTGTGGGCAAGTTGGGCTGAAGGGCCAGTTTCCATGCTGTATTACTCTATGACTCCACATCTCTATTTGAAAATTAAACGTCATTTAAAATTGTGAAAAATTATTAAAATATACTGATTATAACTTTACAAATCAAAAACAAATATATTAAATAACATTCAAATAAATGTAAACTTAAAAAAAATAATAATTACAAACATTGACCTGTTTTTTATATTGAACCTGTGTGTAGTATGGAACATTGACCTGTTTTTTATATTGAACCTGTGTATAGTATGGAACATTGACCTGTTTTTTACTACCAGCTCTTTTTTACTATAAAAGTAATGGAGATTTCCCTCAGCTGCACAACCGAGAGAAGATGGTTCCTGCTGATTCTCTTGTTAAAATGCTGGGGAATTGCCACAACTTTGCACACCTGTCTTGAAAATCCTAAACTTTCTGGCGTTCCTCCTTATAAGACCAGAGCCTTAAGTTATTGAATGAATGAATACTTTATTGTCACATGTGACAAGTCACAGTGAAATTCTTTGCTTGCATACCGAATAGTCGCCCATAACGGGCACTGACAAAGTTACGGAGTATCCACGCCAAGTCCCCCTTTGTTCTCTATTGAAAGGTAATTTACAGTTCAGTTTAGTTTAGTTTATTGTCACAAGCTACAGGGAAAGGCTTTTGTTGCATGCTAACCAGTCATCAGAAAGACAATCCATGATTACAATTGATCCATTTACAGTGTATAGATGTATGATTAGACTTTGCAAGGTAAAGCCAGCAAAGTCTAATCAAGGATAGTCCGAGGGTCACCAAAGAGGTAGATAGTAGTTCAGCACTGCTCTCTGTTTGTGGTAGGATGATTCAGTTGCATGATAACAGCTGGATAGAAACTTCACTTCATAAGTTCATAATTTCTAGGATCAGATTGGTTAAAAATGGAAAAGGAAGATTGTTTACCTTTTGATATCGGCTCGATATTATTTGCTACGTCCAAATTAAACAAAAAAATGTATAGGGAAAACCCTATAATATTTAGTGCTATACGAATTTGGAAACAATTAAAAAAGACATTAAAATTAGATAATTTATCACTTTTTCTTCCAATTGTGAATAACCCTTTGTTTAAGCCCTCATGGTTGGACAGGGGTTTTACATAATGGAAGAATTATGGAATTAAAAATATGGGACAACTTTACAAGGAAGGCACTTTTCTGACATTTCAGGAGTTGCAACAGACTTATGGACTCCGAGGAAATGATTTTTTCAGATATCTTGAACTCAGAGATTATGTAAAATCGAATACTCAAAATTTTCGAATTAGAAATTCAGAAATTCTTGACGAATGTTGGAATAAACATCCTAATACAGAAAAATTAATATCTTATATATATAATATTTTATTAGACAGTGACATTCCATCGACGGACTTACACAGACAAACATGGGGAAAAGAATTAAATCAAATAATAACGAAAGATATTTGGGAAGAAAGTTTACAACACATACATCAATGTTCATTAAATGCCAGACATTCTTTAATACAATTTAAAGTAATACATAGGTTACATTATTCAAAAACAAAATTACATAAAATCTTTCAACATATCTCACCTATATGTGATAAATGTCAACATTTAGAAGCTACCTTATCTCATATGTTTGCAAACTGCATAAAAATAAAAAAATTCTGGGTAAATATTTTTAGTATAATATCTAAAGTGACCAGCACACAATTGGACCCGGATCCAAAATTAATAATACTCGGAACATTAGAATTAAATCAAACATTTACAACAACACAAAGAAACTTTATTGATTATAGTATAATAACGGGAAAAAAATTAATTCTAAAATTTTGGAAAGGCCCTATAACCCCCACAATCAAAATGTGGATTATAGAAATGACGGAGACCTTAAACGTGGAAAGAATCAGATTTTCCCTGTTGGACAAACAGGAATTATTCGTTGGAACATGGTCTCCCTTTATTGATTATTTAAAGGGTCAGAATGGTTCAGCACAGGAACCTGACTAACACTCGGGCTAAAGAATGGATGAAATGCTATACTCTGAAATGTACGAATATATCTCGAATGAAGTTTTTTATTTAAATAATTTTTTCCATTCTTCTTTAACTATCTTTTTCTTTTCTGTTTTGTTTTTTATTTTTTGTTTTTTGTTTTTTTTTGTTTTCTTTTTTTTTGTTTTTCTCTCTTTTCTTCTCTCTCTTTTCTTTCTTTACTTCATCTATCTTTTTAGTTCTATCTATTTAAAAAAAAAAAAAAAAAAGGCAAAAGGTATTGGAGACAATGTAATAATAATTGACAATATTATCAATTCAAAAATGTAAGACTGTAATGATGTTAATAGGTTGTGTATTTATCTCCAATAAAAAATATTTTCAAAAAAAAAAAAAAAAAAAAAAAAAAGTTCTAGGAGCAGAATAAAGCCATTTGGCCCATCAAATCTACTCTGCCATTCAATCATGGCCGATCTATCTTTCCCCCTCAACCCCATTCTCCCGCCTTCTCCCCATAACCCCTGACACCCATACTAATCAAACACTGTTTGTTAATATTCTCACATTTTGCTTTTGAGCTTAAAGGTCAATTGAAGTGAAATTACAGCAATTTCATAAAAGTTCTTGGGGGATATTATAGACAATAGACAATAGGTGCATGAGTAGGCCATTTGGCCCTTCGAGCCAGCACTACCATTCAATGTGATCACGGCTGATCATCCACAATCAGTACCCCATTCCTGCCTTCTCCTCATATCCCCTGATTCCGCTATCTTTAAGAGCCCTATCTAGCTCTCTCTTGAAAGTATCCAGAAAGTATTAAACAAAACATGTCTTCATCAAAGAGCTAACGATGGAGTATCACAAACTGACCAATGTCTAATCACACTGCCCTACTTCCTGTCACAAGTTGCCTTTCAATTTTCATGGTGCGTGTTGTTTTCATGCTATTATTTTCAATGCAATAACTGGGCCACAGAGCAATGATAAAGGAAAAGTTTTTAACTGGATAACATAATGGATAAAGGATTTGTCCTCTCACCTCGGTGACCTAGCTTTGAACACAGTTCAGAACGATGATGTGTCTATTTTTACTTATGCCTATGAAGCTCTTAAGTGAAATGAGATTGGACAGCCAGTGCCAACTCAATTCTTTATAGGTGCGCTTTCACGGCAATAGAGCATGTATTATTCAATCTAATTGGTTAGAATGAGCTTTTTAGCCACCAAGTTTCCAAAACTGAAGTAACGAAGCATAAAGATTTTCAACTAAAAGTAAAGGTCTCAGCTGAAACTATATTCCTCTCCTCAGAGAGTGCCGAGAAATCTGAGATAGAATTAACACAATTGATCTCATTGGAAAGCAGCGTGGAGATTTGTGAGAACTTAGCAGAAAACTGTGGGAGGCAACACTTTCAATAATAAATTTATAAACCTAAGTTTAAATCAATGGAAACGGATATCGCAGCTGGAGAGATTTCACAGAAATGTGGATTTGGGATTAGTGCTCATAGCATGAAAGGGAGGTAAAAAGAGATAATTAGATCATTGTACCATAATTGCTTTGAAGCCAATTTAATGCAAAAGTTTAAGATGGTTAGATAAACACATGAAAAACAGCTGTTAACCTTAGAACATTGTAGGTCCTAGATTAATAGAGTCATGGAGTGATACAGTGTGAAAACAGGCCCTTCAGCCCAACTTGCCCACACTGGCCAACATGTCCCAGCTACACTAGTCCCACCTGCCTGCGCCTGGTCCATATCCCTCCAAATTCATCCCATCCATGTACCTGTCTAACTGCTTTTTAAACATTGGGATCGTCCCAGCCTCAACTACCTCCCCTGGCAGCTTGTTCCATACACCCACCACCCTTTGAATGAAAAAGTTACCCCTCAGATTCCTATTAAATCATATCCCCTTCACCTTGAACCTATGTCCTCTGCTCCTCGATTCCCCTACTCTGGGCAAGAAATTCTGTTCCTCTCATGATTTTATATACCTCTATGGTGAGTTAGAAGTTTATTTGAGACAGTTTTCGAATGTTAAACTCATCCTTGGAATGATCCCTTCCATCTGAAGGTAGAGTCCAAAGAATTCCCAGAGATTATCTTTTTAATAGTTGTGCTGAAAGGGAAATCATTGGGTGCTGTCAATAAACAATAGACAATTGGCAATAAGTGCAGGAGTAGGCCATTCGGCCCTTCAAGCCAGCACCGCCATTCACTGTGATCATGGCTGCTCATCCACAATCAGTACCCCGTTCCTGCCTTCTCCCCATATCCCCCGACTCCACTATTTTTAAGAACTCTAACTCTCTCTTGAAAACATTCAGAGAATTGGCCTCCACTGCCTTCTGAGGCAGAGAATTCCACAGATTCAAAACCTCTGTGTGAAAATGTTTTTCCTCATCCCCATTCAAAATGGCTTACCCCTTATTCTTAAACTGTGGCCCCTGGTTCTGGACTCCCCCAACATCAGGAACACGTTTTCTGTCTCTATCGTGTCAATAGACAATAGACAATAGACAAAAGACAATAGGTGCAGTATTAGGCCATTAGGCCCTTCGAGCCAGCACCGCCATTCAATGTGATCATGGCTGATCATCCCCAATCAGTACCCCGTTCCTGCCTTCTCCCCATATCCCCTGACTCCGCTATTTTTAAGAGCCCTATCTAGCTCTCTCTTGAAAGCATCCAGAGAACTTGCCTCCACTGCCCTCTGAGGTGGAGAATTTCACAGACTCACCACGCTCTGTGAGAAAAAGTGTTTCCTCGTCTCCGATCTAAATGGCTTACTCCTTAATCTTAAACTGTGGCCCCTGGTTCTGGACTCCCCCAACATCGGGAACATGTTCCCTGCCTCTAGCGTGTCCAAGCCCTTAACAATCTTATATGTTTCAATGAGATTCCCTCTCATCCTTCTAAACTCCAGAGTGGACAAGCCCAGCTGCTCCATTCTCTCAGCATATGACAGTCCCGCCATCCCGGTAATTAACCTTGTAAACCTACGCTGCACTCCCTCAATAGTAAGAATGTCCTTCCTCAAATTAGGGGACCAAAACTGCACACAATACTCCAGGTGTGGTCTCACTAGGGCTCTGTACAACTGCAGAAGGACCTCTTTGCTCCTATATTTAATTCCTCTTGTTATAAAGGCCAACACGCCATTTGCTTTCTTCACTGCATGCTGTACCTGCATGCTTACTTTCATAGACTGATGTACAAGGACCCCCAGATCCCGTTGTACTTCCCCTTTTCCCAACTTGACGCCATTTAGATAGTAATCTGCCTTCCTGTTTTTGCTACGAAAGTGGATAACCTCACATTTATCCGCATTAAACTTCATCTGCCATGCATCTGCCCACTCCCTCAACCTGTCCAAGTCACCCTGCATTCTCATAGCATCCTCCTCACAGTTCACACTGCCACCCAGCTTTGTGTCATCTGCAAATTTGCTAATGTTACTTTGAATCCCTTCATCCAAATCATTGATGTATATTGTAAATAGCTGCAGCCATAGCACCGAGTCTTGCGGTACCCCACTAGTCACTGCCTGCCATTGTCCAAACCCTTCACAGTCTTATATGTTTCAATAAGATCCCCTCTTATCCTTCCAAATTCCAGAGTATACAAGCCCAGCCGCTCCATTCTATCAACATATGACAGTCCCGCCATCCCGGGAATTAACCTCATGAACCTATGGTGCACTTTCTCAATAGGAAGAATGTCCTTCCTCAAATTTGGCGACCAAAACTGCAAACAATACTCCAGGTGTGGTCTCACTAGGGCCCTGTACAACTGCAGAAGGATCTCTTTGCTCCTATACTCAATTCCTCTTCTTATGAAGGCCAATATGCCATTCGCTTTCTTCACAGCCTGCTGTATCTGCATGCTTACTTTCAGTGACTGATGAACAAGGTCTCCCAGATCCCGTTGTACTTGTCGTGAAGCAGGTCAGCAACCCAGGCTTCCCAAATTTTGGACAGGTTAGATCCTAAACAGTCACATAGATGAGATAAAGTAAGTATAATTTCCAGTCTAAATCAGAAAATGCAAAAATATTGGACCCACCAGTAGAACTCCTGACAGGATGGCACAGTGGCGCAGCGGTAGAGTTGCTGCCTTACAGCACCAAAGACCCGAGTTCGATCCTGACTATGGATGCTGGTTGCATAGTTTGCACGTTCTCCTTGTGACCACATGGGTTTTCTCCAGGATCTCTGGTTTCCTCCCACATTCCAAAGAAGTACAGGTTTACAGGTTAATTGGCTTCCGTAAATTGTAAGTTGCCCATAGTGTGTAAGATAGTGCTAGTGTATGGGGTGATTGCGGGTTGGCATGGACTCGGTGGACCAAGGTCGACCTGTTTCCAAGATTGGAGGGCCTATTTCCAAGCTGTATCTCTAAAGTCCTGATGTTGATGGTAGAATAGAAGCTTCAATTTGTGACTACATGTTCTGAAAAGTATCTATCTGAGAAATCTCGTACCCTTGCCTAGTTCAAGAATTCAAGACATGGTGGAGTGAAGATTATTTCAACAGTGAAAAGTGTCAGTCTTGTATCTAGATTTGCAGATTTCACAAAGCAGACAACAGGCTTTCCACTGAATCGTTACTGTCAGTCATTTTGATTTATCTAGTTCACACTTGGTGCTGAGGATTCTCTGATATGTGAGATTGTTGCATTGTATCTGATTCAAAGAGCAATTGTTGATACATAGATACATAGATACATAGAAAATAGGTGCAGGAGTAGGCCATTCGGCCCTTCGAGCCTGCACCGCCATTCAATATGATCATGGCTGATAATCCAACTCAGTATCCCGTACCTGCCTTCTCTCCATACCCCCTGATCCCTTTAGCCACAAGGGCCACATCTAACTCCCTCTTAAATATAGCCAATGAACTGGCCTCAACTACCCTCTGTGGCAGAGAGTTCCAGAGATTCACCACTCTCTGTGTGAAAAAGTTTTTCCTCATCTCGGTCTTAAAGGATTTCCCCCTTATCCTTAAGCTGTGACCCCTTGTCCTGGACTTCCCCAACATCGGGAACAATCTTCCTGCATCTAGCCTGTCCAACCCCATAAGAATTTTGTACGTTTCTATAAGATCCCCTCTCAATCTCCTAAATTCTAGCGAGTATAAGCCAAGTCTATCCAGTCTTTCTTCATATGAAAGTCCTGACATCCCAGAAATCAGTCTGGTGAACCTTCTCTGCACTCCCTCTATGGCTATAATGTCCTTCCTCAGATTTGGAGACCAAAACTGTACGCAATACTCCAGGTGTGGGCTCACCAAGACCCTGTACAACTGCAGTAGAACCTCCCTGCTCCTATACTCAAATCCTCTTGCTATGAAGGCCAACATACCATTCGCTTTCTTCACTGCCTGCTGCACCTGCATGCCTACTTTCAATGACTGGTGTACCATGACACCCATGTCTCGCTGCATCTCCCCATTTCCTAATCGGCCACCATTTAGATAATAGTCTGCCTTCCCGTTTTTGCCACCAAAGTGGATAACCTCACATTTATCCACATTATACTCATCTGCCAAACATTTGCCCACTCACCCAGCCTATCCAAGTCACCTTGCAGTCTCCTAGCATCCTCCTCACAGCTAACACTGCCCCCCAGCTTAGTTTCATCCGCAAACTTGGAGATGTTGCTTTCAATTCCCTCGTCCAGATCATTAATATAAATTGTAAATAGCTGGGGTCCCAGCACTGAGCCTTGCGGTACCCCACTAGTCACTGCCTGCCATTGTGAAAAGGACCCGTTTACTCCTACTCTTTGCTTCCTGTTTGCCAGCCAGTTCTCTATCCACATCAATACTGAACCCCCAATACCGTGTGATTTAAGTTTGTATCCTAATCTCTTATGTGGTACCTTGTCGAAAGCCTTCTGAAAGTCCAGATACAACACATCCAATGGTTCTCCCCTATCCACTCTACTAGTTACATCCTCGAAAAATTCTATAAGATTCGTCAGACACGATTTACCTTTCGTAAATCCATGCTGACTTTGTCCAATGATTTCACCACTTTCCAAATGTGCTGCTATCCCATCTTTAATAACTGACTCTAGCAGTTTCCCCACTACCGATGTTAGACTAACTGGTCTGTAATTCCCCGTTTTCTCTCTCCCTCCCTTCTTAAAAAGTGGGGTTATGTTTGCTACCCTCCAATCCTCAGGAACTACTCCAGCATCTAAAGAGTTTTGAAAAATTATCACGAATGCATCCACTATTTCTGGAGCTACTTCCTTAAGTACTCTGAGATGCAGCCTATCTGGCCCTGGTGATTTATCGGCCTTTAGTCCATTCAATTTACCCAACACCCGACTAACCTGGATTTCACTCAGTTCCTCCATCTCCTTTGACCCGCGGCCCCCTGCTATTTCCGGCAGATTATTTATGTCTTCCTTAGTGAAGACGGAACCAAAGTAGTTATTCAATTGGTCCGCCATATCCTTGTTCCCCATGATCAATTCACCTGTTTCTGACTGCAAGGGAACTACATTTGTTTTAACTAATCTCTTTCTCTTCACATATCTATAAAAATTTTGCAGTCAGTTTTTATGTTCCCTGCCAGTTTCCTTTCATAATCTATTTTCCCTTTCCTAATTAAGCCCTTTGTCCTCCTCTGGTGGTCTCTGAATTTCTCCCAGTCCTCTGGTATGCTGCTTTTTCTGGCTAATTTGTACGCATCATCTTTTGCTTTGATACTATCCCTGATTTCCCTTGTTATCCACGGATGCACTACCTTCCCTGATTTATTCTTTTGCCAAACTGGGATGAACAATTTTTGTAGTTCATCCATGCAGTCTTTAAATGTCTTCCATTGCATATCCACCGTCAACCCTTTTAGAACTAATTGCCAGTCAATCTTGGCCAATTCACGTCTCATACCCTCAAAGTTACCTTTCTTTAAGTTCAGAACCGTTGTTTCTGAATTAACAATGTCACTCTCCATCCTAATGAAGAACTCAACCATATTATGGTCACTCTTGCCCAAGGGGGCACGCACAACAAGTCTGCTAACTAACCCTTCCTCATTACTCAATACCCAGTCTAGAATTGCCTGCTCTCTCGTTGGTTCCTCTACATGTTGGTTTAGATAACTATCCCTCATACATTCCAAGAAATCCTCTTCCTCAGCACCCCTGCCAATTTGATTCACCCAATCTATATGTAGATTGAAGTCACCCATTATAACTGTTTTGCCTTTGTTGCACGCATTTCTAATTTCCTGTTTGATGCCATCCCCAACTTCACTACTACTGCTAGGTGGCCTGTACACAACACCCACCAGCGTTTTCTGCCCCTTAGTGTTTCGTAGCTCTACCCATACCGATTCCACATCCTCCAAGCTAATGTCCTTCCTTTCCACTGCGTTAATCTCCTCTCTAACCAGCAACGCTACCCCACCTCCTTTTCCTTTCTCTCTATCCCTCCTGAATATTGAATATCCCTGGATGTTCAGCTCCCAGCCTTGGTCACCCTGGAGCCATGTCTCCGTGATCCCAACTATATCATAATCATTAATTGCTATCTGCACGTTGAACTCATCGACCTTATTACGAATGCTCCTTGCATTGAGACACAAAGCCTTCAGGCTTGTTTTTACAACGCTCTTACCCCTTATACAATTATGTTGAAAAGTGGCTCTTATTGATTTTTGCCCTGGATTTGTCTGCCTGCCACTTTTACTTTTCACCTTGCTACCTATTGCTTCCGCCCGCATTTTACACCCATCTGTTTCTCTGCTCACCCATTTAAGAACCCCACCACCTCTTATTCTCTGTTTATTATTGTTTTCTTCTTTCCCCCCTACATGTTGGGTCTGAGTGCTTTCCTTCTCTGCCTCCTGCCTCACACACTGTCTAATAGCATTCTCTATTTAAGTCCCTCCCCCCAACCATTCTAGTTTAAAGTCTCCCCAGTAGCCTTTGCAGATCTCCCCGCCAGGATATCGGTCCCCCTCAGGTTCAAGTGCAACCCATCCTTTTTGTACAGGTCGAACCTTCCACAAAAGAGGTCCCAATGATCCAGAAATTTGAATCCCTGCCTTCTGCACCAGTCCTTCAGCCTCGTATTTATCCTCCACCTCGCTCCATTCCTACTCTCACTGTCGCGTGGGACAGGCAGTAATCCCGAGATTGTTACCTTTGCTGTCCTTCTCTTTAACTCCCCTCCTAACTCCCTAAATTCTCCTTTCAGGACCTCTTCTCTTTTTTTACCTATGTCATTGGTACCTATATGTATCACGACCTCGGGCTCCTCTCCCTGCCCTTTCAGGATGTCTTGGACTGCACTCCATTTGCACAATGTACCCGTTCTTAACTTGTTCGTAATAGCTGCTTTGGCAATTAACACATCTTCCTCCATCATTTGGGTGGCACAGTGGCGCAGCTGGTGGAGTTGCTGCATCACAGCGTCGAAGACACAGGTTCGATCCTGACCTCAGGTGCTGTCTGTTTGGAGTTTGCACATTCTCCCTGTGACTGCAGGGTGCTCGGTTTCCTCCCACATCCAAAAGACGTGTGGGTGTGTAGGCTAATTGCCTCTGGTTCAAGGGTTCCCAACCTGGGGTAAATTTTGCCAAGCCAGGGGGTAAATTTGTTGATTCTGGGTTTGTACATATTTTTTCTCATTGACTGACTGTGTTTGGTTGTGCTATACCGGTATCTGTTCATCATTAGTTGTTCATAAATAAGTGAAATAACATTGTTATGTGCTATTAAAGTTGCCAGGGGTAAATGGGATGAAATAGGTTTGGAACCCCTGCTCTCGTGTATAGGAAGTGAGAAAGGGATAACATAGAACTAGTGTGAACGGATGAGCGATGGTTGACATGGACTCGGTGGGCAGAAGGGCCTGTTTCCACACTGTATCTCTAAATCGCATTTGGATATTTTTCCATAGTAACTCCACTGCAAGACATAAAACAAACATGAATGCTCATCCTGTATCCTACACATACAGGTTCGGTTGCAACAACATGATATCTTTTAGTGCAGAATCTTCTTGCAAAGTTTTCAATCAAAGATATGTAGGTCAGCATTCTACATCAGATCATGATTGAGGAACCTTCTTTCAGTAACACACTAAGCCAAGGAGTAGAACGCTGCATTTAGAGCATTGTATTGAGTTTTGGAAAGATGGCAGAGAAGATTTATTGGAATGTTGCCAGGACTTGAGAGCCTGATCTCAAGGGAGAGGTTGGGCAGGCTGGTAGAGAAGTGTATAGTATCATAATGGCCATAGGTAGGGTGAATGCACTGTCCAACCCCCCCTTCCCCCACCCCCGGTAGGGGGACTCAAGAACTGGAAGCCATCAGTTTAAGGTAGGAGGGGAATGATTTAATAGGAACCTGAGGGGCAATGTTTTCCACACAGTGAGTAGTGGATATGTGGAACGAGCTGCCATCTGAAGTAGTCGAGGCAGATTTGATGATAGCATTTAAAATACATTAGGACAGGTACATGGATACGAAAGATTTAGAAGGATATAGACCAAAAGTGGGTAAATGGGACGAGCTTTGATGGGTTATCAAGCTCAGCATGGATGAGTTGGGCTGAGTGGCCTGTTTTCACACTGTCTGACTCTGACTATGGCTCCAGGTTAGGAATGTACGATTACCATCAGGTAACCTAGGAAGGGGACAGAGGGCATGAGACGAGTCCACAATCTAAGGATCCATGAGATGTATTTTTTTATCTTTTCACCTCCAAAGTGGTAATATAAAAATTAAAAATAAAGCTTGCAATTTTTTCTTAACCCTCACTGAAAATGGGATTTGCTATTGAATTAAAATTCACATCCAAACATGCATCACTCGTGCTCTGCTAATCAATGTATGAATTAATGCAGAAAATTCCTCAAAGTGGTGGAAGGCACTCTGTTGTATATTTAACCTGGATTGCACTATGTGAAACAATATGTGAGTCCTATATGGCAATCACACCACTGAGAAAGATCAATCTGTAAAAGCAGTCTTGAACTATTATCTACCTCATTGATGACCCTCGGACGGTCCTTTATTGGACTTTGCTGGCTTTACCTTGCACTAAACATTATCCCCTTATCATGCATCTACACACTGGAAATGGCTCGATTGTAATCATGTATCATCTTTCCGCTGACTGGATAGCACGCAACAAAAGCTTTTCACTGTACCTCGGTACATGTGACAATAAACTACACTGTAAACTGTAAACAATCATGGGATCTAGCATCCAAATCTGGGATAGATTATGGCCAAAGATAGACACAAAAAGCTGGAGTAACTCAGTGGGACAGGCAGCATCTCTGGAGAGAAGGAATGGGGGACTGCTTGGCCCGCTGAGTTACTCCAGCTTTTTGTGTCTATCTTAGGCGCGGCCCTGTCCAGTCGCCGTCATGGCAGCTCCGCGAAAACTGTGTGTAGTTTTAACTTTCATTTTCTTTTTAAACTTATTTCTAAGTTCTAACTCCCTAGTACTAATGAAGTATGGCAGGGAAACCCTCTTAAATCAAAACTATAGCGTAACCGGAGACTTTTTAAACGCTGTACTCACTGATCCAGCGTGGCCAGCAGAGATCAACAGAGGCTGCTGCAACAACAATGGGAGCTCGGCTACAAGGAAAAAACAGAGAAAACATCAAGGTAAGCAGGGGGGGATTCGGATTAGGCTGAGACCCCAAGCCTTTCATCCTCCTCTGCTCAGCATTCTTCTGGTGAATGTTCAGTCCCTGGAAAACGAGCTGGATGACCTCAGGGCGAGGATCAGATTCCAGCGGGACATAAGGGACTGCAACATCCTCTGCCTGACCGAAACATGGCTGACCTTGCTGATTCCGGATCAGGTAATCTGCCCAACCGAGTCCTTCACTGTCCATCGTGCTGACAGAACAGAAGCATCTGGGAAATCCAAGGGTGGAGGAGTCTGCTTCATGACCAATAACAACTGGTGCAACCCTGGAAATATCAAGATGCTTTCCCGTTCCTGCACGCCGGATCTGGAGCATCTGACGATCTCATGCCGCCCATTCTACCTCCCCCGGGAGTTTGGCTCAGTGATCGTCACAGCCGTCTACATCCCACCACATGCGGACACAGAAGTGGCACTATCGGCCCTACACGATGTGCTATATTGACATCAAAACAAGTACCCGCATGCGGCTATGGTGGTAGCTGGAGATTTTAATAAATCAAATCTCAAGAAGGTCATGCCGAACTTCTACCTACACATCACGTGTGCCACCATGGGGGAAATAACATTGGACCACTGCTATACGCCGTTCCGGAAGGGCTACAAGGCCGTTTCACTCCCTCCCCTAGGAAAATCTGACCACGCTGCCATTTTCCTACTGCCAGAGGATAGCTCGGGAAGCGGCAGTGACGAAGGACGTAAAGCGGTGGTTCGACCAGTCAGAGGCCATGCTGCAAGATGCACTGAGCGATGTCGACTGGAATATGTTCCAAGCAAGTTCCAGTGACGTCAGTGAGTTCGCGGAAGTGGTCACGGACTTCATCGCAACAATAGCCGACAACATCGTCCCCACGGTAAGGGTTAGCATCTTTCCGAATCAAAAACCTTGGGTGGACATGTCCATTTGTGTTCCCTTGAATGCTCGCACCACTGCCCACAACTCGGGCCTGGCATCCGGAAACATGGCCGACTACAAGGTAGAGTCCTACCAACTGCGAAGGGCGGTGAAGGACGCAAAAAGGAGGTACAGGGACAAGATGGAGTCACAGATGGAGCAGCAGGACACCAGACGCATGTGGCAGGGGCTATGGACCATAACTAACTACTGGAGCAGTCCCCCCCCCCCCCCTCAACCGGAAGTGCCGGCACCTCCCTAGCTGATGACCTGAACTCCTTCTACGCTCGTTTCGAGATGGGCAACATCACCCCAGGTCTGCCGACTAATGACAATACCGCCAGCGTGCTGGCTATCAAAGCTGAAGGGAGGAATATGCACACATTCTCGTTGTCCGAGCATGACGTGAGGAGGGCTATGACACGGGTGAACACGAGGAAAGCTGCAGACCCCGATGGCATCTCGGGGCGAGTACTTAAGTCCTGTGCTACACAGCTAGCTCCGGTGCTCATGACAATATTCAACCTCTCCCTGGACAGGTCCCTGGTCCCTGCCTGCTTCAAAAGATCCATCATTGTACCGGTACCTAAAAATGCCTCCCCAGCCTGTCTGAATGACTACCGTCCAGTGGCCCTCACCTCGGTAGTCAGGAAATGCTTTGAAAGGCTGGTGAAGAAGCACATCTGTGCCTCCCTCCCTCGCAACATGGACCCGTTACAATTCGCATACCGTCCGAACAGATCCACGGACGATGCGGTCTCCCAGGTTCTGCACACCGCTCTCTCTCATCTTGACAGCCAGAAGGGGGGCTACGTGAGGATGCTGTTCATAGACTTCAGTTCAGCTTTCAACACGATAGTCCCCACCAGACTGGCTAAGAAGCTATTGGAATTGGGGCTCAACACCCCCCTGTGTGCCTGGACCCTGGACTTTCTCTCCACTAGGCCCCAGGTAGTCAAGATGGGGGGAAATACACCGAAGTCCCTCACCCTGAGCACAGGATCCCCCCATGGTTGCGTCCTCAGCCCCCTACTGTACTCCCTGTACACACATAACTGTGTGGCCAGGTTCAGCTCCAACTCGATAATCAAGTTTGCTGATGACACTGTGGTGGTGGGCCTGATCTCCGATAACGATGAGAGGGCCTACCGGGAGGAGGTGGCTGATCTGGCACTCTGGTGTCAGGACAACAGCATCCTCTTGAACATCAAAAAAACTAAGGAGCTGATCGTGGACTTTAGGAGCGCACATCATCCGAGGACGTACACACCATTGAGGATAAATGGGGATACTGTGGATAGGGTGAGCTGTTTTAAATACCTGGGAGTCCACATCTCTGAGGATATGACATGGACATCACACGCTGCAGCACTAGTGAGTAAGGCAAGGCAGCGCCTTTACCACCGCAGGCAATTGAGGAAATTCAGAGTGTCTCTGAGGATCCTCCAGTGCTTCTACTCAGCGGCTGTGGAAAGCATCTTGTCCGGAAACATCACGATTTGGTTTAGGAACTGCTCTGCCCAGGACAAGAAGGCTCTGCAGAGAGTAGTACGTTCAGCCGAACGCACTATGGGAACTACACTCGCCCCCCTGCAGGAACTATACATCAGAAGGTGCAACTCCAGAGCCAATAAGATCATAGGTGACCCCTTCCACCCCTGCAACGGACTGTTCCAGCTGCTACGGTCAGGCAAACGCCTCCGTTGCCATGCTGTGAGAACGGAGAGGTTGAGAAGGAGTTTCTACCCAGAGGCCATTAGGACTGTAAACTCCTACCTCACCAGGGACTAACTTTAGTACCATTCTACTGGGTTTTTTTAATTGCTTTTTTTTTCCTTTTTCCTTCCTCCCACAATATGTAATATGTAAAAGAATATGTGATTTTTCTTCGGAGTCACGTCAGTGACTACGTGAAGTAGACCCGTCAGGGCGCATGCGCATCATTACGTCGGTCGCATTGGTGCACGGACAGCGGGAGGACAGAGCTCCTCCCGTGGTAAGTACTTTTAGAGTATTTTTAAAGAGTTTTAAAGCTCCAGCTAAGTGAGAAACTTAGCTGGAGTAAAAGAGTTTCCTTTACTGTGGTGCTGTGCTCTGTGTTTTGTCACAGGCAGCACCATGGTGAAGACGAGCAGGGGAGGACAGAGCTCCTCCTGTATCAAGTACTTTTAAAGTACTTTTATAGTTTAAAGCTCCAGCTAAGTGGGAAACTTAGCTGGAGGGAAACGTTTCTTTTTTGTGGTGCTCTGTTTTTTTATTATTACAGGCAGCACCATGATGAAGACGACCAGGGGAGGGCAACCGCAGGTAAAGCATAGGAGAGCCGCGGGAATGCGGTTTGTGAGCGGCTGCCTCGTACCCCTGCACAGTCGCCGACAGGGAGTGGGGCGACTTCAGACTCAGTGCTAAAAAGCACCAAAGCCAACGCCTGTCGGGCGTAAGGCACGGGGAAGTCTGGGAGGCCCTCGGACTCAACTGAGTCGGGCCACAACGAGCCTGTACGGGGCTGGAGACATTTTAAAACGGTTCTCCCAAATGGAGCACCTCATCCAGAGGTTGCTCCAGAAACGCACACTCCGGGGGGGAGGAGTTGTGTGGGCGGTAGGCTGCAGAAAGACCACGCCGGCAGCACCTAGTAGAGGGCTGCTTAAAGCACCCTCATGCATGAGGTGAGTGCAGAGGGTCAGCTAAGTTCTGACCCCGACTGACGGAGACTTGGAACTTAGCGAAGAACGGCCGTTGTCAGAGGTCCTTTCTCTGGCAGCACGATTCGCTGTCCAGTCAGAGTATGGAGTGCCACTGGGAGAAGAGCTGGCCTCCACGATAGGGTCAGCTCAGTTCTGACCCGACTCTGACGGAGACTTTGTTGACTAGCGAAGAACGGCCGTTGTCAGAGGTCCATTCTCTGGCAGCATGATTCGCTGTCCTGTCAGAGTATGGAGTGCCACTGGGAAAGCGAAGACGGCCGTTGTCAGAGTTCCCATCTCTGGCAGTACGATTCGCTGTCCAGTCAGTCTGGAATCACCAAGAGACCGGGGTAACTGCGAGTTGCTGAAGGTGCCAGCAGTGAACCAGGTGATATGGAGCCAGACGGGCGTGGGCGTGCAGTGCCCAGGAGATGAAGCTGCAGAGAATCCTGAAATTAATTGGCTCAGGAATCACGGCGTTCGTGAGAACGGTGGATGGAGGGCATGTGTCGGAGACGCATCAAGAGGTACTAGGGTTGCTTTGTAGCACCCATTTTTTAGATAAATTGTCTCAGGGAAAGTGCCATTCGGCCCACCATTAATTCCAAGATTGCAGTATTTTTCCAGCCTAGCAACATACAGCTGGCCAACCTACTCTTCGGGGAGGACCTCGCCAAGAGTGTCAAGGACATGGATGACGAGGCAAAGACGGTGGGCTTGATCAAGCCACTGGCAGTCGCCAAGTTTCTAAAAAAGAAAGTACACCTACAAACGAAGCGGGAACATGGTCAAACATCCACCAAGTACCAAGGAGGTAGGTGGGCCTGGTTCTCAGGTGCACATATCAAATGTGACTCAACTTAAATCTGGGGTACATTACATCTGTTTCTGGGATGAATGGAAGCAAATTACCTTAGCTCTGTTTATACAGAGTGTTATTCAAAGGTTTCGAATGGATTTCAATCCAAATTGTGATTTGCACATTGAGCATGTTCTTGGGAGAACTATTCAGTTTCATTAACAGAACAGATGGATGTTCAGACTGCGCTTGCAAGCTTATGTGATAAAGGTGTAATGGTAAAGTTGGTTCACCAACCCCATCAATTTGTGTCTAATATTTTCCCAGGCCAAAAAAGGATGGGGGATGTAGTATAGACATTGTAAGATGGAATTGTCACTGCCAAGCAACTGGGTCAAGAGGATGCTATATGGCGACTATAGACCTTAAAGATGCGCATCACTCAATGTCTGTTTATTTGCAGGATAAGGATATTTGAAATTCCCCTGGATGGATCAACTATGGCAACAAAATTGTTAAAACCTATAATAGGCATGCTGAGAGGCCAGGGTCAGGTGCTCATGGCTTATCTCGATATCTTGATTACAGGGGTATCCAAGACAACAGCTGAAGTAACAGGTGATAGTTGTTAAATCCAATTTTCAAAGATTGGGCATTATTCATCCAGAGGAATCCAAATTAACACCTGACTATTTGGGTCACAATTGATTCAATTAAGTGACTCTGCCCAGGGAAAAAGGGTAGAGCTAATTGACAGGTGTATCAAGCTAATGGAGGCATTAAGGATACATTCGGGTCATTATAGATACATAGATACATAGAAAATAGGTGCAGGAGTAGGCCATTCGGCCCTTCGAGCCTGCACCGCCATTCAATATGGTCATGGCTGATCATCCAACTCAGTATCCCGTACCGGCCTTCTCTCCATACCCCCTGATCCTCTTAGCCACAAGGGCCACATCTAACTCCCTCTTAAATATAGCTTAATAGACCTATGCAGTTATCAGTAAAGGCTATTTTCTGATTTGCAATGGTGGATTCACCATGTGTCCAGAAGTTACAGCAAGGTATGCTTGACCAGCCTTCCATGATTTTGCAGATGAATGTCAGTGCACTCGGGTGAGGTGTCACAGATACGCGTTTCAGCTGTGGAGGCAGATGGACTGAGCAAGAGGCATTGCTTCTGCAGACATGGGCAATTAACTATTAAGAGGCTTATTGCTCTAACAAATGTAATCTGCATGTTCAGTTTCAGATTGACAATAATACGCAAGTGGCATATATATGAATGGCATCGATGGAATCAAGTCGGTATTTTGTGACAGATTGGCTAATCAAATTTGGGCCTGGTGCATTGGAAAAGATATTTCAGCTATTTATCTACCAGGTAGATTCTACATAGTAGCAGACGCCAAGTCACGAAAGTTCCATGACAACATAGATTGGATGTTGAATCAGGTGTTCAATAATATAGTACTTGTATATGAATGCCAGATATCGATTTGTTTTGCATCAAGGTTCAACCATCAGCAGCCTAAATAGGTTTCATGGGAACCAGACCAGGTGGCAGTTGCAATTGATACTTTGACGTTACATTGGGGTGGGATGTTTTATATATCTTCCTACCATTTTGCCTAATAGGTCGGAGTCTGCAAGAAATCAAGCAGGATGCCGCTTTGGGGGTGCTTGTAATACCTAATTGGCCGAATCAAGCATGGTTCCCTTTGATGTTATAGTTAGGGATCCAACCTCTTTTTGGTGGTTCCCAAGCGTAGGAATTGACTGGAGCATCCGCTAACAAGTGGAAGTCATCTGTTATGTGATTGTATTGACTTGTTAATTTGCAGGTTTTAAGAAGGCCATACCTGGAGCAAGGATTGTCTGGGTGAACGGTGGACATGCTCACTGTAGCCTGGAGAAAGAGTACTCAAAAGGGGTATATTACTTATGTAAAAAATGGGAGCAATATTGTGTACAAAATAATATTGACTATACTACTGCAGGTATTGTGGATATTTAAGAGTTCCTGTTGACACTCTACGATGATGAGGGTCTCAGTTATAGCACCATTAATACAGCTTTAAGTGCTTTGTCCTCGTATGATTTTGATGGGGTCAGGAAAGATCCTATTAGGTTTCATCATATCAGAGATGGATTGATGAAAGGAATTTCAACTCTAAACCTCGTAAACCCAGGTATATGATGATCTGGGATGTAAGTGTGGTCCTCAAGATGCTTCGACAGTAGGTTCCTGTCATGTCTCTGAATTTGCCAAACTAATCATGAAAGTGGTCATGCTCTTGGCATTGGTTCAGCATAGCAAGTGCAGATTTTGCAAAAACTTCTGCTAGACAGGATGGAAGTTGCTGAAGAGAATGTTATGTTATATAATTGCGTCCTGCTTAAGCAGAGCAGGCCAGGTATCACAGGTTTGTTAAAATTGTGTTTCAGCATAACCTACTGATCCATGTTTATATGTAATGGCACATTTATTTTCATTATATTGAAGCTATAAAGACCTTAAGAAATGTGGAAACAGCATTGTTTATCAGTTACATGAAGCCACACAGGAGAGTGTCAGTGCAGACTATCTCAAGGTGGTTTAAAGCAAATGTTGATTAAGGCAGGTATTAACACTGAAGTGTATATATCCTTTTTCCATTAGTGCAGCAGCAACGTCGTCGTCTATGGCGATGGATGTTCACAGCGGCCATATTTTTATAGGTGCCGGGTGGTCAAATGAATTTTTTTTTTTTTAATTACCATCGCCGATCGCCGATCGGAGAGAGGCTGTTTGCAAATTCAGGATTAAGTCCTGTTTAGTTTCCCCTGGGATAGAGGGATTACTGGTTGTTTTGATTATTCAAATCAATTGTTACTGCATTGTAGATGGTTTATGCATGCAACCAATAATATAGCTACCTCAGTACTACTAACCACACCTTAGTTATCAAGTATAAGAACTCTCTCTCTCTCGCTTGCTCCCCCCCTGGTTCCAGCATGATGACAGACTGGGTGCAGTCAGTGCTGGAATGTGTTTAACCTGTGTTATCATTAAACGTTAAGTAAAGCTACAAGTGAGTCAGACTTAACCTCTTTACATGGTGTCAGAAGTGGGATTAATACACACCCGTATCTCGTTCTTGTCCTTTTTCAGGGTTGCAACCATGGTGGAGACCCACTCGGTTGGCTCGCTAACTGCTTCCAGCACCCCCATTGTGACCATGCTCTTCAGCATCGATTCCACTTTGTCCTTTAAAGCGAGGGATACTCTATGAGGTGCACGGACCACTGGCACCACCTTAGGGTCGGTGACGATCTTGTAGACGAGGGGCAGTTTGCCCAGCTCATTATCGAACAGGTCCGGGTACTCGGATATCGGATCCATCAGCACCTGTACTTCACGGACAGTACGGTCGAAGGACACTAGTCCGAGGTCCTGGCACGCCTGGTTGCCCAACAGAGTCACACAATCAGAGTCAAGGACATAGAACATGAGAGGCCGCGATGACTTTTTCAGCACGCAATTAAAGGTGGCCTTTCCCACAGGTTTCAGCACCTCGCCCCCATAAGCACGTAAAGTCGAACGGTCTGACGTCAGTAGCTCATTATGCCTAATCTTTCTGAACAGGCTTGTTGACATAACATTGACCTTTGCCCCCGTGTCGAGCTTAGCTGTGAAAGGACAGTTGTTGACAGTAACGAGGACCGATGGATCGGGGAGGCGAGCAGGTGCATGTAGGAGTGTGAAAACACTAGCATCTCCTTGAGAATTAATTGGCTCAGAGTCGTGGGCAGTGTCGAGAGAGGTCTGGGAACCAAACTCGCTATCAACTTGAGCCAGGTTGTTTAATACTTGTCTAGGAGCTGGGGGTAAATTCCCACGGGAACGGCAAACCGCCGAGAAGTGATTCAATTTCTTGCAGAAATTGCATGATTTACCGTAAGCCGGGCACTGCGACTGTATCGAATGTACATAATTGCAATTAGGGCACCTTTTAACCACCCGTCCTCCGGGGACGTAGCCTGCCCACGGCGCGGGTCTAGAGTTGTCTATTTTAGGACGCGGTCTGTTGAGACCAGTTAAGTTGACCGATCGACCAACAGCATCCCGTTGTCCGAACAACGGGTCAACGACTTCAGCCAACCTGCATGCATGCATTGCGTCGGTCAGAGTAAGATCTGGCCTTCTCAATAGCTCTGATCGCAATTTCTGATCCAGCATACCTGTCACTAGAATGTCCCTGGTAAGCTGGTCAGTCATGTTTTCAAATCGGCACCTCTGGGCGAGATATCGCAGATCCGCAATAAAGCATTCAACAGGTTCATCAGGCTGCTGCTTTCTCGTAAAAAACTTGGCTCGCTCTAAAATACAGTTATAGGGCAGGTCGCAAATTTCAGCAAACGTTCGCAATAGACATACCGGATCGTTGGCAGACTCCGCAGGTACTTGAACCTGATCGTTTGCATCCTGGACCGCGGGATCATAGGCGAAGGCTCGTGCTCTCCTCATGGCATCGGGACCAGCAAGGTTCAGTAGGAGAGAAGCTTTAACAATGTCAGGATCATTGCGATGAACGATATTAATGTAATGTGTGAAGTCCATTTCAAAAGTCGCCCAGCGTTCAGCTATGTCAGCATCAAAGACTAGGGGCGAGGGTTTGCGGCACGAGGATGCCATGACAAAAGGTACAAAACTCCGATAAAGCAACACTTTCAAAGAAATATAAACCGATAAACAGGAGGCGCGCGTTTTAACTTGCTGCTCATTAGGGCTCCTTATGCTCCTCCGTTGCGGTTCCTACCTGCTGCTGTTGATCACCCTGCTGCTCCATGCATGCCCCAGTCCCCTCGCTTATTGCAGTCTCCTTCTCCGTTGCCGCCTGGTTTTGGCCGGGCAGCTTCATCTCCTGCACGTCCTCCTCCCTTCACGTCCTTGCCTGCTTCCGTTACGCCTTCTCTTCTTTCCGATGGGGGGGGGGGGAGGCGCTGTACGTATGCGTTCGGGTCGCATTGTTAAGCCGCCTGTCTGCTACGGTGACTTTGTTTAAACTCGCATGTTTATTGTAATGACCACCCCAATCGGCTCCAATTGTATTTGATTTCTAAGGGGAAGGATGTAGATGGTTTATGCATGCAACCAATAATATAGCTACCTCAGTACTACTAACCACGCCTTAGTTATCAAGTATAAGAACTCTCTCTCTCGCTTGCTCCCCCCCTGGTTCCAGCATGATGACAGACTGGGTGCAGTCAGTGCTGGAATGTGTTTGACCTGTGTTATCATTAAATGTTAAGTAAAGCTACAAGTGAGTCAGACTTAACCTCTTTACATGCATGATATTCACATTTCATGTTTAACGCATTATTGATTGTTTCTCATCGAAAGTCAATCAATGCAGAGAGAAGCCGGGATTTGTATCTGCGGCATAAAATCACAGAGCTTTGAACCCTTCACATAGTTACTAACGTGACTCCGAAGTAAAATAGTAAGATTAAACGAGAACTTACCAAGTTTGAAGTTTGATCTTTATTTTATGAGGAGTTACGTTGGTGATTACGTGCCCGCCACGCCCAACCATCTCTCATAAAAAAGGTCATATGATAGTTCTCATGTTGCTCATCTTAATATGTTACTTCAAATATTGTGTTATCTGTGATTTCATACCGCTGCTTTGAAGATTGACGTGGAAGGCGTCCTGACGGGTCTTCACGTAGTCACCAACGTAACTCCTCATAAAATAAAGATCAAACTTCAAACTTGGTAAGTTCTCGTTTAATCTTACTATTCTGTTCCATTCTGTTTGTAGTTTGTTTTTTGCACAAAGTCCGCGAGCATTGCCACTTTTCATTTCACTGCACATCTCGTATGTGTATGTGACGAATAAACTTGACTTGACTTGTGTCCATCTTCCGTTTAAACCAGCATCTGCAGTTCCTACCTATAGGCCATTTGACACTCAGTGATTTATTGTAAATAACACCAATTGCTTCCCTAAACAACCTTGGAATTAAAGGTGCCACGAGCATTATGAGTTGAAATAACCTCTTATCCCAATTCCTTTTCTTTGGATTCTATAGATAGAAATGAAAATATGAATAAATGTTCTTAAAACATCTGTAACATTTAATCCCCCCAGCATCACTATTAGTGTGATAAATCCACAATATTCTGGAGTTTAATCCAATATTTCTGTCAAGACTGATCTTTGTTTAATGTCCTCAGAATTGACCTTTTTCCAGGATTTGTGAAGTCAGTCTCAAAATAAAATGATATGAAATAGAAAGATGTTAAATTGAAAATTCAATTCAAATGTTTATTTCTGGAAAATCGAATATGGCGGGGTCGTTTAGTTGGGTGCACAAACTGTTTCAAAGGTTAGTAGGATTACTTAAGTGCAAATGGTATTATATAACTTGAACTGACATTATGTCATTCACAAAATGCCAAATGCACTTTGGTTTTGCAAAAGTCTAATCAACCATCTTGTTTTTACAGCTTCAACGCAGATTGTTTGTTACAAGTAAGTTCTGGGTAATGCTCAGCATTTATAAGACACACTGTTCAGTGTTAGTTCGGATCAGTGGTACAATTCTCGCCCACAGTCACAGCATTGTGATGTTCCAAGGG
Source organism: Malacoraja senta (assembly GCA_038087875.1). Taxonomy (NCBI): domain Eukaryota; kingdom Metazoa; phylum Chordata; class Chondrichthyes; order Rajiformes; family Rajidae; genus Malacoraja; species Malacoraja senta. The sequence goes on along the minus strand of CM075977.1, from coordinate 73,460,938 downwards.
GACCCAGGAGATTTGCACCAGGGTACGCCCATGGTCACGTCCAGTGTGGGGAGTATTCCCAGTACCACTGTCTGAAGAAGGGTCTTGACCCCCGAAAAGTCACCAATACATGTTCTCCAGAGATGCTGCCTGACCTGCTGAGTGACTCCAGCACTCTTGTGTCCATGTTGTGCATTTCTGGCAATATTCCCTTATGGTGAGTCAAATCATGAGTGTTTAATTGTCATATGTACCAACAATGGAATAATGAAATTCTTACTTGCAGCAACGTAGCAGCCCTATAAACACAATACTCATAGATAACATCGAATAAATAAAAATCAATAAATTAATACCCCTGATACTTGACCATAAAAAGCCTGAAGTCCTTAGTCCAACCAAAGACAGTCCATAGTTCATAATTTAGTTAGTGTTTTATTAGGTCATAAGGTCATTAGTGACAGGAGCCGAATTCGGCCCATCAAATCTACGCCATTCAATCATGGCTGATCTATCTATCCCTTCTCCCCATAACCCCTGATGCCCATACTAATCAAGAATCTTTTTATCTCTGTCTTAAAAATATCCATTGACGGCCTCCACAGCCTTCTGTGGAAATGAATTCCATAGATTCACCACCCTCTTACTAAAGAAATTCCTCCTCATTTCCTTCCTTTAGTTCTGTGGCTATGACCTCTAGTCCTAGACTCTCCCACTAGTCGAGATATCCTCTCCACATCCACTCTATCCAACACTAGTTTTGTAGCGTTCAAGAGCCTGGCCCTCTTCTTCTTGCAAATGAAACATAAACCAAAGGAATAGTTAGATCTCAAGCCGGGTGTTGAGCAGCCAGGTTGTTGTCGCTACGTCAATATCTGCCAGGCCCTGAGCTCCATTTGGTGGGTGGTAGAGCGGGCACCCAGAGATGACATGGTTGGCTGTCTGTTGTTCTGGTCCGCATTCACAGGCTGGGCTCTGGCGGAGTCCCCATCTCCACATGCTGGCATTGAAATGCTCAATTCCAGTACAAAATCTGTTGAGCTTCACCCATGCTCCTCTGGGGAGGTCAGACCCTGGACAGCTTTTATCTGGTGAAGAGCTAGCTGTGTAATGTAGATGAGGTTGCCAGGAGATGAGAGCCTGGTGATTGTTAGGAAGATTCTTTGACCTGGAGATCATGGTTTTCTGACACCAATACCTATGACATATTAAACCAGTGAGAATGGTCCAGTCAAGAAGGAGGAGCATGTTTAGTTATTCAGAGTTATGATTTGAATCTAGAGGAGGGGTGTTCCGGAGTGATTTACAACCTAATGGCAGCAGTAAGACTGTGGTAACATGTTTTCTGCACATAGGCACAGGCTATTTGATCACAAATTTCTCATGGGAACCTATGAATCACAATAGTTCCCATTTCACCTTGTTATTGTCCAGCATGGCCAGAAATCTCACAGCCCAGGTTCGTCAACGCTGAGGATTTCGCTGAAACGGGGAGCAGAATTTTTGCAGCGTTGGGGCACACAGGGGATGAACCCAGTGAAAGTAGTGCAGGAGGGACAAAAGTTCTTCACTGTATCTCGGTACACAAATTCACAAGTTCACCAGTTATAGGAGTAGAATCAGACCATTCGGCCCATTGAGTCTACTCCGCCATTCAATCGTGGCTGATCTCTGCCACCTCATCCCATTTTCCTGCCTTCTCCCCATAACCCTTGACACCCGTTCTAATAAAGAATGTGTCTATCTCTGCCTTAAAAATATCCACTAATTTGGCCTCCACAGCCCTCTGTAGCAATGTGTTCTACAGATTAATTACCCTCTGACTAAAGAAGTTCCTCCTCACCTTTTTAAAAGTGTCCTTTAATTCTGAGGTTAAGACCTCTGGTCCTAGACTCTCCCATGAGTGGAAACATCCTCTCCGCATCCACTCCTCCCTACCACAACATCCACACCCACACACGCCCCTCCCACACACACCCTTCCCCCCTCCCACACACACCCCCCTAACCCCCACCCACACACGCACCCCCCTCCCCCACACACCCCCCTCTCCCCCTCCCACATCCTCCCTCCACCCCCACACCCCACCCACACACACACCCTCACACACACGCCCCCATCCCACATCCCTCCTCCCCCCTCCCACACCACTCCAGTCCACACACACCCCTCCCCTCCCACACCACACACCACTGCCCCTACATGCCCCTCCCCCACCCACCCCTCCCCCCCCTACACCCCCTGCCCACACACACCCTCCCTCCCCTCCCACCTCACACCCCCTCCCCCCGCCACACACGGTGGAATATTGCGTTGGGGGAGGGGGACCCAACGGGTCCGCGCTTGGTCTACTATAATCTATATATATATATATATATATATATACTAGACTAAGTGGGACCCGTTGGGTCCCATGTTCACATGGGAGGGCTGGAAGCAATATTCCACCTCTCCACCAATTCCAATAGCGGTGGCCAGTGGGGGGGGGGGGCTTTCTGGAGCGCTGGTATGGGTGTTGTTTGCTGCAGGGCCTGCTTGTTTCCAGAGGTCTAGTATGGACATTGTGGGCCAAATGGATTCTTGGGGTGGCAGCTCAGTGCCTCAAGCCTGATGTGCTGGCAGCTCACTCACGGCTGGTGGGCTGGCAGTTGACTCATGGCTATTCCTTGAAATTCTATTTCAAGCAGAGTGCAAGGCCACCAAATTCAAATCCATTTGTGCAAATGGTTGTTTGGGTGGTTTTTGGGTTGATGTAAAAAGGCAGTGCAAATGGTTATTTTGGGGGGGGTTGGGTTGAAGTAAAAAGGCAGTACAAATGGTTGTTTGTGGGGTTTGGGGGTTGAAGTAAAAAGGCAGTGCAAATGATTGTTTGGGTTTTTTTTGGGTTGAAGTAAAAAGGCAGTGAAAATGGTTGTTTGGGGGGGTTTTGAGTTGAAGTAAAAAGGCAGTGCAAATGGTTGTTTGGGGGGTTTGGGGGTTGAAGTAAAAAGGCAGTGCAAATGAATGTTTGGGGGGGTTTTGGGTTGAAGTAAAAAGGCAGTGCAAATGGTTGTTTGGGGGGGGTTTGGGTTGAAGTAAAAGGCAGTGCAAATGGTTGTTTGGGGGGGGGGGGGTTTGGGTTGAAGTAATAATGTCACCCAACCATTTGCACTGCCTTTTTACTTCAACCCAAACCCCCCAAACAACCATTTGCACTGCCTTTTTACTTCAACCCAAAAAAAACCCAAACAACCTTCTGCATTGCCTTTTTACTTCAAACCAATCATATTTTCATTTTCAAACCACATTAAGGGCACTCACAGTTGAGTAGACATGTGTTCAGTGTTATTCAGAGCTCAGAGAGACGTGAACCTCTCGCTTCCTCCATCTTGCAGAGACTGAGTGAGGCACACCACCTCTGGGTTTTATAGTCCCCCTTCCACCAGCAGGGGCAGCAGAGAGAATGGCAACATTTTTTAAAACATTAATATATCTCTGATTTTTCATCGATGGGAAAAATCCTCCAGTCCAGGCAGGCGGAGGGGGGCTCTGAGCGAGGTGGCCATAAATGACAGCCGTAGGTGGCGGCGTTCTCTCAGAAATCACAGCACAGCGAGCCAAAAGCGGTCAAGATCAGACTTTTAGAGAGAGAGAGAGAGAGAGAGAGAGAGAGAGGTAAAACATTAATTGGTGCATTTTGGGACATATGGCAATAAAACATTCTTGACTCTTGAATCATCAAGTACTGTGGCAGATGGCTGTAGACGGGGATGATATGGTGGGGACGGTGGGTGGGGGCGTTGCAAGCCGGCGCCCTGTCAGCAGCGTGTTAGTTTTTTTCAACTTGTTTTATTTTTTTTGTATGTTTTAAAGTATGTTTTTAATGTTTCTTTGTGTGTCTTGTGTGGGGGTGAGGGGGAAACCGTTTTGGTCGCCTCCTGCATGGAGAGGCAACCTTTTCCATGTCGCCTCCCCCGTGGCCTAACAGCAAGTATCGGTGCGGCCTTTCCCGGAGACGCGCCCGGGGCTTCAGCGGCGGGCGCAGCGCGGACTCTCGGCGTGGAGCGGGCGAGCCCTCGCTGGGGCTTGCCGGAGTGGAGCGCTCCGTTTCGCTGGCCCGCAGCAGCCGGCAGCCTGAAGCCGCGGTCTGCAGAGCTCCAGCTGGCGCGGCGTCCACAGCCCGGGATCCCTCGTGGGGGACCCGGGAGAAGAAGCCACTACTGCCGGCCCACGGCCTACTTCTACCGCGGGCCTGCCGTGGACTTGCCATCACCCCTGGAGGGGAGCTTCGACCGCCGGCCCTGCAGTCTGCGGTGCTTCTGGCTGCGGTGCGGCGGGGACTTTAAATCTTCGACCGCCGGCCTGCGGCCTACACCATCTTGAAGCCGCGGTCTCCGGTGGGGAAGAGCCGACTCTGGACTTATCTGGACTTACCTTGTCTAAACATCTGGACGCCCGCAGCGGCGGCTGCGGAGGGTTGAGGTCCCGACCACGGGGGAAAAATGGAGGAGGACTGGCCAAATGTTGTGCCTTTCACCACAGTGATGAATGCTGTGGTGGATGTTTGTGTTAAATTTTTATTGTGTATTGTGTGTTCTTTATCATTGTACCGCTGCTGGCAAATTCATTTCACTTGCACTTTATGTACAATGTGACGAATAAAACTGTATTGTATTGTATTGTATGGGGTGTCATTTGGGTGTGGGGTTCAAATATCTGTATGATAACACTACATGTATCCATCCATTGCTACAAGTACGACTGCCATACTTCCCTTGTGGCAGAAAATTCCAATGATCAGGCTCATCTTGCATGCACAGAATCACTAAAACTCTACGTGGATTGTCTAACTGAGGTGACAAGCCATCTTATTCCTGCATTTTCAGAACTGCCTTTCGCATCACAGTCTCTGAGCTATGAGTGAACTCCAAGGAGTTAGTGCTGGAAAAAAAAACCACACCTGACAATTCAGGCTCAGCGCAGTGAGACAAACTGACATATCATAAAAAAAAGTTGTGATTCAGCTGAGAATTTTATTTTTATGGATAGTAGGCAACATCGCAGAAAAATCTTATAGTTTTGTGCCCTGCATGGTGGTTTTGATAGGAAAGAAATTGTTATGACGCCATTTCATCTTGGACATGGCACAGTACCTGAATGAAACACCTGTGGTTCCTGCCCAGGCAAGCTACCCTGTTCTAGATAAAGGAGGGCCATTCATACTGATCACCTGAACTCGGAGGTGTTGCACTTGGACAGGTACATGGATAGGACCAAACACTGGCAAATAGGATGAGCTTGGATGGAGTATTTTGGCAGCTTGGATGAATTGGACTGAAGAACCTGTTTTTCCATGCTGTATCACTTTAAGCGAGTTGGATTGCATACTGTGGACTGACATCAGCTCAGATCATGAGGCCCTGCCCCAGAACACCCTGATTACCTTAGATAACTTTAAAAACCTGTTCAAATAAATTAAAAAAATATAATTTTATTTTTTAAAGTTTTTTTTACAAGATTTATAACAACATTCAAAAGATATTTGGACAGATACATGAACCATGAAAAGTTTAGAGAAATATGGGCCAAATGCAAATTTGCAAAAACCAGGTGGAGCTAGTGTAGATGGAAGATAGACACAAAATGCTGGAGTAACTCAGTGGGTCAGGCAGCATCTGTGGAGAAAAGGAATAAGTGACATTGCGGGTTGAGATCCTTGATCAAACTGCCGAGTGCAGATGGGGTAGCTTGGTCAGCATAGGCAAGTTGGGCCAAAGGGCCTGTTCCCAAGCTTTATGACTATGATTCTAAGTTTAGAAAATAATTTGGAATATAAAATTACAGAAAATAATTAGGAAATAATTAGGTAAACCACTTACTTATAGTTGAATAGTTGACCTTTTTAAATGTTCTCTCCATAGATGCTGCCTCACCCGCTGAGTTCCTCCAGCATTTTTGTCTACCTTAGATATCCTCAGATATCCCCACTTATGAATTGGCTTTCTTCATCACAGTGCTTCCATGTTGTAGTTCTGCATTTCAAATATTTTGAGGTAAAGGAGTTTTAAGTGAGGACCATGGAAAGGAATTTTAGCTACTTGAGCCTGTTCTGGCATTCATTGAGGTCATGTTGATTTGGGTAGTTCTCTACAAACCCAAATCACTTAAATTCTCGATAACCATCCGGAGGAGGCACGGTGGCGCAACAGTAGATTTGCTGCCTTATAGCTCCAGGGACCCAGGTTCAATCCTGACTCCGGGTGCTGTCTGTACAGAGTTTGTACGTTCTCCTCATGACAGTGTGGGTTTTCCCTGGGTGCTCCGGTTTCTTGCCACACTCTGAAGAGGTACGGCTTTGGTAAAATTGTACATTGCCCCCAGTGTGTAAGATAGTGCAGTGTATGGGGATCACTGGACGGCGTGGACTCGGTGGGTCGAAAGGACTTTTTCCGCGCTGTATCTCTAAACTAAACTAAACCAATGATACTGTAGATGGTTTATGCATGCAACCAATCACATAGCTACCTCCCCACTACTAACCCCGCCTTAAGTATCATTTATAATAACGCCTGCTTCTCCTTCTGCGCAGTACAGTAGCAGACTGGAGTCCGTGACTACTCATGTGATGTTTAACTCTGTATACTTATTAAAGACTATTATAATGCTACACGTGTGTAATGACTATTTACATGGTGGTGTCAGCCAGTGACTTCTCGCGTCTCCTGTTTATCGGTTTTTATTTCTTTTGCTAAGTTTTTATTTTCATTTTGACAATGGCTTCCTCTTGCCGAAAGCCTGCTCAGCTCGTCTTCGATTCGGACATCGCGGAGCGCTGGGCTACTTTCGAACTGGACTACCGCCACTACATGACTATTGCTCATCGGAACGAGCCCGATGAGGTCAAAGCCTCACTTCTTCTCAACCTTGCCGGCCCCGACGCCATGAGAAGAGCCAGGACCTTCAATTATGCCACAGCTGTCCTGGTACCCATGGAAACTGCGGAAGACCCGCATGTACTGCTACGCAAGTTCGGGGAGATTTGTGACCTACCCTCTAATCGTATTTTAGAAAGGGCGCGATTCTTTACTCGCAAGCAGTTGCCCGGTGAGCCTGTTGAGCGCTTCATTGCTGATTTACACTACCTAGCCCAGAGGTGCAGGTTCGAAGCTATGACAGACCAGCTAACTAGAGACATTTTGGTGACAGGGATACTCGATCAGAAACTGAGATCAGAGCTCCTCCGCCGACCTGACCTGACCTTAAACGAAGCCATGCATGCCTGCAGATTGGCTGAGGCCGTTGACCCGCCAGACAGTCAGCGTGATTCGGACACTAAATCTATCAACCTGACTGGGTTCAATAGACCGTGACCCCGATCTGATAATGCTCAATTTGTGTCTCGGCCCGGCCCCGCATCTGGTGGTGAACCCCCCAAATGCCCGAACTGTAACTGCATACATCCCAGGCAGTCGCCATGCCCTGCCTTTGGTAAAGCCTGCAACTATTGCAAGAAATTAAACCACTTCTCTGCTGCCTTTCGTTCTCGTGGGAATGTGCCACGAGCTTCCAGACCTAACCTAAACATGCTGATGCAAGCTGATAACATGTATAGTTCTCCGTCCTTGCTCGACGCTGCACACGCTGACGATCCAATTATCTCGCAAGGGGAGGCGAGTGTGCATTCACTCCTTCACGCACCTGGCCGACTACCCGATCCAATGTCCTGATAACTGTCAATCAATCTCACATTAAATATAACTAATTAACCTTGTATCAATTGAATTTTGTGCAAAAGAAGTCCAAACATCTTTCGTTCTGTTGTGCAGATGATGGCAGCTTTGCAGCTTTGCAGAGGAGAAGGGAGATCAGCCTCTGAATGGAGGGAGTGACTAACAATATCAGTTAACATGGAGCTTGAGAAGAGAAGCTGGATACTGTAATAAGATCAAGCTGGAGTGGTTAGATTTCCTGGAGAGGATGAGTTCAGTGAGGTGTGAAGATAGATGAGAGGGGAACATTGGAAATATGATGAACTTGGGGACGAAAAGCATAGTTCCTGTGGTTGGACGTAGGTTGTCACCGGGTGATGATGTTGGTGAATTCCATTGGCGACTACCTACGTCAACCTACGTCAACCGGCGACAGGTACCGGCGACTGGACTCCCCCTACGACAATGTCTATGACAACCTACCAAATTGTCGACATCAAGCTACGACCCTGTCGGCGACAACTGAAGACAATTCAGTCGCTGGTACCTGTCGCCAGTTAACGTAGGTAGACGTAGGTAGTCGGCAATGGAATTCACCGATGTCATCACCCGGCGACAACCTACGTCACCTGGTGACAACCTGTGTCATCCTGGCGATTACCTACGACAGCACCTACGATAGGAGAAGACAAGCAACGTCAAGCCCACAGTCGCCGAAAGGTTGACAAGAAAAACATTACGACTCTTTAGGCGACTTGAGGAGACTACTCTTGACCATACAGGCATCACCCCACGGCCATGTGAAAACAGCCTAGTCGCATGTAGTCGCCGAAAAAAATTGCCTGTGGGACATGGGGTTATGACTCACCATCAGCTCCTTAGAGCATTTTGTGGCCCCTAAGCAGAGGGATTTGAGGTGAAATACAGCCTCACTTACATTGCAATAAGAAGCAGTTCTCACTCTAGAATAACCCAAACCGTTGTACAACGATTCAAAATGGTGGGTCCAGGGGAAAATGCTTTGTCATGTAAAGAAAGATTATAAAATTATCCTCACCCATCACTGCAAAAACAAAAATGTTTAAAATGCTTTATGAATAAAAACATTTTTTTGGCTGAAGAGAAAGTTTGCAAAATTGTCCTCACCCATCAATATACAAAGGAAAACAAAAAATGTAAAACACTTTATGAATAAAATCATTTATTTTCACAAAATATATCAAGGATTTTAAAGAAACGTGAAAATGGAAGAATTGAAACTACAAAAAAGGAGGAGCCAAATATACCAAATGCTAGATCCATCTGAAAGTGTGGCTGCAATGACCTCAACAGTTAATTTTCCTGTAGAGGGCAGTAAGAAAACGATTGTGAAGTTACACGTCCTGCATAGTAGAAGGTTAAAAAATGTAACCTTTGAAGAGATCTGTACAATATCATAAACAAGATGAACTAGAATAAGGCATAAAATACAGAAGTAATTCAATGTATTAGGCAGAATCTCTGGAGGACTGGGATGTTTTGGGTCAGGACCCTTTTCTGCAGAACCAGAATAATGCTCACTTATACAAATGTGAATAGACCAAGTCTATGTTTGCAATAAAAATAGAAAATACTGGAATTCTAGGACCCTGACCCTTAATTAGAACTGGAAGAATCTAAAGAACTAATATTTCAGCAATAACTGTGGAAAGCTCACAGATTTCTTCTAAAGAATAAGGCCGTCAGGTCAGATGTCCACATTGTTTCTTGTCTCACTGGTGTTAAATATTTAAGCATCTACAACTCTGCAATTTTTTGCACACTTGGGCAGAGCTGTCTCCAAACTAAGCTGTGACGCAACCCGATAGGATGGTTTCTATGGTGCATCTGTGGAAGTTTGGGAGAGTCATTGGAAACATGCCGAATTTCCTCAGTCTCCCAAGGAAGCAGACATTGGTGTGCTTTCATGGCCATGTTTGATGCATGGCAGATCTTTGGTAATATTAACACCAAGGAACTGGAAGCTCTCAACCATTTCCACTTCAGCACCATTGATGCTGATTGAGGCATGTACACCACCAGTTCAGTTTAGTTTATTGTCACATGTCCCGAGGTCCAGTGAAAAGCTTTTGTTGCATGCTAACCATTCAGCAGAAAGGCAATACATGATCATAAGCTTGCGGAAGTCAATAATTCGCTCCCTCATCTTGCTGACTTTGAGGCAAATGTTGTTGTCCTAACACACCATGATATTATGTTCTCTAATACGTTCCCAACTAGGTTTAGTTTAAACTGAAGATAGACACAAAATGCTGGAGTAACTCAGTGGGACAGGCAGCATCTCTGGAGATAAGAAATGGGTGATGTCTTGGGTCAAGACCCTTCTTCAGACTAGTCAGGGGAAAGGGAAATGAGAGATATAGACAGTGACGTAGAGAGATATAGAACAAATGAATGAAAGATATGCAAAAAAGTATCGATGATAAAGGAAAGTTTAGTTTTATTATTGTCATGTATGATGGGGTACAATAAAAAGTTTTGTTTTGCACGCTATCCAATCAAATCAGATAAGACTAGCAATAAGTACAATCAAGCCAAACTCAAACACAATAGGTAGACCAAATGAAAGATATAAAGTACCGAATATTGCATTATACCACAACTATCCTTGCAAACTGCTGGCTCAACAACAACCAATCTTCCTAATTCAATGTCTTTGAGCATCTGTAGTCTTCTGTATGCATGTCCATCTTTCTTGAATTTTATTTGAAATCCTACAATCAAGTTTTTCTTCACTTTCACTATCACAGTGGAGAACAGAATCTTAACAATCTTATCACATCTTATTACCCGTGATACCCCATGAACCTCTGATAACTGCAAACATTCCTAGTTCACTTCAACACAACAGCAGTCTGATCCATTTATATTCACCATTCTCTTCCAAAGTCTCTCCACTACAAACATACGGTAGTACTACATTTACCTGGGTCTATTATCTTTACATTTATCATAGAATCATAGAAAAGCACAGCATGGAAACAAGCCCTTCAGCCCACCTTGTCCATGCCAACTGAGTTGGCATACTGTGCTAGTCCCATTTGCCTGCATTTGGCTAATAACCCTCTAAACCGTTACTATCCATATGGCTGTACAAATGCCTTTTAAGGGAAGAGATGCACATGGATGGCTTCTCTTCTCACTTCTGCTCCCTTTTAGAGGTGGGAAGAATATATCACATTTAATTCATTTAAGAGGTACTATCATAACCCTTAAGAAACATTTGGACATGGAGAGGATAGGTTAAGAGGGATATGGGTCAAAATCAGTCAGATGAGACTAGTGTAGATGGGACATGTTGGTCGGTGTGGACAAGTTGGCCAAAGGGTCTGTTTCTATGTTGAATGACTATGATTCAATAACTGTTGCTGAACAATTTATGTAATCTTCTGTCCTCCCTTTGTAAATGAGCTCATGCAAAACTAGTTAACTCAGACCAAATCCAACTGTATGGAGGACAGAGAGTTGTTGTGCGTCTGTCATCGTGCCCGTCGGAAACCAGCACCACTGTGTCGCTAATGTTTTCAATGATAATAATAATAATAAACAAATAAATCCCATACAATCAGTATCCCTCTGGTTACAAAATTACATGGGTCCTAATTAAGCAGTGCCAAGATTTTAAAAAGTCACCACTTTTTAAAAATATTTCTCTATGGCCTCCTCTGCCCTCATGCTCCATAATCTTTCAAGCATAAAACACACTGGGTTTATCTAATTGTGACATCTTGATCATTCCAAAATCTCATCTTTCTATCATTGCTGATTATCTCTTCAGCAAAAAAAGCTCTAAACTGTGGAATTATCTCCTGAAACTCTCTTCGTCTTTCCTTCTTTATTAATACACTTCCAAAATGTCTATTTACACACACCAAGGACAATTTACAATTAACCTACAAACCTGTATGTCTTTAGAGTGTGGAGGAAACCGGAGCATCCGGAGAAAACCCATGTAGGTCACAAGAAGAATGTACAGACTCCGTATAGACAGCACCCATAGTCAGGATCGAACCTGGGTCTCATGCACTGTAATTGTATAAGGGGTAAGAGCGTTGTAAAAACAAGCCTGAAGGCTTTGTGTCTCAATGCAAGGAGCATTCGTAATAAGGTGGATGAGTTGAACGTGCAGATAGCAATTAATGATTATGATATAGTTGGGATCACGGAGACATGGCTCCAGGGTGACCAAGGCTGGGAGCTGAACATCCAGGGATATTCAATATTCAGGAGGGATAGAGAGAAAGGAAAAGGAGGTGGGGTAGCGTTGCTGGTTAGAGAGGAGATTAACGCAGTGGAAAGGAAGGGCATTAGCTTGGAGGATGTGGAATCGGTATGTGTAGAGCTGCAAAACACTAAGGGGCAGAAAACGCTGGTGGGTGTTGTGTACAGGCCAACTAGTAGTAGTAGTGAAGTTGGGGATGGCATCAAACAGGAAATTAGAAATGCGTGCAACAAAGGCAAAAACAGTTATAATGGGTGACTTCAATCTACATATAGATTGGGTGAATCAAATTGGCAGGGGTGCTGAGGAAGAGGATTTCTTGGAATGTATGAGGGATAGTTATCTAAAACAACATGTAGAGGAACCAATGAGAGAGCAGGCTATTCTAGACTGGGTATTGAGTAATGAGGAAGGGTTAGTTAGCAGTCTTGTTGTGCGTGCCCCCTTGGGCAAGAGTGACCATAATATGGTTGAGTTCTTCATTAGGATGGAGAGTGACATTGTTAATTCAGAAACAACGGTTCTGAACTTAAAGAAAGGTAACTTTGAGGGTATGAGACGTGAATTGGCCAACATTGACTGGCAATTAGTTCTAAAAGGTTGACGGTGGATATGCAATGGAAGGCATTTAAAGACTGCATGGATGAACTACAAAAATTGTTCATCCCAGTTTGGCAAAAGAATAAATCAAGGAAGGTAGTGCATCCGTGGATAACAAGGGAAATCAGGGATAGTATCAAAGCAATAGATGATGCGTACAAATTAGCCAGAAAAAGCAGCATACCAGAGGACTGGGAGAAATTCAGAGACTAGCAGAGGAGGACAAAGGGCTTAATTAGGAAAGGGAAAACAGATTATGAAAGGAAACTGGCAGGGAACATAAAAAACTGACTGCAAAAGTTTTTATAGATATGTGAAGAGAAAGAGATTAGTTAAAACAAATGTAGGTCCCTTGCAGTCAGAAACAGGTGAATTGACTCATGGGGAACAAGGATATGGCGGACCAATTGAATAACCTACTTTGGTTCCGTCTTCACTAAGGAAGACATAAATAATCTGCCGGAAATAGCAGGGGGCCGCGGGTCAAAGGAGATGGAGGAACTGAGTGAAATCCAGGTTAGTCGGGAAGTGGTGTTGGGTAAATTGAATGGATTAAAGGCCGATAAATCACCAGGGCCAGATAGGCTGCATCCCAGAGTACTTAAGGAAGTAGCTCCAGAAATAGTGGATGCATTAGTGATAATTTTTCAAAACTCTTTAGATTCTTGAGTAGTTCCTGAGGATTGGAGGGTAGCAAACGTAACCCCACTTTTTAAGAAGGGAGGGAGAGAGAAAACAGGGAATTACAGACCAGTTAGTCTAACATCGGTAGTGGGGAAACTGCTGGAGTCAGTTATTAAAGATGGGATAGCAGCACATTTGGAAAGTGGTGAAATCATTGGACAAAGTCAGCATGGATTTACGAAAGGTAAATCGTGTCTGACGAATCTTATAGAATTTTTCGAGGATGTAACTAGTAGAGTGGATAGGGGAGAACCAGTGGATGTGTTGTATCTGGACTTTCAGAGGCTCTCGACAAGGTACCACATAAGAGATTAGGATACAAACTTAAATCACACGGTATTGGGGGTTCAGTATTGATGTGGATAGAGAACTGGCTGGCAAACAGGAAGCAAAGAGTAGGAGTAAACGGGTCCTTTTCACAATGGCAGGCAGTGACTAGTGGGGGTACCGCAAGGCTCAGTGCTGGGACCCCAGCTATTTACAATTTATATTAATGATCTGGACGAGGGAATTGAAAGCAACATCTCCAAGTTTGCGGATGACACTAAGCTGGAGGGCAGTGTTAGCTGTGAGGAGGATGCTAGGAGACTGCAAGGTGACTTGGATAGGCTGGGTGAGTGGGCAAATGTTTGGCAGATGCAGTATAATGTGGATAAATGTGAGGTTATCCACTTTGGTGGCAAAAACGGTAAGGCAGATCTATTATCTAAATGGTGGCCGATTAGGAAATGGGGAGACTGCAGCGAGACCTGGGTGTCATGGTACACCAGTCATTGAAAGTAGGCATGCAGGTGCAGCAGGCAGTGAAGAAAGCGAATGGTATGTTGGCCTTCATAGCAAGAGGATTTGAGTATAGGAGCAGGGAGGTTCTACTGCAGTTGTACAGGGTCTTGGTGAGACCACCACCTGGAGTATTGCGTACAGTTTTTGGTCTCCATTCTGAGGAAGGACATTATAGCCATAGAGAGGGAGTGCAAAGAAGGTTCACCAGACTGATTCCTGGGATGTCAGGACTTTCATATGAAGAAAGACTGGATAGACTTGGCTTCATACTCGCTAGAATTTAGGAGATTGAGAGGGGATCTTATAGAAACGTACAAAATTCTTATGGGGTTGGACAGGCTAGATGCAGGAAGATTGTTCCCGATGTTGGGGAAGTCCAGGACAAGGGGTCACAGCTTAAGGATAAGGGGGAAATCCTTTAAGACCGAGATGAGGAAAAACTTTTTCACACAGAGAGTGGTGAATCTCTGGAACTCTCTGCCACAGAGGGTAAGTTGAGGCCAGTTCATTGGCTATATTTAAGAGGGAGTTAGATGTGGCCCTTGTTGGCTAAAGGGATCAGGGGGTATGGAGAGAAGGCAGGTACGGGATACTGAGTTGGATGATCAGCCATGATCATATTGAATGGTGGTGCAGGCTCGAAGGGCCGAATGGCCTACTCCTGCACCTATTTTCTATGTATCTATGTATCTATGTAAGGTAGCAACTCTACCACTGCGCCACCTTTCCACCCAAGATATGGGTGGCTAATATTCGGCTCAAGGCTAATATTCATGTAAAAACCCCTAACTTTCTTCCAATTACATTAAAAGGTCATTGAGCTGAAACCTTAGCTCGGTTTATCTTTCTCCACGGGTGCTATCTGACCCGCTGAGAACATCTTACGTTGACTCTTGACAACTCTTTATCATTTCTTAACAATGTTTTGCAAGGGAGTAATCCCATGCTGTGCTATTGCTATTGGAGTGTCTGATTAAATAATTGAATAAATATTGTTTAATTAAGAGAATTATCTCCAAGTGTTTGTAGCCAAGTAACTAGAGGCATTCTGCAGCTCAGGCAACCCTAAGGCAACAGTGACATATGAGAGATGCTGTTAATGTACTTTATGGTATTTTATGAACTACATACAGATTCAGTGAAGCTTCAGAGTGAGACCTTTCAGCCCATCAAGCCTGTTCCAGTTCTGCATGAAATATGCTGCAACTAACTAATCTTCGTCACATGCCAAATGGGCTTTGAACGTACCTGAGGACTTTCATGTAATGAACACTAGATTTTCATAATTCAGTGCGAAATCGAAACTCTGCGAGAAAGACACAAAATGCTGGAGTAACAGAGGGGTCAGCCAGCATCTCTGGAGAGAAGGAATGGGTGGCATTTCGGGTCGAGACCCTTCTTCATATGCCTTGGATTGTCCTCCCTGCGGGACAACTGTCCCGCCAGCAGCTTGTTCGTTATTTCTACTTTTTTTAGGTTTTTTTTGGTGAGTCTGGTTGTCTCTCGGTTTGTCTCATGGGGAGGAGGGAAAGGGGGAAAGGTGGGGGGGGGGGGGGGAAAGGGAGAAACCGATTTCAGCTGGGTGGGGGGGAGGGGAAAGGGGAAACCGATTTTTCCATGTCGCCTCCCTCGCGGCCTAACATCATGGATTGGAGTCGGATCCGAAGCATCGAGTAGCAGGCGCAGCATGGACTTTCCATCGTGGAGCGAAGCGAAACTGTTGCCGGGGAAGTCGCCAGAGAGGAGTGTTCCGATCGCTGGCTTGGTGACTTTGACATCGTGGGGCTGTGGTCTACTGAGCTTCTAGCAGCGGGCGTGGCTTGAACTTACCATTCAGAGCCTGGGATCCCTCACCGGGGATCGCCGAAGAGGAGCTCCAACCGCCGGCCTGCGGCCTATGACATCCTGACAGCCACGGAGTCCGGTAGGAAAGTGCTGATTCGGGACCTCCAAGCCGTGGTGTGAGTTTCAACCGTCCCGACGTCGGGGTTTAGATCATCCCGACGAGAGGGCCTGTACATCGATGGCCCCAACCACGGGTGAACAAGGGAGGAGGACTGGCTGAACCTTTGTTGCCTTCCACCACAGTGAAGAATGCTGTGGTGGATGTTTGTGTTACATTTTATTGTGTATTGTGTGTTCTTTTTCAGTGTATCGCTGCTGGCAAATTCATTTCACTGCATGTAATGTGCATGTTGACGAATAAAATTGACTTTGACTCTTTTTGACTTTGACTTTTTAGCTTAGAACCAGTGGTCGTATTGTCAATGTAAGGCATTCGGCATCTCGATGAGGGAAACACTTTTATAATTGTGGGTTATAATTCTGTGGAACACTCTCTCACCTGGAGGTCTGTGGATGTTCCATTATTAAGTATTTTTCAATATTGAGGCTGATTGATTTTCAGACACTAATGAAATTCCGAGATATGAGGATTAAGCAGAAAAGCCGATAAGAAGTAGATTAGTCACGGTCTTATTAGATACCTCTAATACAAAAGGAATAGGTGACGTTTTGATGAGAAAAGGAATAGGTAACGTTTTGAGACGAGACCCTTCTTCAGACAGAGTCAGGGGATTGGGAAACTAGAGGTGTGAAAAGGTACAGAACAAATCAGAACAAACCGATGGGCCAAAGAGCCCACTATGGTTCATTGTTGGCCTGTGGAGGAGGGAGTATACAACAGTAAAACCTAGCAGGATGGGGAAAGGAAGGAGAGACAGGGAAAGCAAAGATTACTTGAAATTAGAGAAATCAATATTCAATCTGTTGGGTTGTAAGTTGCCCAAGCGAAATATCAGGTGCTGATCCTCACTCTGACAGTGGAGGAGGCCCAGGACAAAAAGTTTAGTATGGGAATGGAAAAGGGAGTTAAAATGTTTGGCAACCAGGAAATTGCGTGGCCCAAGGCGGACTGAGCAAAACTCCTCCAATTTCCCTTTGGCTTCTTTTTGCCATTTAAATCTGGGATCACTAACCTAGAGCGCTCTAATCAGTGAAGATTGCTTTTTCCTGTTAACTTTTTCATAAATCTTCATAATGTCTCATCAAGCCAAGTCAAGTTTATGGTCATTTGCACAAGTGTAGTGAGTTACAGATACAATGAAATTGTTGCTTACAGCAGCATCACAGGCACCTTTATTAGGCTTCTGCTCAACTTTCATTGCTCTAATCTGCCACAACAGCTGAAGATCTCAACCCCCACTGCACCCTGGTAACTCCTCTGCATCTCTTACTGATCTTGATCTTCTTCCTAAACAGTACTCCTGGGAGGCCTGGCAGCAAAACTTTAACATGAACACCTCGTTTTTTCACTCAGTCTCAATGCCCGTAAATACCACAGCAGGCACAAGGGAACACTCATATTTTTGCTTGAGCAGCTTACAGCCCAGTGGTATGAATAATGATTTCTCTAATTTCAAGTAACCCCGGCATTCTCTCTCTCTCTATCCCTCCCCCACCCAAGTCACACCAGCTTCTCGGTTTCACCCAACAAACAGCTAACAATGGCCTGTTTCCTTTATCATCATTACTTTTTTTGCATATCTTTTCATTCATTGTTCTTTATCTATCTACATCATCTCTATATCTCATTTCCCTTATCCCTAACAAGTCTCGACCCGAAATGTCACACATTCCTTCTCTCCCGAGATGCTGCCTGTCCTGCTGAGTTACTGCAGCTATTTGTGTCTATCTTCACAATAACTTGCTAGATCTTCTCAAAGTTATATTCCCTTCTGATATTGAAATCATAACCAATCTTTTATCAATGCAGGGACAAAATTGTGAAACTCTCTATTTAACAGCACTGTGTTGTGTCTTCAATATAGGGGGCAAGGTTCTATAAAAAAGTCAAGATTCAATAGAATCACAAGTGTTTTATTGTCATATGTCCCCAAATGGAATAATGAAATTCTTACTTACTGCAAAGCAATAGATATGTAAACATAATACTCTGTAAACACCATAATAATCAACAAAAGAAGTTCAAGATATATATAAAGGGAGTACATTAATTGTAAGAAGATACAAATGACGAGTATTAATGTATGTGGTTGTAATGTAATGTACTTCTAATAAATAAAAATTAAAAAAAAAAAGAGAGATATATAAAACAAACAATAATGGGGTAAAGACAAAAATGATGCCCCTCAAGTTTATGTAGTTTAGAGCTTATTTGAGGTTGTGGTGTTTAATAGCCTGATGCTTGTTGGGAAGAGGCTGTTCCTGAACCTGGACATTACAGTTTTCAGGCTCCTTCACCTTCTTCCCGATGGCAGGAGTGAAATGAGAGTGTGGGTCCCTGATGATGCTGGCTGTCATTCACTGACTCCTGTAGATCTCTTTGATGGTGGGGAGGTCAGTACCCGTGATGGACTGGGCAGTGTTCACCACTTTTTTTGCAAATTGCTTCATTTTGGGGCATACGAGTTGCCGAACCAGGCCATGATGAAATCAGTCAATATGCTCTCTACTGTACACCTGTAGAAGTTCAAGAGATATATCTAATATAGGTTCGTCGACATATCGAATCTCCGCAATCTTGTAAGGAAGCAGAGGCGTTGATGGGCTTTCGTTATGATTGCATCAATGTGCTGAGTCCAGGACAGATCTTCAGAGATCACACACCCAGGAATTTAAAGCTTTTGACTCCTTAATTTGAGCTTTAGCTATTTGAAGCTTTTCTTGGCAAAGCATTATTTTGGGACACCCTGAGAACCTGAATTGTCACTTCATCCAAAAATCACAAGCCTCGACTGTCATGCCTTGTTAATTAAAAATTATTAAAAACTAATTATCCAATATTATTATAACTGAGTGTTTAATTGCATAACTGGGGTGCCATGTCACCAAGTTGTCACCGAATTGGATAAGATCCAAAAATAAGTAGGAAAACATGGTATACATATAATCACAGTCAACATAAAGTTGGTGCAGATAATGCTGTCCGTTATTTAATAGCTAGTCCTTGTAAAGGCAGCCTCCCACTTGTGAGAAAAGGCAGATTGTGGCATCAAGAAATGGTGGAAGTCATTTTAAAAGTATATCATTTAATACTTTGACAAACGACTGAAGATTTTCTTGTGATGTACTGGAGGGAGGAATGCATGGCGCGCAGAGGAGAGTATTTCCCTTCTGTGGGGGTGTGGGATGAAGGAAGGAGCTTCCAGATACGGGTTCAATGGTTCTTTATTATCCTGTGGGCGCACGGTGGTGCAGCGGTAGAGTAGCTGCCTTACAGCACCAGAGACCCGGGTTCGATCCTGACTGCGGGTGCTTGTTTGTATGGAGTTTGTACGTTCTCCCCGTGGCCTGCGTAAGTTTTCTCCGGGATCTTCGGTTTCCTCCCACACTCCAAAAACGTACGGGTTTGTAGGTTAATTGGCTTGGTATAATTGTAAATTGTCCCCAGTGTGTGTAGGATAGTGCAAGTATGCAGGGATTGCTGGTCGGCGTGGAAGGCCCTGTTTCCCCATGGTATCTTTAAACTAAACTAAATTAAATTAAACTACCAAGGTACAATGAAATTTATTTTTTTTGCATCCAGATCAGTAAGATTATTGCCATACATAAGTACAATCCCTGATTAAGTACAGAATGTTTAAGAACAGCCCACTGAGTCCAGATTCAAGTGTCGCCAGGCTTTGGTGCCATTTTCGAAGTCCCAGCTGCAGCTGACCATGAAGGCCCATTGCAGCTGTCAAATCCATCTGGAATGCCAGCGAACTATCGTCCCTCTTCTCGTCCGGCCACCTTCAGCCTTTATGCCCCGGGGGCGCCTCCCAAAGCCCATGGCATGGATGGTAAGACCCCCCCCCCCCCTAGCTCCTCTTACCATCTCTTTTCCTCGTGTCCGCCACTAACTCCCTCACCCTCCTCTCCTGTTCCTAGTCCTCAAGGAATGAGCAGGAGACGAGCTTCGGATGAGACTCCCACACCATACAGGCGTTGATCTTGTGAGTTCTTGGAGCAAGTAGCATTAGGGAACAATATCCAAAACTGGCCACGTGAATCAGCCAATGTGGAATAAGTGGAGGGATAGACACTAAAAGCTGGAGTAATTCAGCGGGACAGGCAGCATCTCTGGAGAGAAGGAATGGGTGACGTTTCGGTTCGAGTCCCTTCTTCAGACTAATTAGGGAAAAGGGAAATGAGAGATATTGACGATGATGTAGAGAGATCAGGAACAATGAATGAAAGATATGCCAAACAATAATGATGATAAAGGAAACAGGCCATTATTAGCTAGGATTGATGGTTCTGCGCTGTGAGATGGCATACTCAATGGGTAAATGGCCTTCTTTTTCATTTAATAAAGGACAAGTGCGAGGTCATGCCCAGGAATAACGTCATAAACCAACAAAACAAATTCAATAAACAGAATTTCAAGGATAAATTCTGGTTCAAGAACCAGAGAACATAGGTTTAAGGTGAGAGGGGAAAGATTTATTAGGAACCTGAGGGGTAACCTTTTCACAGAAAGGGTGGTGGGTGTATGGAACGAGCTGCCGGAGAAGGTGGTTGAAGCAGGTACTATTGCTACATTTAAGAAACATTTAGACAGCTACATGGATTGGGCAGGTATAGAGGGATATGGGCCAAATGCAGGCAGGTGGGACTAGTGCAGATGGGACATATTGGTAGTGTGGGCAAGTTGGGCTGATGGGCCTGTTTCCACCCTGTATGACTTTATGACTGTAAATCTAATATGTGATAAATTGTCAAGGTGAGCACATTTATTCTCCAAACTGTTCCACCAACATCATGCCTAAATATATTCACTGCTGAGTTCTGGACACCATCATTGCTCATCTATCAACAACCTCTATTAATCAACTGCTCATCCCTTCCCCTTACATTTATCAAGGCAGTAAACCAACAGCTCACAGCTCAAAGTTAAGCAGCCATTTAACCACAACAAGCAAATTTCATCACCATATCTATGTCAGCCACTGAAATATGCCCTGCCTTTTTTTGCAGAAGAAGATAATGTCCAACTATACATAAGAGGTGGAGAAAGAGAAGCATGTTTGTAAAGTCTTAACAACCTGCAACGAGCCATCAGTCGTTACCTAGGTTTCAGGACATAGAAACATAGAAAATAATTGCAGGAATAGGCCATTCAGTCCTTTGAGCCAGCACTGCCATTTACTATGATCATGGCTGATCATCCAAAATCAGTACCCCATTTCTGCTTTCTCCACATAGCCCTTGATTCCATTAGCCCTAAGAGCTATATTTAACTCTCTCTTGAAAACATTCAGTGAATTGGCCTCCACTGCCTTCTGTGGCAGAGAATTCCACAGATTCACAACACTCTGGGTGAAAAAGTTTTTCCACATCTCAGTCCAAAATGGCCTGTCCAATCCGTTTAGAATTTTATATGTTTCCATAAGATCCCCTCTCATACTTCTAAATTCCAGTGAATATCAGCCCAGTCGATCCATTCTTTCATCATATGTCAGTTCTGCCACCCCGGGAATTAACCTGGTGAACCTACGATGCACTCCCTCAATAGCAATAATGTCCTTCCTCAAATTAGGAGACCAAAACTGCATACAATACTCCAGGTGTGGTCTCACCAGTGCCCTGTACAACTGCAGTAGGACTTCCTTGGTCTGATAGTCAGAAAGGTGGACATCCCAGCTGAAATGCGTAACCTTGTTTCCATCCACAAATCTCATGAAATGATGTGATTATGTGAACGAGGCCCGGCTGAGGTGGACCAGTCCACGTCGCTGGGAAACAAAGGAGGACCTGGCATGGGGGGCTCGCTGAGAACAATGAGGAACCAAGTGTGGGGAGGACCGCTGAGAACAAAAGAGGACACGGCATGGGGGGGGCGGGGGGGGGACGACACACAACGAAGGGATGAGTACTTCCTGTAACTTTTTCGGCACCTTTGTAGCAACTCTTTTGTGTACTTTTTTGTGCAAAAACAATTAATTTCACTGTACACATAGCTAGGTACAAGTGACAATAAAGTATCATCATCATCATCAAAGGGCACAATAACTCATTGCTGATCTCTGCCAATAAATAACTTTTAATAACAACATTTACAAAAGGCTCTTTGATGATAAAGATCAAAAGAACACCAATTACTTCAAAGGCCATGTGAACCAGCATACCTCATTTGCAATTTAGTTTAAGTTTATTGTTTAAGCTCACATACTTTAGTTTAGTTTAAAGATACAGCATGGAAACAGGCTGTTCGCCCACTGAGTCCACGCCAACCGTAGCTTATCTGTTCATGCTGGTTCTATGTTATCCCACTTACTCATCCACTCCCGACACATTAGCAGCAAATGTTACATACAATTAACATACAAACCTGGGGTAGACACAAATGTCCCGCTGAGTTACTCCAGCATTTTGTGTTTACCTTCGATTTATACCAATTTGCAGTACTTTGCTACACAACATACAAACCTGCTCGTCTTCGGGATGTGGGGGAAACCAGCATATCTGGAGGAAACCCTCGCGGTCACAGAGAGAACGTGCAAATTCCACACAGGGAGCACGGGAGGTCAGGATTGAACCCGGGTCTCTGGCCCTGCAAGGTGGCATCTCTACCGCTGCGCCATTATGCCGCCCTCTGTATCATTACCTCCTACCATTTTGATCGCATCTATACTATTACTAAAAGTCGCATCTTGACCACTTCCTGTCTACATTGTAAATACATTTTAGAAAAAAAGGCTACCCTATATCGCTATGATCTTTTTGCCATCTTATTCAACGTCCTTCTCTCCTCCAACTGCCCCAAGGTTTTTTCAGATCGGTGAAATAATAAAAAAGTTATGAATGTTTTAAAAATTGTGAGATCAGCAGATTGGTCTTCTCGCCTGTCAGTCACCATGATGAAGGTAACGCCCCTTCTGGGGGCCAGGAGAATAAAGCCCCAAAGGCTGGACGTGAGCCAGTCACCCCGGAAGACCGTGAGTGAGTCCAGAACTGTGAGTTTACGCCGTGAGTGAACTGAACTGTGAGTCTGCACTGTGCATGAAGTGAACTGTTGGTCTGCACTCTGCTGCTTGAACTGAATTGAAGGGTTTGTCTGCCCTGTGCTGCTTGAACTCAATTGAAGGGTCAGTCTGCCCTGTGCTGTTTGAACTCAATGTTGCATTGATTCTGGAAGTCCTGCTCAGGGGAGAGGCCGCGCTCAACCGCATGATTAGATTCAAGAGAGTTTTACTGTCATATATATGTTGTGTGTGAGTGTGTGAGAGTGTGTGATGGATGGTGTGAGTGTGTGTGTGAGATGATGGGTGTGTGTGTGTGAGATGGAGGGTGTGTTTGTGAGTGTGTGTGAGAGATGGAGGGTGTGTGTGTGAGATGGAGTGTGTGTGTGTGATGAAGGGTGTGTGTGATGGAGGGTGTGTGTGTGTGTGAGCCCACCAGTTGTGAGTGAGTCAACTGCCAGCCCACCAGCCATGAGTGAGTCAACTGCCAGCCCATCAGCCGTGAGTGAATCAGCTGCCAACCCACCAGCCGTGAGTGAGTCAGCTGCCAGCCCACCAGGCCCGAGTGAGTCAGCTGCCAGCCCACCAGGACCCAGTGAGTCAGCTGCCAGTCCACCAGGCCCGAGTGATTGAGCTGCCAGCCCACCAGGTTCGAGTGACTGAGCTGCCAGCCCACCAGGCCCGAGTGACTGAGCTGCGAGCCCACCAGGCCCGAGTGACTGAGCTGCCAGCCCACCAGGCCCGAGTAACTGAGCTGCCAGCCCAAGAATCCATTTGGCCCACAATTTCCATACTAGCCCTCTGTAAACGAGTCCCTTCAGCCCACAACACCCATACTAGCGCTCCAGAAAGCCCCCGCCCCTCCCCCCCCCCACTGGCCACCAATATTGGAATTGATTGAGAGATGGAATATTGTGTTGGGGGACCAGCCTTCCTGTGTGAACATGGGACCCAAAGGGTCCCACTTAGTCTAGTAGCTGTTTAAATGTTACGATGCTTCTAATCACCTGCATGTCTGGGCCATGTTTATTGCACAGTAACAGGACTTTACAGCAACACTCCAGGGTCCCCGCCTCGGAGATGGCCAGAAGCAGTGGTGCACTCAATGATGCCACTTCTAAGGATGCAGTATCAATTCCAATTTCATCAGGACCAGACTGGGGAGACAGAATCTCAGTGTTCACTCATATTGCTCTGACACAGGTTGTGCGCTTCTGCTCAAACATATTCATCACTGGGATTTGGAGGATGTTTTAATATCAGGGCAGACAAATAGGAGACATCAGCTACACTTGGAGGAATGCCTTCAACCTATTTTTGTGAAATAAAACCAATCATAAAATACGGATTTCCGTTTTCAACTGCAATTTTTTTAAATTTTCCTAACTGCAAACAATGACAACACATTGAAACAACTGTAACCCAGCAAAGCAAATTATTGCAAAAATATCTTAACACTGACAAACTATTTCTGAATATCAGATTTTCGAAGTGCAGGAACGATGAAACCTCTGATGATTAAAGCTTTGTCACAGCACACAGATCACATTCCTCTCAGAGCTCTTTGCAGTGTTACAGCTTCTGACATGGAAAGCTACACTTCCCACAGTGTCCTTTGTTTAGGCATCATTGCCGAGAAATTGAACCCACAGAAGTCTCAGATGAAAGCACTTTCCTGCTCATTAGATTGTTCTATGATCTTTTCCTAATCGTTTAACAATCAGGAGGAAATTAACCCCTGTACACAAATCCCAGTCCCCAATGACAATAACAGTTAATGATCGTGTGGATAACCGTGGGTTCTCGGGTGAAGTTGATTAATTGATAGGTTAGGCAGGGCATGGAAACGGGCCCTTCAGCCCACCGAGTCCGCACCAACCAGCGATCCCCCATACATCAATTCTACACACTAGAGACAATTTACTGAAGCCAATTAACCACCAAACCTGCATGCTTTTGGAATGTGGGAGGAAACCGGAGTGATTGGAGAAAACCCACGCATTCACAGGGAGAAACTCCATAGACAACACCCGTGGTCAGGATCGAACCCTGGTTGCTGCATCACAATGGATGGATGTAATCCTCATAAATCAAGGTGATGGATTTTTGGAGTACTAATAAGAGTATAATGAATCGCAGGGCCTTAAGGAGTGTTGCGAACAGTAGCAATCCTGCTGTACGTCCAAAGGTCTCTGAATATTGCAGCTCAGGTGGATAGGGTGGTAGGATGACACACCGTATACCTGCCTTCATTAACAACATCATAAAATGTACAATAAAGAGGTTAGAGTGCAACGTTATGAAAATTTTTGTTGGCTCAGGTCTAGATTATGTGTTGTTCTGGTCTCCACACTCAAAGAAGGACATTATTTCCCTGTGGAGAGGTGCAGAGGAGATTCACCAGGATGTTTCCTGTATTAGGATGTTTCAGTTATAAGGAAAGATTAGGTAACCTTGGCTCGTATATCTTGGAAGGAGACACATTGCGGTGCACAAAATTATAAGAGGCATTAATAGAGTAAACATTTTGAGACTTTTCATTAAAAGTCATTAAGTCATTGTGATTAAAACTGTAGAACATAGGTTTAAGGTAAATAGGAAGAGATTTAGAAGGGGATAGGAGGAAGCCAGACAGCTGTTGGAATATGTAATGCACTGACTGAGTCAGGTCCTCTCACATTGCAGATGTATCTGGATGAGAGTTTTCTTTGCCAAGGCATAGGAGACCATGGACCAAGTGCTGGGAAATGGAATTGTAGAGATTGGTACTTCTTCTTCTTTCGTGTGGCGTGCACAGCCTAAAGTAGGACAACTTGTTCTATTTGATCTTCTGTTTGTGCACGTCGAGTTGATTGCATTAGTCGAAACAGGGCGGACCACGTGAAGGTTGCAATCTTCCACCCCAAGATTGGTACTTGATGGTATGCATGAACATGTTGGACCGAGGGGTATGTTTCTGTCAATGTCATGATGTACAGCCCACCAAAATAAGCTGAACTTTTTTCTAAGCACACTTATGTATAAGTAGGTGACGTTTCGGGTTGAGAGCTTTCTTCAAATTGAGAGTCAGGGGAGAGGGAAACTGGAGATGTGGATGGCTACAATTAGAATGTAAGGTGTGAAAATGACAAATCAAAGCAGACGATGCTCAAGGAAATGTAGAATGGTTCTTTGTTGGCTGAGGGGATGGTGACAACAAGGCACACAAACAGTAACATTAATCAGGAGGTCAGAGAAATAGGGTGGGGCAGGGATGGAGAGAGAGGGAAAGTAAGGATTACTTGAAGTTAGATAAATCAATATTCATACCACTGGTTGTAAGCTGCCCAAGCAAAATATGAGGTTCTGTTTCTCCAAATTGCGTTTGGCCTCAGTCTGACAGTGGAAGAGAGTTACTCCACTCCCTTAAATTACTCCAGGATTTTGTGTCTATCTTCAGTGTCAACCAGCATCTGGAGTTGCTTCCTATAAATATATTTAAAGTAGGTGTCCCTAAAATCTCATTAAATTATTATTTATTTTATCTTGAACTTTTAGACTTTTTCCTTCTTACTGGATGATAGGACAAGACCCCTAGAATGTTTCTGGGTAAATTAATAACAGGAATCAAGAAAATTGCAGATAAGTTAAGTCAATGTTTTGCACCAGCCTGAACAGCAGAGGACATTATAAATAGCGCAAAGATTTCCGATAGGCTACTTTCAAACAGCAGGGAGAAAACATGTAACAATCACTATCACAAGGGACAATTTATTGGAAATATTAATAGGATTAATGGCAGCCAAGTCCCAATGGCCCGCACGCCAAAGGTTGTAAAGGAAGTGGCTGCAAAATTCACTGATCCTGGACAGCTTAGTTTAGCTTAGCTTAGTTTAGAGATGCAGCGCGGAAACAGACCCTTTGGCTCACCGACTCCGTGCTGACTGGCGATCCCTGCACACTAGCACTATCCTACACACACTAGGGACAATTTACAATTTTAATGAAGCCAATTAACCTACAAACCCGTACGTCATTGGAGTGTGGGAAGAAACCAGAGCAGCCGTAGAAAACCCACGTGGTCACGGGAGAACATAAAACTCCGTACAGATGCCACTTGTGGTCAGGATCAAACCCGGGTCTCTGGCACTGTAAAGCAGCAACTCAAATAAAATCATAATGTGGCAGGAAATGGCAAAACAAGATTTTCAGTAGGGCTGCTGAGAAATTTAAAAAAAAAATGGTGACTAATTCATGATTAAGAAATTAATTGTGGATTAATCCAGATTTTAATTGCACTGCTAAACAATAGTAGGAAACCTACACATTTGAATGATTCATTGTTTTTAATTTGCATGGCCACATAAAAATTGCGTTATTTTAAGAAAGCCAAATCAATTCCCTGGGAAACGTCCCAATTCCCTGGGAAACGTCTTTTCGTTTTGCACTGTACAACTGTTGCTTGCAAGATGACAATAAAGGAATTGAATTGAAGCCAAACTCAAGCACAATGGTTTGAATGAAGGGAAAGATACAGAGTACAGAATATTAAATTATACCACAACTGTCCTTGCAAACTAAAGATAGACACAAATTGCCAGAGTAATTCAGAGAGTCGGGCAGCATCTCTGGAGAAAGGGGAATAGGTAATGTTTCGGGTCAAGACCCTTCTTCAGACTGAGAGTCAGGGGAGAGGAAAACTAGAGATGGGAAAAGATACCTCTAGTTTCCCTCTGACCTGACTCTCAGTCTGAAGAAGGGTGTCGACCCAAAACATAACCCATCCTTTTTCTCCTGAAATGTTGCCTGACCCGCAGAGTTACTCCAGCATTTTGCGTGGTCATTACGTTTCTTTGGCACCAGAATGAAAGTGGTCTTCGCATGTCCGCCCTTCTTCCCACATTACACCGAACTGCTTATCACCCTGTCTCCTTTCCTCCTCCTCCAACACAATCCTCCCACCAGATTCTCTCCTCTCCTACGCCTTGCCCCTCTCTTCATTCTCTTGCTCCTATATGCCTCCACCCATCCTTATTCACATCCGTTCTTCACCTTCTTTTCCTATCAGATTCGGAATCTGCAGCTTTTTATTCTCCACATCACTTTCCAGCCTCTGTTCTTGATTTTGCTCTATCAAATCTCATTAAAATTTTTAGCAGTTCATAAGCATACAAGGGCGGTACGGTGGCGCAGCGGTAGAGTTGCTGCCTTACAGGGCCAAAGACTCAGGTTCAATCCTGACTATGGCTGCTGTCTATACGAAGTTTGTATGTTCTCCCTGTGACCGCGTGTCCCACACTGCAAAGATGTGCAGCTTTGTAGGTTAATTGGCTTCTGTAAAATCATTAATTGTTGCTAGTGTATAGGATAGAACCAGTGTATGGATGATCACTGGTTGGCACGAACTCAGTTGGCCAAAGGGCCTGTTTAAGTGCTGTATCTCTAAAAAAAACAAGGGAAGGCAACCACAGAGAGATAAAGAGAGAACGCAGAGACAAAATAAAGAGTAGGTGTGTGGAGGGTGAAAAGGTGAAAGATGAAAGAGAATGTATTGCTTTGACAAAATATATTGCTATTCCTTCAAACCCAGATTTATTTTAACATTTAATGTATCTTTACTTAATTTGTTCTTTTGAACTGTGCTTGATAGGTATTTGATCGATCACTGCAGAATTGCATTTGATTTGCATAGTTTTACTGTCAGATAATATATACAAAATATATTTTTCAATGGAAATAATGAATTTAAATTCCGTGTTTCATCCCTTATACCATATTGGAGTTCAAGTAGGTTGCGGACCAATAAGCGAGAGAAATGTGATGACTGTTATCTTACTGTTTTGAGAATAAATTTCTAAACTTTGATTTTTGTATCTTCTGTAGAATAAGATAATTTCAGATAACTACAAATAACGTACATTTACTTAAACAGGAACCGTGGGAGTTTAAAGTACCGAGTACCTCAGACAGACTGGAGGCTTGTAACAAGAAGGCAGTGGAGGCCAAGTCAATGGATATTTATAAGGCAGAGATAGATAGATTCTTGATTAATATGGATGTCGGGGTTATGGGGAGAAGGCAGGAGAATGGGGTTAGGAGGGAGAGATAGATCAGCCATGATTGAATGGCGGAGTAGACTTGATGATCCAAATGGCCTAATTCTGCTCCTATTAGAATAGAATAGAATGCCTTTTATTGTCATTCAAACAAACAAAAGTTTGAACAAAATTTCGATCCCTGCAGTCATAACAGCAAAAAAACAAAACACACAATTAACACAGTTTCACATAAAAATCCATCACAGTGAATCTCCAAACACCTCCTCACTGTGATGGAAGGCAAAGGTCTTATCTCTTCCCTGTTCATGGAGTTGGCTGATTTTGGAGGCTGTGGTGGCACTGCAGCTGCGACCCGACTTCTCCCGCAGTCAGGTTGTCAAACTGCTGCGTCGAGGTGATCGAGGCTCTTGATGTTAAAGCCCCCGGTGGGCGATGGTAAGTCCCGCGGCCGATTATGCCGCGCCGGGTGATGAAAAGCCCTGTGATGGGCCAATTCAAACTCCGCGATTCGGGGTGGGCGAAGTTGCCATTGCGGGAGCTCCTGAAAATCGGTCTCCTAAAAGGGACCTGCGAGCTCCCGATGTTAACGTCCACAGGGCCTGCGACCAAAGCCTCCGAAGCTCCAAAGTCGGGTCGCAGCTGCAGTGCCACCACAGCCTCCAAAATCAGCCAACTCCATGATGGTAAGTCCACAGGCTCTGCGACCGGAGCCATCAGATTGATTCCAGTTGGACGCCGCCAGCTCAACGATGTAAAGCCCCAGCGAAACGGAGACACGACAAGGAAAAGGTCGTTCCCCGTTCAAGGAAGAGATTAAGAAATTTTACCCCACCTCCCACATATACACAACTAAAAATAAACCAAAAAACAAAAACATACCCCTAACAAGACAAAAAAAAAGACAAAAAGAAAAAAGACAAACGGACTGCAGGCGAGCCGCAGCTGCTTAGGCAGCACCGCCACTTCTGGATTATTAGTCATGATAACAAGTGATGTGCCACAGGGATTGGTGCTGGGTTGTTTTTGTTTGTTATTTATATTATCGGTTTGATGTAAGGGGCATCGTTAGTATGTTAATAATAATAATAATAATCATTTTATTTACTGGCGCCTTTCTAAAACCCAAGGACACCTTACAATGCATAGAATCACAACAAAACAAAAAAAACACATAATCGGAATAAATTAAATAAAAAAATTAAAAAAACACCACAGTACACAAATCAAGGACAGAATTCAATTTCAAAAGCACCAAAAGAAAATAAGAAACACAGTATGTTAGCGGATGACACAAAAATTGGCGGTATAATAGACAGTGAAGAACGTTATCTGAGATTACAATGGGATTTTGATCAAGGAGACCAAGGGGGCAGGGATGTGTAGGAAGGATCTGTAGATGCTGGTTTACACTGAAGATAGACACAAAATGCGTGAGTAACTTAGTGAGGCAGGCAGCATCTCTGGATGACATGAAAAATCAAGGGGCAGTGAAGTGGCAGATGGAGTTTAATTCGGTGCCTCATTTAGGTAAGACAAACCAGGGCAGGACTCAAGGGCCAAGGGAGATTTTGTATTACAGAGAGACTTAGAATGCAGGTACATCGCTCCATGAAAGCGGTAACACAGGTGGCCAAGGTGGTGAAGAAAGCATTTGGCATGCTTACCTTCATCAGTCATCATTGAGGACAGGATTTGGGACGTGATGCTACAGCTTTTAAAGACCTTGGTAAGGCAACCTTTGTGGTACTGTTACATACATGACAGGATGAGAGGGAATCTTATTGAAACATATAAGATTATTAAATGTTTGGACACTCTAGAGGCAGGAAACATGTTCCCAATGTTGGGGGAGTCCAGAACCAGGGGCCGCAGTTTAAGAATAAGGGGTAAGGCATTTAGAACGGAGATAAGGAAACACTTTTTCACACAGGGAGTTGTGAGTCTGTGGAATTCTCTGCCTCAGGAGGCTGGTTCTCTGGATACTTTCAAGAGAGAGCTTGATAGGGCTCTTAAAGATAGCGGAGTCAGGGGATATGTGGAGAAGGCAGGAACGAGGTACTGATTGTGGATGATTTGCCATAATCACATTAAATGGCGGCGCTGGCTCAAAGGGCCGAATGACCTACTCCTGCATCTATTGTCTTTGTCTATTGTCTATTGTCTATTGCAATGACATCAATACCTGGTGTTAGCAGTGAAAGAATTAGAAGATTTTGATTTTACTGGTTGCATTGACATAAATCCATACGACAACAATTATCCAAGTTTGCCAAGAATGAGATTGCAGAGTGATGTCTTAACCCCGGTCCTCTGAGTTGTCTTTGTATAAAGAGATGAGTTTGAACTGCTTGCAATTTTTGCTGCTGTTAGCAATCTTGCGATAAGTATTCAAATTAGCACGCATATGGTAGAGGTCACAATGTCACTTGTGTGAAAATGAGTATTATTCTGCTTGTGAGCAGGGAATCAATTCTTCCCGTGCACGTTCAAGACAAGGGTTATATACAGAAGATTATTATTCATATAAAATAAGACAACGATCAACATTGCCTCAAAAACACTGGGACATCCGCACTACATGGCCAGAATTACCTCCATAACTGTGAGGAAGTTAGGGATTCGCACTTTGCCGTGTGTGAACGCAGAGGTCCGTCTCTCAATGAATGATCCCCATTAACATACCAGCTATACTGCAGCAGATGCCAGCTTCTGCCAGTCTCCTGCAGTTATGCTGATATCTGCCATCCGAAGCTGTGCCAGGTTAGACAGGAAATGGGCAGTTCTTTCATAATAAAGGTGAGGAATGACTTCTGAGGAAAGAGATTATATTTAACTGAGTTAATTTAAATTTTTTTTTAGTTTATAGATATAGCGTGGAAACAGGCCGATTCTGCGCCAACCAGTGATCCCAGCACACCAACTCTATCCTACACACTAGGGACAATTCATTTTTTTTTTTTTTACCAAAGCCAATTATCTTACAAGCCTGCACGTCTTTGTGGGAGGAAACCAGAGCACCCGCAGAAAATCCACACAGTTCACAGGGAGAACGTACAAACTTCATACCGACAGCACCCGTTGTCAGAATCGAACCCGCGTCTTTGTCCCTCTAAGGAAGCAACTCTACCTCAGTGCCACTGTGCCGCTCTTGTATGCTAATGAACTGTTAAAATTTAAAATGGGACTTGGTGGAGCAAACACGGTGGCACAGTGGCGCAGCGGTAGAGTTGCTGCCTGACAGCACTTGCAGCACCGGAGACCAGGGTTCAATCCGGACTACAGATGCTGTCTGTACGGAGTTTTACGTTCTCCCCGTGACCACATGGGTTTTCTCCGAGATCTTCGGTTTCCTCCCACACTCCAAAGGCGTACAGGTTTGTAGGTTAATTGGCTTGGTGTAGTGTAAATTGTCCCTAATGTGTGTAGGATTGTGTTAGTGTGTGGGGATCGCTGGTCGGTGCGGACTCGGTGGGCCGAAGGGCCTGTTTCCGCACAATCTCTAAACTAAAACTAAACTAAAGACAGAAAATGCTGGAGTAACTCAGCAAGTCAAGCAGCATTTCTGGAAAACATGAATAAATGACGTTTCAGATCAGGACCCTTCTGCAGATGTTTGATGGTTTTTTTATACTTATCATGCACCACATAAAATATAATCTGTGCAATTATTAACTGAGCCAGGACCATGAGCTATCAAGTGTCACATGTGTCACATGCAGTCAGTGTGGGCAAGTTGGGCCAAAGGGCCTGTTTCCACACTGTATACTGCCATTGCCTAATATAGGACGTTGGACTCTATGTTCTATAGAATATTCTCAAGAGGAGAAGAAGAAGCTTTGCAGATTTATCTCCAACAAAGTTATTGGGTTGGGTAGAGACAGTGGGGATGTCTCTTTGTTCCTGCTCAAATGAAGTCCAAATCTCAGCTCGCCACTCCATCTGCCATTGGAATTGGTTAACGCTCCTGCTGATAATACAAGAGCGATCGTGCAAGGTTTTCTATTGAAAGAAAACACCCTTGACTGACTAATTTTTTCTTCTTTTGTTTGCTTCGTTTGTTCTTTAGTTAAGTAATGACTCATTTATATAGCAGTGAAAAATCTGTGGGCGACCAGGAACACAATTGATATGTCAAATACTTAGAATATATAAAGGGTTCGAAGTTCCTGTGGGTGGTGTGAAGAGAATGGAAATCTTAATATGCTGGAGGTTCCAGGAATATGCGTCAATCCTATTCCCTCTCCCTGTCCTGACATGAAGTAGGTTTGACTCAGGAGTTCCAGAAGTTCTTGAGAAACCTGCCCATTACGCTTTCAATAACTTTCCATTTGGCAGCCAGCATAAGATGTGCTAATGTCTTTTAACGATACAATATGATATGATACAACTTTATCCCAGGAGGGAAATTGATCTGCCAACAGTCCTCAAGAGTTAGATAGAGCTCTAGGGGCTAGTGGAATCAAGGGATATGGGGAAAAGGGAGGCATAGGTTACTGATTGTGGATGATCAGCCATAATCACAATGAATGGCGGTGCTGGCTCGAAGGGCCGAATGGCCTCCTCCTGCACCTAATGTCTATGTTTCTATGTTTCTATAAAAACACAAAATACATGAAACATGAAATTAAAGTGATGAGTGGAAAGGATTGGGGATGTGCAAAGATTGGGGAGGTGTGTGTGGGGGGGGGGGGGGGGGGCAGGGGGCAGTCAGTCTCAGTTTCAGTCAATCCCACAACTAAAGGGGGAGGAGCTGTGCAGTTTGATAGCCACAGGGAAGAAAGATCTCCTCTAGTGTTCTGTGCTGCATCTTGGTGGAACCAGTCTGTTGCTGAAGGAACTCCTCAGGTTGACCAGTTTGTCATGGAGGGGGTGAGCTGTATTGTCCAAGATGCTCCACAGTTTGAGGAGCATCCTCCCCTCTAAGACCACCTCCCATGAATCCAACTCCGCCCCCAGGATGGAACCAGCCTTCCTGGTGAGTTTGTTAATCCTATTGGCATCTGCGGCCTTCACCCTGCTGCCCCAGCACCTGGCAGCAAAGAAGATGGCACTGGCTACTACCAAATGGTTGAACATCTGCAGCTTCTTACTGCAGACGTTGAAGGAGTGGAGGCTTCTCAAAAAGTATTGCTGGCTCTGTCCCTTCTTGCTGTTTGAGCTCCTATGCAGCAGGAGATCTATTCACTGGTATTTTCTGCAGCCTCGGAACAAGTCTGGTGGACAGATTAGGACAGATGGGGGGTTTTCACTTCTTTGAACATCTGCCTATGTAGCAGTCCCAAGGAATTTGGTAGTGTTTAGCCTCCAAGTTTTCCTCAAGTATCCATTTATCTCGGTGTTTATTGTCTGAGGCAATAAGTCACTTCTTTGACTTCTCAAGAATCTGCATCTATTTCGCTGTGCCTTAAAGTGAGAAAGTAAGAAATTGCAACCCTTCTTTGGCCATAACTGGACTTTTTGGAGACTAGGAAGTTGCGAAATGGTGCCGAATGTGGCGACTCACTGCCTGTTGTTCCAGAAGAGGATTTATTATACCCATGTATGGTGTGACAGTCTGACGAAGGGCCTCGACTCGAAACGTCACCTTTTCTCCAGAGATGTTGCCTGACCCGCTGAGTTACTCCAGCATTTTGTGTCTATCTATGATATGATTCCACTGGATAGCATACAGAATAAGCGTTCACTGCATCTCTGTACACGTGACAATAAATGAACTATTGAACCACCATTGAACCATTTCAAAATATTAATTTTGTGCGGAAATATTTCTGCAAGTTATCATGAAGTGCTGATTTAATTCAGGATATAATACGATAGAACTTTCTTTATCCCAGGAGGGAAATTGGTCTGCCAACAGTCATAAAACACAATCAAATACATGAAATTAAAGTGACGAGTGGAAAGTCCAGGATTGGGAATGTGCAAAGATTGTGGTGGGGAGAGGGGAAGGGAGTCAGTCTACCCCACGACAGAAGGGGGAGAAGTTGTACTGTTTGACAGCCAAAGGAAAAATGGTCCTCCTGTGGCATTCTGTGCTGCATCTTGGTGGAACCAGTCTGTTGCTGAAGGCACTGGCCACCACCGATTGATACAACATTCGCAGCATTTTACTGCAGACGTTGAAAGAGCGGAGCCTCCTCCGAAAGTACAGATGGTTCTGTCTCTCCTTATACAGTGCCTCAGCGTTCCTGGACCAGTCCAAGGAAATGCATCAAGAATCATGTTCATGGGGTTCTGACATTGACTGTGAGAAGCTGGCCCTAGTTGTTCCCGCTCAAGATCCAAATTGTTCATTTGAAAGTAATCCTCCCCCCTACAATCATCTATCCTCTGAGCTAGTTTGAAATTTCTCCTCAATGCAAATTCACCTTACTGTTTAGTTTAGTTTGGTTTATTGTCACGTGTGAAAAGCTTTTGTTGTGTGCTAACCGGTCAGCGGAAAGACAATACATGATTACAACATTAACAGTGTATACTGTAGGTACATGATAAAGGAATAACGTTTAATGCAAGATAAAGCCAGAAAAGTCCGATCAGGATAGTCCGATGTCACCAAAGAGGTAGATAGTAGTTCAGGACTGCTCTCGAGTTGTGGTAGGATGATTCAGTTGCCTGATAACAGTGTGAAGAAACTATCCTTGTTCTTTATCTCTCTACATCATCATCTATATCTCTCGTTTCCTTTCACCCTAGCTAGTCTGAAGAATGGTCTCAACCCGAAACGTCACCCATTTCTTCTCTTCGGAGATGCTGCCTGCCTGCTGAGTTACTCCAGCTTTTGGTGTCTATCTTGAATCTGGAGGTGTAGGTTTTCACACTTCTATACGTTCCCAATGTTGGGCGAGTCCAGAACCAGGGGCCACAGTCTTAGAATAAAGGGGAGGTCATTTAAGACTGAGGTGAGAAAAAACTTTTTCACCCAGAGAGTTGTGAATTTATGGAATTCCCTGCCACAGAGAGCAGTGGAGGCCAAATCACTGGATGGATTTAAGAGAGAGTTAGATAGAGCTCTAGGGGCTAGTGGAGTCAATGGATATGGGGAGAAGGCGGGCACGTGTTATTGATAGGGGATGATCAGCCATGATCACAATGAATGGCGGTGCTGGCTCGAAGGGCCGAAGGGCCTCCTCCTGCACCTATTTTCTATATTTTCTATGTTTCTATACCTTTTGCACAATGGGAGAGGGGAGAAGAGGGAGTGGCCAGGATACAACTCGTCCTTGATTATGCTGGTGACCTTGCCGAGGCAGCGTAAAGTGTAAACCTTGGTTAATTCTGGTGGTTCACCTTTACTGCTTTTATTTGAAAAAATTAACCCAGAATGTAAACAACATAAAGTGTTTCTAGCAGGTGGATAGGATAACCGTACGATTAGCTGAGGAGGCTTTCATCACATTGTTGATTAAGTGTACAACAGTTTGTTAGGTTTATAATTACTTCTAGATATTGACAGTGACAAATCCATTATTACTTCCTGGTTTCTTTCTGAATCACCCTGCACTAATTTTTTCTGTTTGTTTTGCATTTACAGTAAGTCACAGATTTTATCAACCAATATGCAACATTTTCAAAGGTTCAAAAGTCATTTATTGTCACATGTACCAATTAAGGTACAGTGATATGCGAATTACCATGCAGCCATACGAAAAAAAAGCAATAAGACATACAACTACATAAATGTTTACATAAACATCCACCACAGCTGATTCCCCACATTCCTCACTGTGATGGAAGGCAAAAAAGTCCAATCTTCCACCTTTTAATTCTCCCGCGGCCGGAGCAGTCGAACTATTCAAAGTTCCCGCAGCCGGCAGTTAAAGCTCCCGTGTCGGGGCGATCGAAGTTCCCGCGTCGGGGCGATCGAAACTCCCACTCCCACTCCAACTCGAAGTTCCTGCGGCTTCGAGTTCCCGAGGTCGATCCCTAGTAAAGGGATCACAGGCTCCGCGATGTTAAAGTCCCGTAGGCTCCCCGTGGTGGAACTCTCAAAAGTCGGTCTCCAGCAAAGGCCGCCAACTGCATGATGTTAGACCGCAGTGCAGACAGAGATATGATACGGAAAAAAATCGCATCCCGTCAAGGTAAGAGATTAGAAAAAGATTCCCCGAACTCCCCCTCCCCCACATAAAACAAGCTAAAAAACACTAAAAACATACATTTACCACATACTATTAAAATACAAAGAAGGAAGGCTCAGACGGACTGTTGGTGAGACAGCCATTGCTGTGCGCCACCCGGTGGATTTTGCAACTGTCAGTACTAAATTGCTTCTGACATTCATCTGCCTGCCAGTTTGCATAGATTACCCAAAACTCAAAAAAAACCACCACTAGGTTTTACTTCAGTGCTTCTTCCTGTATCATGTGCAAGGTTTACAATTCACAAGATTAATGTCAATGAGAAATAATAGGGGCCCAATGCCAAATACTAATACCAAGGGCAGTGAACTATGCTCAGTATTTCTCGTCCAGATTAACAAATCATTGCTGATCAATGATCATCAACTCTTATTTCCCTTTGCACAGCTGGCCTGTTGAGATTTTCTAACATTTCTGTTTTTATTTCAGATTTCCAGCATCTGCAATATTATGAAACAAGATCATGAGCGGCCTGGATAAATTGCACACTCACTTTTTTCCCCCCTCATAGTAAAGGATTCTAAACCTAGAGGGTCTAGGCATAAGGTTAGAGAGGGGAGATTTAGGAGGGACCTCAGAGGCAACTTTCTCACTCAGAGGGTAATCCATATCTGGAATGAGCTGCCAGAGGAAGCTATGGAAGTGGATACAATTATGACTCGAAAAGATATTTATTCAGATATATAGATTCTTCTCTGTGGATTGTCACCTTGTCGTGGTGGAGAAGCTTGTGTGGTCCTGAGATCCTGAGAGCGATGCCGTCTGGAGCTATGCTCCTGGTAGGGTCACCCATGGTGGTAAGGTCGAGTGGGAGGACTCCAACAAAGAGCAATCCAACCAAGACCTCAATGGTGGAACAGGCGGAGGATGATGGCTGACCTTAGCGGAGCATCACAACGGCTGGGAAGACGGATGAATGCTGCAGCAGAAAAGGGTCTCCAGTCATCTTGGACTCCATGCCACTGGATCCTGACCCAGATCTGTCAAGGACTGTGTGGTGGCTGTCTGTGCACCAGTCACAGTCAGCACACCACACAAACAAAGTCACGCACTGGCGTCCTCCAACCCTGGAAACACCCATGGTCAGCCATGACCGAGGGGGGCCTAAGAAAAATAGATAGGAAAGTTTTCGAAGAATAACGACCAAATGCAGGCAAATGAGACTAACCCAATATGCCAATTTGGTTGGCATGGACAAGGTGGGATGAAGAGCCTGTATAGTTCTATGACTACCAGACCAGCCATCATAATGTTAAGTCTGTCTTCATATGGCCAATTTGATAGTTTACATTGAGATATGTGGCAGAGACCTGGGTTTGATCCTGACTACGGGTGCTGTCTGTACATAGTTAGTATGTTCTCCCGGTGACATGGGTTTTCTCCGGGAGCTCCGGTTTCTTCCCACACTCTAAAGACGTACGGGTTTGTAGGTTAATTGGCTTCAGTAAAATTGTAAATTGTCCCAAGTGTGTGTAGTGTTAGTATGTGAGGATCACTGGTTGGCACAGACTCGGAGGACCGAAGGATCTGTCTCTGCGCTGTATCTCTAAACTAAACTAAACTAAGCTTCAGATAGCTATAAAAGGGTTTAGAAGATAGGTGGACAGAAAATAATATATATTTTTTGGTCAATACGTTGTTACATAGAAACATAGAAACATAGAAAATAGGTACAGGAGTAGGCCATTCGGCCCTTCGAGCCTGCACCGCCATTCGATATGATCATGGCTGATCATCCAACTCAGTATCCTGTACCTGCCTTCTCTCCATACCCCCTGATCCCTTTAGCCACAAGGGCCACATCTAACTCCCTCTTAAATATAGCCAATGAACTGGCCTCAACTACATTCTGTGGCAGAGAATTCCAGAGATTCACCACTCTCTGTGTAAAAAATGTTTTTCTCATCTCAGTCCTAAAAGATCTCCCCTTTATCCTTAAACTGTGACCCCTTGTTCTTACTTCCCCAACATCGGGAACAATCTTCCTGCATCTAGCCTGTCCAACCCCTTAAGAATTTTGTAAGTTTCTATAAGATCCCCCCTCAATCTTCTAAATTCTAGCGAGTACAAGCCGAGTCTATCCAGTCTCTCTTCATATGAAAGTCCTGACATCCCAGGAATCAGTCTGGTGAACCTTCTCTGTACTCCCTCTATGGCATAGAGTGAATATGATTGCATATTGTTTCTGCTTGGTTGCACTGGTTTATTTGTTACAATTCATTCAGAACAGATGTACCCCAAGCAAAAGATTACAGAATTTTAAGTGTAAATTAGATTCAGTGCAAATTGAGTTTGTGTGATATTTCGTGCTAGTTTAAAAATTATTGAGCCAACCCTTCCAATAACACTGACCAGGTCTCCAGCTTCATTGATGCAATTAATTAAAAATAGAAATCGCATGAATGATATGCCAGCTTCAACAAATACCTGAGAGAGAAAGGTAGGTCAAGATGTTTCCGGAAGTGGCGACGCTGCCCTGCAGTCCGTTTGTATTTTCTTTTTTTGTTTTCTTTTGTCCTGTTGTTTCAGTTTATTTCAGTTTATTTAAGTTGAGTATGTGTGGGGGGTTGGGAGAAACTTGTTTTTAGTCTCTTCCTTCGGGGGCATGCGACCTTTTCTTGTTGTATCCCCTGTCTCCGTCTCCGTCTGCGCTGAGGCCTAATGGCGGAGTTGGCGGCCTCCAACTGGGACCGACCTCAAGGCTCCGGAGGCAGAGCCAGGACCTACCAACGCGGGGCTGGCCGACTTCGGGGCTGTGGCGGCGTTGCGGCGGCGGCGACCTGACTTCGGAGCCTCGGAGGCTCGGCCGCGGGCCCAGTGGACGACAACGTCGGGAGCTCGCAGGTCCCAGATTGTTGACCTGTTCTCAGGAGCTCCCGCAACAACAGCTTCGTCCGCTGGACTGGAGGGTGGCAGCTTCGTCCACCCGGGCCGCAGAGTTTGAACCGGACCGTTCGCGGAACTCGGATTAAGCCGCGGGAGTTACTATCACCCGGCGGGGTCCCAACATCGGAAGTCTGGATCGCCTCAACGCAGAGGGAGTACAAGGAGGGAAGAGACAAGGACTTTAAGACTTTTGTCTTCCATCACGGTGAGGAGGTGCCTGGTAGACTCATTGTGGTGGATGTTAAATCTGTGTTTATTGTGTGTTTGTTATTTTATTCTATGTTATGACTGCAAGGCACGAAATTTTGTTCAGACTGAAAAGACTGAATGACAATAAAGGAGACTTTACTTTTTTACTTTACTTTACTCAAGATCAAAATAAAAGATGAGGAAAGATTTATTCACCCATGATCTAGAATGCTCGTTGTGAACGGATATTGGGAGATGACACTTCTTTTTAAATTCCACAAGAATGGTAGAATCCACTGGAGAATGAAGAATAGAAGCAGGAAAGGTTAGATGAAACAAAATGTTACTTTCTAAGGGAGAGCCTGGCTGCACGATCATAGAGTTCATAGAGTGTTACAGTGTTGAAACAGGCCCTTCGGCCCAACCTGCCAACACCGGCCAACTTCACTAGTCCTACCTGCCTGCATTTGGTCCATATCCCTCCAAACGTGTCCTAACCATGTTTCTTAAACGTTGGGATAGTCCCAGCCTCAATGACCTCCTCTGACAGCTTGTTGCATACACCCACCACCATGTGTGCTGTAAGTTTACATGATTCTGGCATTTGTGTGCCGTCTTGCATTGAAGCACCAGTGGCACAGTGCGGCACAATGACGCAGCAGTAGAATTGCTGCCTTACAGCGCCAGGGACCCGGTTCGATCCTGACAATAGACAATAGACAATAGGTGCAGGAATAGGCCATTCGGTCCTTCGAGCCAGCACCGCCATTCAATGTGATCATGGCTGATCATCCCCAATCAGTATCCCGTTCCTGCCTTCTCCCCATATCCCTTGACTCCGCTATTTTTAAGAGCCCTATCTAGCTCTCTCTTGAAAGCATCCAGAGAACCTGCCTCCACCGCCCTCTGATGCAGAGAATTCCACTGACTATGGGTACTGTATGTTCGATGTTTGTATGGTCTCCCTGTGACTACCTGGGGTTTCTCCAGGTGCTTCGATTTCCTCCCACGTTCCAGAGAAGTGCAGGTTTTTAGGTTAATTGGCTTCTGTAAATTGCCCCAAGTGTATAGGATAGAACTAAAGTATGGGTGATTGTAGGTCGGTGCAGACTCGGTGGGCCAAAGGAACTGTTTGCACGCAGTATCTCTAAACCAAACTAAACACCATATTTCCAGTGCAATAGATAATAATTCGATTTGGTTGAAGTATGGTTAGAATGAATTATCAATTTAATCACCTCTCGCAATTGTATGAGACAACTTGCTTCACTGATTGCTACTCTAGAAAAGGTCTACTCTAAAGTGGGCGTCGAAGACCATTGTGACTTTACCGGATCCAACTTTGGGCACCAAGGAGCCTCTGAGGTTCTATGGCTGAAATGCTGCCTCATAATTAACACAACATATCATATTCGGTAAAAAAATCTTGTTGGTGAACTGGAAGAAGATGAAGAGCTAAACATGATGTTAAAACAAAACCTGAAAAATCTCTCCCTTAAGGCAAAAGGAGCTTGTTTTTGACTTCAAGAGATGACATGTACAGGCCCCAATCATCATCATTTACCTCAAAGTGGAGATGGTCAAGAACTTCACATTCCTAGGTGTATACATCACCAACAATTTGTCCTGTACCAACCACATTCAAACTACCACCAAGAAATCACATCAATGCTTCTATTTCCCCAAAAGACTCAGGAAATTCGGCATGTTTCCAACAACTCTTACCAACATCTACAGATATAATGCAGAAAGCATCCTACCAGGCTAGGTTTGGCAACAATTCTGCCCAAGGCAGTAAGAAATTGCCAAGAATTGTGGATGTAGATCCCTCTATCATGCAATCCACCCCCCCCCCCACACACACACACACACACCCACCCTCCCACAACTTCATCTATAATTTGTGCTGCCTGAGAAAGCAGCCAATATAATCAAGGGCCTTTTTCACTCTTATCATTCCCTCTTCTCCCCTCTCCCATCAGGAAGATACAAAAGCCAGAAAGTACATACAGGGCTGATTCAGGATCAGCATCTGCCCCACTGTTGCCAGACTACTGAATGGTTTGTGCATAAGCTAAGGTGTAGTCCAGATCTTCCAACCTACCGCATTACAGACCTTGGACTTTGCCTCTGTA
Organism: Malacoraja senta; assembly: GCA_038087875.1. NCBI lineage: Eukaryota > Metazoa > Chordata > Chondrichthyes > Rajiformes > Rajidae > Malacoraja > Malacoraja senta. The sequence goes on along the minus strand of CM075977.1, from coordinate 73,418,591 downwards.
ACTGTACTGTTATTATACTATATTTTGCATGCTGGTATTTTTCTCTTTGCACTACCTGTTCTACTTATGCATGGCTTCATTGTACTTGTATATAGTATGATTTGACAGGATAATAACGCTTTTCACTCCCTGTATCTCTGTACATGTGACAACAATGAACCACAACCAACACTAATACTAAGCTGTTAAATAGGAGTGCTGTTTACTTATTGCTTACTGTCAAGATTGCCAAACATTTTAGTGGATGCATTTAAACTAACATGAACACCTATAATAACCAGCTGATTGGGAGTCAACTCACTTGTCATTTGCACAAGTATGGTGATGTACAAGCGCAATGAAAAACTTTGCTTGCAGCTGCATCACAGATGCATGCACTCAGGCAAACACACAAAAACAAATATTACATAAATTAGGTTCTATAACAACATTTAAAAGACATGTGGGCAGTAATATGGATCGGTGAGGTTTACATAGAAACATAGAAAATAGGTGCAGGAGGAGGCCATTTGGCCCTTCGGGCCAGCACTCCCATTCATCGTGATCATGGCTGATCGTCCCCAATCATTAACCCATGCCTGCCTTCTCCCCATATCCCTTGATACCACTAGCCCCTAGAGCTCTATCTAACTCGTTTAGAGGGATGTGGGCCAAATGCAGGCAGATAGGACTGCTGTAGATGGAGCATCTTGGATGGCATGGGCATTTTGGGTTGAAGAGCCTATTGCCATGCTGTATACAATATGATACGATAGAACTTTATTTATCCCAGGAGGGAAATTGATCTGCCAACAGTCATAACACATAAGATACACGAAAAATTAAATTAAAGTGACGAGTGGAAAGGATTGGAGATGTGCAAAGATTGGGGAGGGGAGGGGGGGAGGGGAGTCAGTCAACCCCATGACTGAAGGGGGAGGAGCTGTACAGTTTGATAGCCACAGGGAAGAATGATCTCCTTTGGCATTCTGTCCTGCATCTTGGTGGAACCAGTCTGTTGCTGAAGGTACTCCTCAGGCTGATTAGTGTGTTATGGAGGGGATGAACTGTATTGTCCAAGATGCTCTGCAGTTGGAGGGGATTGTCCTCCACAGTGGATGTGGAGAGGATATTTCCACTACTGGAAGAGTCTAGGACCAGAGGTCAAAGCCTCTGAATTAAAGGACATTCTGTTAGGAAGGAGATGGGAGAAATGTATTTAGTCAGAGGGTGGTGAATCTGTGGAATTCTTTGCCCCAGAAGACTGTGGAGGCCGTCAATGGACAATTTTAAGACAGAAATAGATAGATTCTTGATTAGTACGGGTGTCAGGGGTTATGGGGGAAAAGGCAGGCGAATGGGGCACTGTGCACCACATGCCTCTGCACAGCCAACATTTATAGTTCCAAGAAAATTACTAGCAATCAGCACGAGTACAAAACCGGTGGGTGGCTGTTTCAGCATCTGCAGACGAGCTGAAGGCATGGTAAAGACCAATTAACCTAAAAAAACTGCATGATGAGGCTGGACTTTCCAACTAGCATGTCTCATTAACAAACTATTTGTTTCAGATCCATTTTCACCCCTTTCAGCATAATGAGCTCCTAAGAATTAATTCTGAGAAGAAAATATTTGACTAGGATCTTAAGATCACAATTGAGCAGATAAATTAGCTCATTGATTTCAAACAAAGTGAATTTCACACGGCTGGAGTAAAGGGTCTGTCCCACGAGCATGCGACTGCATGCGGCAAGCGCGACCTAATGCGGTCGCTTGAGCCGTACGGCCTCGCGGGGCCGGTCCCACTTGCCATATGGAGTTGTGCGGAGCTGGTCCCGACATCGCGAGGGGCTCCGAAAAACTGACACTTCAAAAATTCCGCGCGGCAACGGCCTGCCGGCCCGCAGCCGCATTGAGGCCGTACTCACCGCCTCGACGGGCGTGCGCAGCGTCTCGATGCCGTACGCAGCGTCTCGACGCCGTACGCAGCGTTTTGACGCCGTACGTCACGCGCAAAGTTCCCGCGGACTTCGCTCGAACTTCACGTCAACTCGTACGGGATCACTCGACCTCCGCGCGGCCCCCGCTTCCGGTTTGGTCGTGCTCGCCGCATGCAGTCGCATACTCGTGGGACAGGCCTTTAACTCTGGTTAGGCCAAATCTCTGGAGAACATGGATCGGCAACTTTTCGGTTATAAGCCATTTTAATTCCTCTTCCCACTCCCATACTGAATGTTTAAAAGTCATTAGGACAGGTACATGGATAGGAAAGGTTAGAGGGATATGAGCCAAATGTGAACAGTTGGGACCAGCATAGATGGGGCATCTTGGTTGGCATGGACAAGTCTGAAGGGCCTGTTTCCGTGCTCTATGACTAATACTCTACCATCCTAATTTGTTCCTTACTTCATCTTCTTTCCGATCAGATTTGATCATCTGCAGCCCTTTGTTGCTTCCATCTATCACACCCAGCTTATCGCTACTTCCATCCTTCCCTCCCCCCACCTAGCTCCCCTATTCAGCTGCATGCACCTTTTAACTTAGTTTAGTTTAGAGATCCAGCATGGAAACAGGCCCTTTGGCCCACCGTGTCCACGCCAACCAGTGATCCCCGCATACTAACACTATCCTACAAACTAGCGACAGTTTACAATTATACCAAGCCAATTAACCTATAAACCTGTACGTCTTTGGAGTGTGGGAGGAAACCAAATATCTCGGAGAAAATCCACGGTCACGGGGAGAACGTACAAACTCTGTTCAGACAAGCACCCGTAGTCGGGATCGAACCCGGATCTCTGGTACTATAAGGCAGCAACTCTACCACTGTGCCACCGTTCCAACATGTCAACATGCCAGCTATTGCCCCACCCCTCCCTGTAAGCCTCTGAAACTGGCTTGATCCTGACTGTCTCCCCTGTACTCTTTCAGTCCAATTCACCTAAAATGTCCACTGTCCATTTCAGCTTCTGCTCGACCCGCTGAGTTCCTCCTGCAGATTGCTTGTTAATATCTGTGGTACTGCAAGGAAATAAAACCATAAGTCCATGAGTGAAGGCTACAGCAATCTTGCTCGTGATTTACAATGATGTACAAGAACATTGTACAGTCAATTCCAGAGTGCATCTTGTTTTGATGAAATTGGCCGTCCATGCAACTGTAAAACATGATTTTTAAAATGTTTTCCAACATTCATGTCATTTCCTCAAGTTTACAGTCATGTCAAGTAATTTATAATCGGTCTTTAAAATAACATTTGTTAACAGTTTTTACAAAGTGATTGCTGTGCTTTCCGACAGGTTAAATTAATCATCTAATTCAGCTAGTGATTAACATTATTCTGCTAGCCCTTGCTGTCCCCTCCCCTTCATCAGCCATCTGGTTGTCTCCTCCCCTCCCCCAGCCCTCGGGCTCCTCCTCCGCCTTTTCCTTTTTTCCTTTCTTCTCCCCACCCCCTATCAGTCTGAAGAAGGGTTTCGGCCCGAAACGTTGCCTATTTCCTTCGCTCCATAGATGCTGCTGCACCCGCTGAGTTTCTCCAGCATTTTTGTGTACCTAGTGATTAACATTAGTCAGTTGAAAGTACATATGTTTTTGGTAACTTACTATATTTTGCTATGTGTCGGATGGAACTGCACATGTACACAAAATGCTGGAGTAACTCAGTGGGACAGGCAGCATCTTTGGAGAAAAGGAATGGGTGACTTTTCAGGTCGATACCCTTCTGCAGAATCAGACCAGTCTCAGACCGTCACCTATTCCTTCCCCAGAGATGCTGCCTGACCCACTGAATTACTCCAGCATTTTGTGTCTATCATACAGTATTTGTTGCTATATCAGTTGAAGAAGGGTCCTGACCTGAAACGTTGTTTATCTATTCCCTTCCCTCCACAGATGCTACCTGACCTGTTGTGTTCATCCAGTATTTTGAGTTTTGCTAAAGATTCCAACATCTGTGGTTCCTTGGGTCTCTATATTTTGCCAGGTAATTTCCTGCGGTATAATTAAAAAACAGAGCATTTTCTTTCTGAAATTGTCTTTGTGATTAAGTCAGCCTATAGGGACAAGGGGTGGCAGAATGTAACTCGCCACCCCGCAGTTTAAATCACACAATCGCTCTTACCCTTTTTCTCCAAAGATGCTGCCTGACCCGCTGAATTACTCCAGCGCTTTGAGTCTATCGTCGGTGTAAACCGCCATCTGCAGTTCCTTCCTATACACAATAAAAAGGAGTTGGTTCTTTTCCCATTGTGATTCTGTGATCATGTTTTATTCAGCTGAAAACATTAGGCTAGATCCTCCCAGAGACTTAGGTCATAATTTCATGTGAAAGGAATTAGGCCATTCGGCCCATCAAGCCTACTCCGCCATTCAATCATCTCTCCCTCCTAAACCCATTCTACTGCCTTCTCCCCATAACCCCTGACACCTGTACTAATCAAGACTTAATATTTGGTTCTTGTTTTCAAAACCTTGATTATATACTTAGAAGGGTAAAGTAAAACATTTCTTCATGAAGCAAGCGAGTGCTCTCTTATCTGAGATTCACTAAAGTCTAAGCTTCTTGTCCAAAGTCTTTTGGTCTTTAGAGTTTTTTGCAGCATGGAAACAAGCCCTGGGGCCCATCTCAACCATGCCAACTAAGATAACTATCTGAGCCAGTCTCATTTGCCTGCATTTGGCCCACATCCCTCTAAATCTTAATGATCCATTGAGGAATATAAAATCAAGGATGAAAAAGCTCAAGCGGGTGATTAGACAGCCAAAATGAGCTGCAAAATGGCTTTGGCGAGTTGGATTAATGAAAATCCCCAGGCTTTTTAAACCTACGTTAAAAATAAGCAAATAACCAGGGAGAGGGTAGGACTGCTCAAATTTCAAGGAGAGAATTTGAGCTTGTGGTCAGGAGATGTAGGCGAGTTGGGATATAGACGAGGTACTAAATGAATACTTTGCATCTGATTTCACCAAGAAGCCAGACATGGAGGACAGTGCGATCAGTGTGGAGAATACCAATATGCAAGAACAATTTGAGATTGAGGAGCAGGTGTTAGGTCTCCTGTAGTACATTAAGGTGGATGCTGCTGTAAATCCCCAGGGCTTGTTGGGATCTAGCCCAGGTTATTGAGAGAGTCAAGTGAGGAGATTGCAGGAACCTTGACAAAGATCTTTGCACATTCTCTAGCCCAAGGCAAGATGATATATATAATTGGCTTGGATGTAAACTGACCACCTTTGTGCCTCGGGCCTCCTCACGCAGCCGACCTTGAGGGCGGGGACGGTAAGACCCCAGTTCTTTCTCTTACCGGCCCTTGCATTTGCGTCTGCCATCGCCGACTCCCTCCATCCCTCTCACCGGTTCTTCAGTCCTCGGGGGACGAGCAGAGGCCGGCTTGGTGGCTCCCCCTACAGGCCGCAGCCCGCCAGGTCCTTCCTTCAGGCCATGCGGCCTGCTCTGCTTCTAACCCAACTCTTGATTGAGTGGAAGTTGAAGTGCAATATGCAGCAATGTCTGTGAAAAGAAAAAGAAACCTTTTCAGGCAACTGATTGCATTTCACGTATGGATGAAATAAAATTGTGATTATAGCAGAAGCAATTATCAGCACTACCCGTCACAAAGTATCCCCTCAATTTTCATGCTACTATGTATGCTGAAAGGTTCCAACTCTGTTGGCGACACGGTGGCACAGCAGTAGAGTTGCTGCCTTATAGCGCCAGAGACCCGGGTTCGATCCTGACTAGGGACGACAGATGGCGCAATGGGCTAAGTGTTCGGCTGGCAACCGGAAGGTAGCCGGTTCGAATCCCGCTTGGAGTGCATACTGTCGTTGTGTCCTTGGGCAAGACACTTCACCCACCTTTACCTGCGTGTGAATGTGTGTGAATGTGTGTGAATGTGTGTGAGTGTGTGTGAGTGATTGGTGGTGGTCGGAGGGGCCGTAGGCGCCAATTAGCAGCCACGCTTCCATCAGTCTGCCCCAGGGCAGCTGTGGCTACAGAAGTAGCTCACCACCACCGAGTGTGACTGAGGAGTGAATGAATAATGTGATGTAAAGCGCCTTGAGTATTAGAAAGGCGCTATATAAATCCCATCCATTATTATTAGTATTATTATTAGGGTTCTGTCTGTATGGAGTTTGTATGTTCTGCATGTGATCTGCGTGGGTTTTCTCCAAAGTGGTTCTTGAGTTTCACAATGACTGTCCTGCTGGTCAGGTCATACAGTCTGTCTATTTCCCAGAAATTAGATAGATAGTCAACTGTGATTAAATAATGCTTTCCCGCAAGTTCGAACAGATCGGTTCCCACTTTCTCCCATGGGCGATCTGGGAGGTCATGGGGTATCAGAGTTTCTTTCTGATTCTGTTGTTCGTATGTCCTGCAGGCTTCACAGTTTGAAATAAACTGCTTCACATCGGAGATCATTCCGGGCCAGAAAATGCATTCTCTAGCACATCTGAGGGTTCCTTCTACTCCCAGGTGAGAGGTGTGGTCTCCTTCATATCTTTGCGTAGAGTGATAGGGATTACAACTCTCTCTCATCTGAATACTAGGCCGTCTTGCACACTCAACTCGTCTCTGACGTTGAAGTACAGTTGTGTTGCCTCTGGGACTTCTGCTTTGTGATCTGGCCATCCATTTTGGATTACCTTCTTAACGGTCTGTAGTGTTTCGTCTTCCCTGGTGTGGACTTGGATGCGTTTGACCTTGTCCTCTCCCATGCTCAAGGACTCAACTACGTTAACATCAGTGAATCTGGTTGATCCTGTGGTGTCAGGGAGGTATGCTTGGGAGAGTATATCTGCTAGATGCATGTCTTTTCCCTTTACCCATTTGATCTCGATGTCGTAGGGTAGGATCCTCATCATTATCCCCTGACGACGTCTTGGTGCTCTATGCAGAGGCTTTTTGACAATGACTTCCAATGGCTTGTGGTCACTCTCAGCGATCACTCTCTGTCCATAGGTGTACTGATGGAAGCGCTCGAGGGCAAACACTATTGCTACTGCCTCCTTTTCAATCTGAGCATATTTCTGCTCATTGGTGTCAATGCTCGACTCACATAGGAAATTGGTTGTCCCTTCTGCATCAGTGTTGCACCTAGACCTGCCTTGCTTGCATCACATTGTATGGTCTGCTGTTCATCTGGTGTGTAGTATGCCAGGATAGGTGCCGTTGTCAACAGCTCCTTGATCTTTGACGTTGCCATGTCATGTTCTGATGACTATTCCTATTCTACTTCTTTGTGGGTCAATCTCCTCAAAGGTTCAAATGTGTCCGATAACATTCGCAGGACACTTGCCAAGTAGTTTACACTGCCTTGTTATCTTTGGATTTCTGTTGGATTGGTTGGGTTGGGCATCTCTAGGATAGCCTGGATCTTTTTCGGATCCGGTTTCAGGCCACGATCTGTAATTATATGTCCTAGAAATGTGATACACGTAGTTTTCACTACCGACTTTTTCCGGTTCAGCTTGATGCCTCTGTCTCTGCATCGCTGAAGAAGATCTTGCAGTCTTGCATCCTGATTCCTTTCTGCATCTTCTCAGGTGTCCCCTACTCCGAATAGGATGATGTCATCTGGAACACATTCCACTCCTTTTAATCCTTCTAGGGCTTGTTGCAGCTTCTTCTGGAAGATCTCTGCACTTACTTTCAGTCCAAATGGCAACCTCTTCCAGCGATATCTCCCAAAAGGGGTGTTCATGGTTGTTAGGAAACTGCTCCTCTCATCTAGTTCGCAGAGGAGGTATCCTGACTTCAGATCGACTTTGTAGAAAATCTTTGCCTTGAACAGCTCAAGGAGTACGTCCTCTATGACTGGTAATCTGTGGATCTCCCTTTTCAGGACTATGTTGAGGGGTCTAGGATCTATGTAGAACCTCAACTCTGTGCTGTCCTTTTTCTCCGTAACGACCAGCCTGCTACTCCACTCAGTTGATTCTTCGACTTTAGTCAAGATGTCCTGCTCGACCAGCTTCATGAGGCCATTCATGACCTTCTCTTTCATGGCTACAGGTACCGGCTTTGCAAAACACTGTGATGGTGTCACACCCTCTGCCTCCGTAACCAACTGGACCTTGCCTGGTAGTCTCCCAGGTCTTTTGTCGTCAAAGACATCATTGTAGCTCTTGAGTAATGAGCCAGCCTCGCTAACAGCATTCAGGCTCTTGAAGTTCTCGTAGTGAACCGTGATGAGTTTCATCTGTTCTGCAGCTTTGCCGCTCAGGAGCGGTGTGAACCAGCCTTCCTCTACCACTATGAAGTGAACACAGGCTTTAGACATCTAACAAAGTCTAATCTCCCTAAGGGTAGATGACAGTTTACCGTATGCAACATCTGATTGAACAAGGCAGCAAACATTAGATGGATAATAAATTTATTACGCCCAGTTTCTTGGTGGAGTTCCCAGCAAGATTATCATTATCAAGAGGAATGAATTGCTGTAAAAGAAGGAAATTCTGCCAACGCTCTAACATCAGAAGAGGCAGAAAAGACGCATCCAAATGTTTCGTTTTAGTTTAGAGATACCATGTGAAAACAGGCCCTTCTACCCACCGAGTTAGCACCGAACAGCGATTCCCACACATTAACACTATCCTACACACACTAGGGACAATTTACACTTGTATACCAAGCCACTTAACCTACAAACCTGTCCGTCTTTGGAGTGTGGGAGGAAACCAAAGATCTCGGAGAAAACCCACATGGTTACGGGGAGATGTACAAACTCTGTACTGACAGCACCCATAGTCAGGATCGAACCCGGGTCTCCGGCGCTGCAAGCGCTGTAAGGCAGCAGCTCTACCGCTGTGCCACTATGCCGCACACGGGCTGGAAGAAATAAAAACAAAGAATGTTAAATATCCACTATCTGCTTTTTGTTTGGGGGCGTGGGGGTTTTACCTGACAAAATAGCTCTCTCAATTGCTTTGCAAGTTCTGGGCATCACCACATAATTGTTAGTAACCTTATAATAGCCTTTAAAGGTCTACTATGAAATTCTGTGCAATGGTCGCAAAAATCAGTAGCAACTGAAAAAGACACCAGAAAAATTCACTGTGGTGCTGGCTGCTATATTCTCCAAATTCCCACTGTACACCATTGGTCACATGTACCAACAATGGCTTTGCCATCTGGGGAGATGCATGTTGTTGTCACTATCTATATTTCCATTTTATCTGTTTACTCCCCTCTTTGATTTGAGTTAAAATGATTAAGAATATTCCACTCCGGACTACCCAAGAACTATGGTGGAAGCAGAACTCATAGTACTTTTTTAAGGGAAATTCAATAAAACTTTAAAGGGTTCGGGAAATATCTGTGCCATAGAACTAAGGGCTAAAGAACTTGCACACAATTGTTGGACAAAGCCACATCTATGCTTAGAAGATTTAACTTAATTAATAATTCAAAATTGTGACATTTGTAGACTCAGGTACTGTTTGGTTTATGATGATGTTTAATGTGCAAAGTTCACAGGGCAAAACAAGGCATCTCTTTCTCTAAAGATGTATTTATTAAATAGTTTTAGAACAAGATTAAGGGATAACCGTCTCTGATATCCGATGCTGCACATCTAATTAATATTGTTGCAACTGATCTTCAAAGCTTTCCTCTAGGACATGATCAAGGAAATGAACATTTTATTTGTCTTTAATTCCATTTGTACTTAATCTGTTTTTTAATTGTTCTGCTTTATGTTTATTCTGCTTTAAATATTAGACAGGAAATTAGTTGAGAAATCATTTACTTTGCAGTTGGGATGTTCATAAAGGGTCACAGCTGCCTTTTTTTTTTTAAATAAAAAGGGCTATCTAATCTATCTAATCTAATATTTCAAGAACTAACATTTGCAGAAGAAAATAGGTTACATCCTGTGGTTGGATTTACAATATTTGTCCACAGTTAAAATTTAGATTTAATCAACAATAACTGCAAAAGCAAATTTGTTGTGTTATTCCTTGGAAGCTTTGATATCTTTAGCACGATGTTACCATGTTTGCCAAAGTCACAATGAAATGATTAGGTGCACGTTGATGAACATAGCTACTCTGGCATTTGCTTTGATTTTGCTAAATATTCAAAAAGTAAAAATTGATTATCAGTTCATTACATTGAGGAACTGATTCATTTTTGATACCTTTTTTCAAATAGGTTTCCGGCAAATAATTATCTTGACTAACGGTCAAAGACATTGGGAGACTATAGAGTGGGGAGCGGGTGGCAATGAATGAGGAGAGGGAAATAGATTTAATTGAAAAGCCAGAATGGATGACCATAAATTGGAATAATAAATTCCGTGGTCTGTTTTGAAATAAGTCATCAAATTACTTTCCTTTAAGGAGTCCTTTGGATTTTCAACCACATTTTCACATATATGATGACATAAGAAAATACAGGTGCTGAAATCTTGAGCTAAACACAAAGTGTTTTCTAGGACTCTCTTGGACTCTATTCCTTGGAGCGCAGGAGGGTGAGGGGCAATCTTATAGAGGTGTATAAAACCATGAGAGGAATAGATTGGGTGGATGCACTGTGTCTCTTGCTCAGTGTAGGGGAATCGAGGACCAGAGGACATAAATTTAAGATGAAGGGGAATAGATTTAATAGGAATCTGGGGGGTAATGTTTTCATACAAAAGGTGGTGGGTGTATGGAATGAGCTGCTGAGAGGAGGTAGTTGAGGCAGGGACTATCCCAAAGTTTAAGAAACAGTTGGACAGGTGCATGGATAGGACAGGTTTGGAGGAATATTGGCCAAATGTAGATAGGTGGGACTCGTGTAGCTCGGACATGTGGGCTGGTGTGGACAAGTTGGGTTGAAGGACCTGTTTCCATGCTGTATGACTCTATGACTCTATGCTGGAGGAACTCAGCGGGTCAGGCATCATCTGTGGGTATGGACAATTTGAAGAAGTGTCCCGATGCAAAACATCGTCGGCCCAATCCCTTCATAGATGCTGCCTGAACCACTGGGTTCCTCCGGCACATTGTGTTTCGCATACTGAGGTTATTTTGTTTCCTCCCATCAGAGATAAAGAAATATTACAGATGTATATGGTTTATGTTGTAAAAATCATTTAACTCTTTTGCTTCCTTGGCTGGTTAACCTCAGGAGTTGTACCAATAGTTCTGCTTGATTTTGGAAAGGATGGGTTATTTGTTTCAAGTAGAATTTAGCCCTCAAACTGTGTCCTACTGCAGAATGGGCTATATTATATTTAATATTTACTTTTAGTATTGGACACAATTTCAAGACAATATTAGCATTCACGCTGTGAGATATTATTGGTGATTAAAATCTATTTATTTTCTTGTGAATTTTATTTTTCAGTAATTTTCTTAAATTCAAGTAAAAGATAATAAACCAGGATTTAAATTTATTGGCTCATAAATGCAGACGATAAAATGGTGCTGTACATTCTGGTGAGTGCAAGGAAGTGGTTCAACTTAGCTTTACAGGAGAGTGGTTAAAATGAGTTGTCTTTTATGGCACATTACTGTACATTGAGTGTCTGTGGGTGACCTGTGAAAACTCTTCCTGTGGTAAATGATGATGGCGCTCCAGCTCTTAAGCTTGACCTAGTTCTAAAGTAAACTCAGATTTGAGTATAGGAGCAAGGGGGTCCTACTGCAGTTGTACTGGGCCCCGGTAACACCACACCTGGAGTATTGTGTGCAGTTTTGGTCTCCTAATTTGAGGAGGGACATTCTCGCTATTGAGGGAGTGTAGCGTAGGTTCACCAGGTTCATTCCCAGGATGGCGGGACTGACATATGATGAAAGAATGGATCGACTGGGCTTATATTCACAGGAATTTAGAAGGATGAGGGAATCTTATAGAAACATATAATATTCTTACAGTAAGTTATTGGTCAGGCTAGGTGCAGGGAAAATGTTCCCAATGTTGGGGAAGTCCAGAACCAGGGGTCACAGTTTAAGAATAAGGGGTAGGCCATTTAGGACTGAGATGAGGAATAAACGTTTTCACCCAGAGAGTTGTGAATCTGTGGAATTCTCCGCCACAGAAGACAGTGGACGCCAATTCACTGGATGTTTTCAAGAGAGAGTTAGATATAGCTCTTATGGTTAATAGAATCAAGGTACAGTATATGGGGAGAAAGCAAGAACAGGGTACTGATTTAGGATGATCAGCCATGATCATATTGAATGGCGGTGCTGGCTCGAAGGGCCGAATGGCCTACTACTGCACCTATTTTCTATGTTTCTATGTTTCTAAACCAATGCTGAAAGTTTTCCTGTAACACTGTGGTTAACTGTCTGCTACAGATCTTCGGCCGCAGAGAGAGCAGGACCCAGGTTCAGCAGAACTAACCTCTATGTCCAAGGTGTTAAGATGGAGAACGGAAGACAGAAGCTTAAACCCAGAAGATAGACACAAAATACTGGAGCAAATCAGAGGGACAGGTAGTGTTATATTCCGGACAGCAGAATGAACAATAACTTACACGCAGGCTGGCTGGATCGCAAGAGAGTTTTATTACCCAACATTCCCTACTTATATACAAAACCAACTCATTAGCATATAATGAATATGCATGATTACATTACACTGCTCTCCCTTTTTTAAGTATTAAATCTAAGTACACAGTTACAATTTTCTTGTTATGATACTTGATTTAAAACAGTGTTCATTAAATTTTAAATGATAACACAATATATTTATTTCACATATTTACACATTTTCATTCTACCTAGACAGTGAGTTACTTAACTTAAAAACCTAATCTGACTACTGGTTTATGGATCCTGCCTGATCGTCTAACAGTAACAGGTGGAACACCTTGAGTAAAACTCCCGGAAGCGATGGCTTACCGGCCGAGTTGTATTCGGCTCTATGGGACTGGGTGGGCCCGGACCTGCTGGAAGTGTACAACGACATGCTTCTAGCCGGCAGCATGTCAAACTCCATGAGGAAGGGCAGCATCACCCTAATCTACAAGCAGAAGGGGGAGATGAAGGACATAAAGAATTGGAGACCCATAACACTGCTGAATGTCGATTATAAGATCCTGTCTAAGGCCATCGCCAATCGGGTCAAGTCTGCTCTGGGACTGGTGATCCACCCAGACCAAACCTGTGCTGTACCTGGCAGGAAAATCTCAGACAGCCTAGCGCTGCTGAGAGACACCATCGCCTACGTGCAGGGCAGACGGGTGGATGCCTGCCTAGTCAGCTTGGACCAGGAGAAGGCCTTCGACAGGATATCGCACACGTACATGAGGGACGTGCTCTCCAAAATGGGATTTGGGGAAGGAATCCGAAATTGGATCAAACTGCTCTACACCAATATCCGTAGTGCAGTCCAAATCAATGGGTGGGAATCAGACAGTTTCCCTGTAAGGTCTGGAGTCAGGCAAGGGTGCCCTCTCTCTCCTGTCTTGTTTGTCTGCTGTATTGAACCTTTTGCCGAGTCCATCAGAAAGGATGCGAGCATAAGAGGAGTGACATTACCAGGCAGTGGGGGCACTCAAGTCAAAACCTCCTTGTACATGGACGATGTCGCTGTCTTCTGCTCGGATCCAGGGTCGGTCCGCAGATTGATCAGTATCTGTGACCAGTTTGAGTCGGCCACGGGAGCCAGGGTGAACCGCAGGAAGAGCGAGGCCATGCTCTTTGGCAACTGGCCCGACCAATCTTCTGTCCCCTTCACCATCAAGCCTGACTTCTTGAAGGTGCTGGGGATCTGGTTCAGGGGGGCTGAGGCGTGTAACAAGAATTGGCTGGAGCGGATAGCGAAGGTGGGGAAGAAGCTGGAGCTGTGGAGGCAACGCTCCCTCTCCATAACCGGAAAAAATGTGGTCATCAGGTGTGAGGTGCTCTCGGGGCTGCTGTACTTGGCGCAAGTGTGGCCTGTCCCTCCCTCCTACGCCACAGGGATCACCCGGGCCGTCTTCCAGTTCATCTGGGGGTCGAGGATAAACCGGGTGCGACGGACCACAATGTACAAGTCAGCAGACAACGGGGGTAAAAGCGTGCCCAACGTCGCCCTCACCCTGATGGCCACCTTTGTGTGTGGCTGCATCAGGCGGAGTGTAGAACCAAGGCACGTGGGCACCAAGTGTCACTACCTGCTGAGGTTCTACCTGTCCCCGGTGTTGCGAAGGATGGGCCTGGCGCAGATGCCACGCAATGTGCCAGTCAGCTGGACATTGCCGCCCCATCTTTTGTCTGTGGAAAGGTTCTTCCGGACCAACACCTTTGACCACATGTCAATCGAGCAGTGGTCAGCACGGAATGTCCTACAGGCACTGCAGGGAAAGGACTCGATGGATCTGGTGGCGTGGTTCCCAGAGCAGACTGCCCAGCTTGTCTGGCAAAATGCCTCATCGCCAGAACTCACCAACAAGCACCAAGACCTGGCTTGGCAGGCGGTGAGGGGAGCCCTCCCAGTCAGATCCTTCCTGCACCGTCGGAACCTCACTACCAGCGCACACTGCCCTCGGGACGGCTGCTATGGAGAGGAGATGGTTGCCCACCTCTTCGCAGAGTGTGGATTTGCAAAAAGAGTCTGGAGAAGTATGCAAGGGTCCCTGGAACGCTTTATCCCGAACAGCTCCGTCACAGAGGACTCTCTGATTTACGGACTGTTCCCAGGGACACATTCAGAGACTGACATCGAGTGCTGCTGGAGGGTCATCAACTCGGTGAAAGATGCTCTTTGGTCTGCCCGAGCATTGTTCACCACCCAGCAGAGCGAGATGTCCGTCAGGGAATGTTGCCGACTGGCCCGCTGCAGACTGCAGGAGTACGTGCTGAGGGACGCACTGAAGCCTGGTGCAGCCAACGCCAAGGCTCGGTGGGGGAGGGCCACAGTCTAGGGTCCTTCCGCTGCTGGACATGGGGGGCACAGTATGGTGGAGACGCCCCTCAAAATAAGGGAAGGTATCCCACGCCAGGGGGCCACGTGAGTGGCACGGGTGGGGGACGGATCTGTGGAATTGGAAGGAAAAAAAATGTATTAACTGCATTGAACAATTTGTATAGCCTCCGAAAATGTCGGATGAATGTTTTGCACGGTTCACGTATTGTATATATTTATTACTTGAATAAAGTCTATTTTGAAATAAAAAATTTTTTTTAAAACAGGTTTAGGTGTTGACTCAACTGTAGGCTTGTTTGGCTCTGTTTTAGTACTCTGACTTTGACCAGAGGAATCTGTTTCTTTGTCTGTACTGACTGAACTTTGTGTTTCAATCACAGTTGGCTCTTCTAACTCACTTTCCGATAAAGACTCAGGGATTAGGACCATGTTCAGTTTTTGGTTCATCTTTGGCTGGAATCATTTGATCAACATGAACACTTTTGATCCTATCTCCCACTTCAACTAAGTATCTTTTTGTTCCACACACTTCCACTATTTTCCCAACATCCCATTTGTCTCGACTGGACTTGTTGGGAGGACTGAGAACACGAACCTGCTCATCTGGCTTGAAGTTCCTCTCCTTTTTGTGGGAGTCAAAATGGTGTTTCTGACTTAACTGTTTTTGCTCAACTCTCAAAGCCAAATTGGGTTGAACTAGACTTAGGCGTATTCTTAGCCTTCTCTTCATCAACAGTTCTGCAGGTGAGTAACCTGTTGTTGTGTGTGGTGTGGTTCTGTACTTCAGCAAGAAACTAGCCAAACGATGTTTCATGCTGAGCTTTGAACTACCGTGCAAAACCTGTTTCTTGAGAGCGTCTTTGACAACTCTAACAGACCTTTCCGCCGCCCCGTTAGAGGCTGGATGGTATGGGGGAACAAGTGTGTGTTTTACACCATTCCGCTGCATGAACTCTTTGAACTGTTCTGAACGAAACTGAGGCCCATTATCAGAAACAAGTTCTTCCGGTAAACCATGGCATGCAAAAATTGATCGCAACTCATCTATGGTACGCTCAGTAGTAGTGCTTGACCCCATATGTTTAACCTCAATCCATTTGGAATGACTATCTACTAGTACCAGAAAGTGATCATTACCCTTTTCGCAAAAATCTACATGAACTCTCTGAAAAGGTCTACTTGGCCATGACCAGGGTTGCAGTGGTGTTTTTGGTGGTTTACTCCGGCAATTTTGGCAGACGCTACATTTGCTCACCAGTGACTCGATGTCACTATCAATACCAGCCCAATACACAAAACTTCTGGCAATTGACTTCATGCTTACTATGCCAGGATGTTCGGCATGAAGTTCGTTCATAACTTTGTTTCTCAAAGACTCTGGTACAACCACTCTGTAACCCCACTTAACGCATCCCTGCTCACATGATAATTCATGGCGTCGATTATGGAAAGGCTTCAGCTCTGAGTTCAGAACTGAGTTCAATCCATTATCAATTTCAGTCCAACCATTCAATGTCTGTTCATAAACCCACTTCAGCACATTGTCTTTCTTTGTTTCTGCTGCAATTTCTGTTGCAGTCACTGGAAAGTCTTCATCTACCACTTGCATTGTGTAGATTGAGTTCTCACTTCCCACGTCAGAGTTCTCATGGGGCAACCGGGACAATGCATCTGCAACTGCATTGCACTTGGAGCTTCTGTACTCCACCTTGGAGTCAAACTGGGACAGCAAAATTGCCCAGCGCTGCATCCTTGATGCCGCCATGGAAGGTATAGCTGACTTGGGACCCAGTATCACTAATAGTGACTTGTGATCAGTCACCAGGGTGAATGGTCTGCCGAGAAGAAACTGATGGAATTTCTTGATTCCGAACACGATGCTGAGTGCTTCCTTTTTTATCTGCGCATAGTTGCGTTCACTCGATGACAGGGTGCAGGATGCAAAAGCAATAGGCTTTTCCTGTCCGTCATTCGTTACATGGGAGATCACTGCACCTACACTATAACTTGAAGCCACACAAGCAAGTTTCATCTCGCGTGTCGTATCATAGTGAACAAGAAGTTTGTCACTTATCAAGTTCTCCTTGCAGATGTCAAATGCACGTTGCTGTTCCTTTCCCCACGTCCATTTCACGTATTTTTGTAGCAGATGATGAAGTGGCTTTAGCACAGTTGCTAAATCTGGAAGTAATAGTGCATAGAACTGCACCATCCCAAGGAATGATCGTAGCTCTGACACATTGTTGGGTTTTGGAGCATTCACTATTGCTTCAACTTTTGCTTTCACAGGGCGAAGTCCGTTGGCGTCTACCTTGAGTCCAAGGTAGACCACCTCTGACTGCACAAATGCACATTTACTTTGACGCAGTTTGACATTGTGGCAGTTCAGTCTTATGAGAACTTGCTCGAGGATTTTCAGATGTTCTACCATGCCTTCTGTGAATATCAATAGGTCATCCTGGTTGCACACACAGAGCGGAATGCCTTGTAATATTTGGTCCATGATAGACTGAAAATTTTTCGGGGAGGATTTCACACCATAGGGCAGCTTTGTATATGAATACGAGCCCTTATGTGTGTTGATAGTCAAGTACTGCTGACTTTCCTTATCGACATTGAGTTGGGCGTAAGCGTGAGATAAATCCAGTTTAGTGAAGACTCTTGCTCCGCTAAGTTCTGCGTATAGATCTTGCGAGGTTGGTAACGGATATTGTTCATCATCAACGGCTTGGTTGATTGTGACTTTGTAATCATCACATAGTCGAACAGTTTTGTCAGCCTTGGGTATGGCCACAATTGGCGTTGCCCATTTACTCTGGTCTGTCTTCACAAGTACTCCATTACGCTCTAATCTGTCGAGTTCTACCTCCACTTGTTGCTTTAGTGCATATGGTACAGGTGTTGGTCGACAATACACAGGCCTCACATCTTGCTTAAGTCGAAAGTGTGCAGAGTACCCTGTTATTCCCATGTCACTGTCAGCAAAAATGTTTGCATGTTTGCTTATGACGTTTTCAAGATGTGATTTGGACAAATTGACGCTGAAAATGTTCTTCCAGTCTAATTCTATACTACTCAGCCAATCCTTTCCAAGGAGGGTTGGTTTATTTCTGTAGCTGGCCACTATGGTGGGCAGTGTTACTGAATGACCATTATGCTGAACTTTACAGTTCATTTGTCCACAAGTCTCCAAAACTTCGCCCGAGTAGGTTCTCAGCTTGACCTCGCTCTCAAACAATGGTGTCTGTGGGAACTTTGTTTCGTACAGGTCTCTGCTCATGACCGAACAATCTGCTGCCGTGTCAATACACATATCGATTAACTGTTCATTAATCAATAGTTTAGTTCGAAAGTCCTTGCCTTGGCTGGTTGTAGGCTTATTGATGTTGGTTGCATAAATGGTGTACAACCCAAGTTCATTTACATCTGGGTTCATCTCCAAGTTGTGAACTCCTTTCCGGTGTTGTTGCTTGATTCCCGCAGATTGTTGGTTTCCTGTTTTATGCTTGGCCCGACATGCTGAGGCGATATGACCTTTCTTCTGGCAGTTATATCACTTGGCCATTTTGAACTGACGAAATTGGGATGAGTGATTACCGTTGCAACTATAACAACTGGATGAACTCGGCTCCCCGCCATACTTTGGTTTTGGTTTAGCGCCTCTTGGTTTGGCCATAGGCACTGCCTTGTGACTGTAAACGGCCACTGTAGTTCGTGGTGGGCGAAACTCGCGAGCATTCTTTGATGCCATCTCTATTGTGGTAGCAATCTTGCATGCTTTCTCGAATGTGAGATCTGGAGTGTTCATCAGTTTGGACTGAATTCGTTCATCCATCAGACCACAAACAAATCTGTCGCGTAGTGCTCGTCCAAGAAATGTTCCAAAGTTACAGTGTAAACTTAAGTTTTTCAAGGCAACAATGTACTCATTGATTGTCTCATTCTGCTTCTGGTTTCTAGTGCCAAATTTATAGCTTTCTGCAATTTCCAGAGGCTTTGGGTTGAAGTGCTCCTCCAACTTATTTATAATGTCATTAAAAGGCACGTCTTTTGCCTTTAAGGGTGCAAGGAGATTCACGAGTATGCCGTACACTTCAGGCCCGATCTCCGTGAGCAGAATCGCTTTCCTGCGTTCGCAAAAGTCCTTATTTGTTTCAGCCACTATCTCTCCTTCACCTAATTTTCCATATATTGTTTGCCGTGAAAAACATGTTTGCTCTCTCCATATAGGAGCTGAACGGCTCTCTACTCTTGTCAAAAGTTCCAAGGTTTCCGATGTAGCCTGTGGACACTGCCATCATGTCGTTCTCTTTTTTTTTTAATGAAAGGTCCGTTCAAAAACCCCAAATTCCTGTCTGTTCTGGTGTAGCAATTCACCTAAAACATAGCTGTACAAAGACTATTCAGCTTGAGGAATTCGACAAAAAAAAACTCAGTCCAAAATGTTATACACTCCCAAGGACGACATCTTGCCACGTAGACACAACATAGAGATAGCCTGACAAACTCTTGCCGATTTATCCAGCTGCTGTTTTAAACTACAGCCCCCTGCATAGAAGGATCTGCAGGCCTCTCATGTCCAGCTCGCAAACAACTGCGACACAACTCCATATTTACTGTTTAAACAGTTAAACAATTCTGCGTGTTACAAAACAGTCCTGCACTGTATTTAAAGGATGAGTTCACAATCTCTATCCCATCCTTGTCGCCAATTTTGTTATATTCCGGACAGCAGAATGAACAATTACTTACATGCAGGCTGGCTGGATCACAAGAGAGTTTTATTACCCAACATTCCCTACTTATATACAAAACCAACTGATTAGCATATAATGAATATGCATGAATACATTAAAGGTAGCATCTCTGGAGAGAAGGAATGGGTGATGTTTCGGGTCGAGACACTTCTTCAGACTGAGAGTCGGGAGAGGGAGATATCTGGAAGGGTTACAAAGAGCATGTAACATGCGAAAAGGACAGATCAAAGCAGATGGGTGTCAGGGGTAATGGGGAGAAGGCAGGAGAATAGCATTAGGAGAGAGAGAAAGATCAGCCATGATTGAATGGCGGAGTAGGTTTGATGGGGCCGAATGCCTAATACTGCTCCTATCACTTATGTCCTTATAACCTTATGATGTGATTACCGGACCATGTAGCCTGCTTACTAGATTGGCTGCGGGGAAGCTGACAATGAGGCATACAAACAGTGAAATTAATCAGGAGGACCGTGAAACTAGTTGGAGAACAAGGGTGCGGGAGGGACGGACGAGAGAGGGACAGCAAGGGATACTTGAAGTTAGAGAAGCACAATTCATACGGCTGGGTTGTAAGCTGCCCAAACGAAATATGAAGTGCTGTTCCTCCAATTTGCATTGGGCCTCACTCTGACTGTGGAGGAGCCCCAGGACAGAAAGGTCAGTGTTGGAATGGGAGGGGGAGTTAAACTGTTTGGCAAACGGGAGCTTAAACCCAGTGTTGGAAGCCGCTCCCAGCACTGGGTTCAATCTCCCGGTTTGTCAAAAACAAATGGGCACAGTGTGCAGGAAGGAACTGCAAATACTGGTTTAGTTTAATTCTGAGATACAGCGCGGAAACGGGCACTTCGGCCCACCGAGTCCACAACAACCAGTGATCCCTGCACATTAACACTATCCTACACACACTAGGGACAACTTTACACTTATATCAAGCCAATTACCTGACAAACCTGTACGTCTTTGGAGTGTGTGAGGAAACCTGAGATCCCAAAGAAAACTCTTGTGGTCACGGGGACAATGTTCAAACTCCGTTCAGACAACACCCGTAGTCGGGATCGAACCCGGGTCTCTGATGCTGAAAGCGCTGTAAGGCAGCAACTCTACCACTGTGCCATCTTGCCGAAGTTCACTTCAGACAGAGTCTTGAGTACAGAAGTTGGGATGTTATGTTACTGTTGCACAAAACTATTGGTGAAGCCACATTTGGTGTATTGTTTAAGAGGGAACTGCAGATGCTGGAAACTCGAAGGTCGACAAAAATGCTGGAGAAAACTCAGCGGGTGAGGCAGCATCTATGGAGCGAAGCAAATAGGCAACGTTTCGGGTCGAGACCCTTCTTCAGACTGATGTGAGGGGGGGGGGGGGCGGGAAGAAGAAAGGAAGAGGCGGAGACAGTGGGCTGAGGGAGAGTGGGGAAGGGGAGGAGAAAGCCGGGACCAACCTGAAATTAGAGAAGTCAATGTTCATACCGCTTGGGGTGTAAACTGCCTAGTGAAATATGAGGTGATGCTCCTCCAATTTGCGGCCTCACTCTGGCCATGGAGGAGGCCCAGGACAGAAAGGTCAGATTTGGAATGGGAGGGGGGGTTGAAGTGCTGAGCTACTGGGAGATCAGGTTGGTTATTGCAAACAGAACGGAGGTGTTGGGCGAAGCGATCGCCAAGCCTACTCTTGGTCTCACCGATGTAGAGCAGCTGACCCCTAGAGCAGCGGATGCAATAGATGAGGTTGGAGGAGGTGCAGGTGAACCTCTGCCACACCTGGAAAGATGGCTTGAGTCCTTGAATGGAGTCAAGGGGGAGGTAAAGCGACAAGTGTAGCATTTTCCTGCAGTTGCAAGTGAAAGTGCCAGGAGAGGGGGTGGTTTGGGTGGGAAGGGAACAAATTGACCCAGGGAGTTACGGAGGGAGCAGTCGCTGCGGAAAGCAAAAAGGGGAGGAGATGAGAAGATGTGGCCAGTGGTGGGATCACTTTGGAGTGGATTATTTGTTGTATGTGACAGCTGGTAGGGTGGAAGGTGAGGACAGGGGGACTCTGCCCTTGTTACAAGTGGAGGGATGGGGAGTGAGAGCAGAGTTACGGGGTATAGAAGAAACACTGGTGAAAGCCTCATCTATAGTAGAAGAGGGGAATCTCCATTCCTTGAAAAATGAGGACATCTCGATGCCCTGATGTGGAACACTTCATCCTGGGTGCAGATGCGGCGTTGATGGAGGAATTGGGAGTAGGGTCCTTACAGGAAGCAGGTTGGGAAGAAGTGTAGTCCAGATAGCCATGGGAGTCAGTGGGTTCATAGTAGATGTCGGTCAGTAGTCTATCCCCTGCGATGGAGATAGTGAGGTCTAGAAATGGTAGGGAAATGTCCGAAATGGTCCAGGTGTATTTGAGTGCCGGTTGGAAGTTAGTGGTAAAATGGATGAAGTCAGTGAGTTGGGTATGGGTGCAGGAGGTAATAATAATAATAATAATACATTTTATTTATATAGCGCTTTTCAGGACTCAAAGTAGCACAAATGCAGTCTTCATGTAGCAATTGGAGGAGCAGCACCTCATATTTCGCTTGGGCAGTTTACACCTCAGCGGTATGAACATTGACTTGTCTAATTTCAGGTAGTCCGGCTTTCCTCCTCCCCTTCCCAGCTCTCCCTCCGCCCACTGTCTCCGCCTCTTCCTTTCTTCTTCCCCCCCCCCCCCCACCCCTCATTTCAGTCTGAAGAAGGGTCTCGGACCCGAAATGTTGCCTATTTCCTTCGCTCCATAGATGCTGCCTCACCCGCTGAGTTTCTCCAGCATTTTGTCTACCTTTGGAGTATTGTGTTCAGTTTTGGCGATCCTGCTAGAGGAAGGAAGTCGCTAAACTGGAAAGAGTGCAGAGAAGATTTATGAGGATGTTGCCAGGACTTGAGGACCTGGGTTACAGGTAGAGGTTGGGCAGGCTAGAAATTTATTCTCTTTACAGGGCTTTGAGTTTAGTCCAGAACTCAACCCTGCCAACAAGGAAGTGATGAATGACTTCTTGCCCACAGTTGACTTTGCAGTTAGCTTCCATGGATTCACAGCTGGGGGCTGCACTAAGTCAGTGTGCTGCCATGGAACCTTATTGCATTCATCTAAAAGCTAGCCAAGAGTTGCTCTCTGCTGGCCAGGATAAGGTCGAAGCCAGCACGACATATGGTTAATTCCCGGGATGGCGGGACTGTCATATGCTGAGAGAATGGAGCGGCTGGGCTTGTACACTCTGAATTTAGAAGGATGAGAGGGTTTCTTATTGAAACATATAAGATTATTAAGGGTTTGGACACGCTAGAGGCAGGCAGGAAACATGTTTCCGATGTTGGGGAGTCCAGAATCAAGGGCCACAGTTTAAGAATAAGGGGTAAGCCATTTAGAACGGAAATGAGGAAACACTTTTTCACCCAGTGAGTTGCTAGTCTGTGGAATTCTCTGCCTCAGAGGGTGGTGGAGGCCGGTTCTCTGGATACTTTCAAGAGAGAGCTATAGGGCTCATAGAGATAGCGGAGTCAGGGGATAGGGGGAGAAGGCAGGAATGGATTACTGATTGTGGATGATCAGCCATGATCACTTTGAAGGCAGTGCTGGCTCGAAGGGCCAAATGTCCTACTCCTGCACCTATTGTCTATTATCTATTGGCACCGGCAGCAGCAAGCGTGGTCTAGTTGAGTGTCATCCTGGTACTGAATTTAACCATTGGAACAGCTCTTGGAGGCGGTAAGGGCAGTGGTTTAATTGGAAGAACAGCACCTCATGTTTCGCATGGGCACTCCCCTTTCCTCTGCCTTTGCCCCCCCCCCCCCTCCCTTTCACCACAGTTCACCACAATGTATCCATCTTGGATCACAATTCCCTCGCCAACAATTGGCCTAACAGGACACCACACTGCCTGATGTCATTTGTTGCCTGATTTGTCCTGGTCTTTTCTCCTCTCCAGCTCCACTCCCCCACTCCCCTATTTTCAATCCCGACCCAAAATATCACCCATCCTTTTTCTCCAAAGATGCTGCTTGACCCACTGAGTTACTCCAGCACTTTGCGCCTACCGTTGGATAAACTAGCATCTGCAGTTTAGTTTAGTTTAGTTTACAGATACAGCACGGAAACAGGCCTTCCACCCACCGTGTCTGCACTGACCAGCGATCCCTGCACCATAACACTATCCTACACACACCAGCGATCCCTGCACCATAACACTATCCTACACACACCAGCGATCCCTGCACCATAACACTATCCTACACACACCAGCGATCCCTGCACCATAACACTATCCTACACACACCAGCGATCCCTGCACCATAATACTATCCTACACACACCAGGGATGATTTATATTTATACCAAGCCAATTAGGCTACAAACCTGTACGTCTTTGGAGTGTGGGAGGGAACCGGAGCTTCCCGGAGAAAACCAACACAGGTCATGGGGAGATCATACAAACTCTGTGGGAGACAGCACCCGTAGTCAGGATTGAACCCAGGACTCTGGCGTTACAAGGCAGCAACTCTAGCGCTGCACCAACACTGTGTTTTTTGTTTCTTTGTTCTTTTTTTGGTTCTTTGTTTCTACGGTTTAGTTTCAGTCTCCACTAGAGTGAAAGGCCATGTGATGCATTGACCTGCGATAGTGCCTGTGGTTCGGTGGCTCAATAATCAGCTGTTCTCTCTGAAGAGGGCAGTATTTCCACTTGCCCAACTGGCACTCTGACTATATAATTGCATTTGATCCACAACCAGTTAACTCAGGCTGTTGCCACTCATGGCGAGAGTGTTGGGGAATGCTTAGTTAGCTTAGAGGTGATAAATTGGCATGACTCTGCTTCCTCCTCCAGAGAGGAAAAAGCCTTCCCTGGTTGAGACAGCTGTCACAGGGGTGGCTCTATGCCAGGGCAAACCCACTTGAGAAACAATCACCCAAGGGAAGTAAAAGGGGAGAAAATATTGAACATTACCAAAGTAAATGTATAGTCATAGATACAAACAGCATAGAAACCGTCTGAAGAAGGGTTCCAACCCAAAACGTCACTTATTTCTTTTCTCCGGAGATGCTGCCTGACATAGAAACATAGAAACATAGAAAATAGGTGCAGGAGTAGGCCATTCGGCCCTTCGAGCCTGCACCACCATTCAATATGATCATGGCTGATCATCCAACTCAGTATCCTGTACCTGCTTTCTCTCCATACCCCCTGATCCCTTTAGCCACAAGGGCCACATCTAACTCCCTCTTAAATATAGCCAATGAACTGGCCTCAACTACATTCTGTGGCAGAGAATTCCAGAGATTCACCACTCTCTGTGTAAACAATGCTTTTCTCATCTCAGTCCTAAAAGATTTCCCCTTTATCCTTAAACTGTGACCCCTTGTTCTGGACTTCCCCAACATCGGGAACAATCTTCCTGCATCTAGCCTGTCCAACCCCTTAAGAATTTGTAAGTTTCTATAAGATCCCCCCTCAATCTTCTAAATTCTAGCGAGCACAAGCCGAGTCTATCCAGTCTTTCTTCATATGGAAAGTCCTGACATCCCAGGAATCAGTCTGGTGAACCTTCTCTGTACTCCCTCTATGGCAAGAATGTCCTTCCTCAGATTAGGAGACCAAAATTGTACGCAATACTCCAGGTGTGGTCTCACCAAGACCCTGTACAGCTGCAGTAGAACCTCCCTGCTCCTATACTCAAATCCTTTTGATATGAATGCTAACATACCATTCGCTTACTTCACTGCCTGCTGCACCTGCGTGCCTACTTTCAATGACTGGTGTACCATGACACCCAGGTCTCATTGCATCTCCCCTTTTCCTAATCGGCCACCATGCAGATAATAGTCTACTTTCCTGTTTTTGCCACCAAAGTGGATAACCTCACATTTATTCACATTATACTGCATCTGCCATGCATTTGCCCACTCACCCAGCCTATCCAAGTCATCTTTCAGCCTCCTAGCACCCTCCTCACAGCTAACTCTGCCCCCCAGCTTCGTGTCATCCGCAAACTTGGAGATGTTGCATTCAATTCCCATGTCCAAATCATTAATATATATTGTAAATAGCTGGGGTCCCAGCACTGAGCCTTGCGGTACCCCACTAGTCACTGCCTACCATTCTGAAAAGGACCCATTAACTCCTACTCTTTGCTTCCTGTCTGCCAGCCAGTTTGACCTGCTGATTTACTCCAGCATTTTTGTATCTATCTTCAATATCTTCAATACAAACCAGCATCTGCAATTTCATCCTACACAGCAATAGGTCCTTCAGCCCAACTAGTCCATGCTGCCCAACATGTCCCATCTAAGATAGTCCCCTCAACTTGCCTGTGTTTGGCCTATTTTCCTCTAACCTTTCCTATTTGTGAACCTGTCCAAATGTTTTTTTAAATGGTGCTATTTTACTTCGGAGTCACGTGAGTGACTACGTGAAGAGCCCCGTCCAGCACGCATGCGCGACATTAGCGTTCACGCAGTGCAACAGCGACGACCGGGAGTACAGGCGCTCCCGCTACACGTTGGTGGAAAATAAACAGCGGACCATCAGGTAAGTCTTACTCTGAGGTCGTAATCAGCAAGCTGTGCTCTGCTCTGTACTCCAGGGGAACTGGGAAAATAAGCAGCACGGCAAAGGAAGAAAACCGCCCCCCGTTCGACTCCAACAGAACGGGAGTGTTCCATCAGTGGGGGGCGAGAGGCGGCACCTGACCGCACATGCTGCGGCACACCCTCATCGAGACAGAGCCGAGCCTGACCAACAGCAGCGGGCTGGAGGCAAATCAAGCCAAAACATACCGGCCGGTTATGTCTCACTCCGATGAGGAGGCTCTCCGCCTTAGAGCGGCAGAGCTAGCTGCCTGAGCCGCATGGCAAGGCTCATGGAGCAAATGCTCCAGCGAGACTTGCTTCGGGAGCTGGAGCAGTCTCGCCAAGGGAACTCAGGCACTCCCACATCAGTGCTCTACAATGCACTGGCCATCGCTTTCTCCTCAAAGCAGGGCAGCGTTGGCGACCAGGGCTGGGCTGGTCAGGAACAGGGGTCATTGGCTGAAGATGTCGGAGTACGCTTGGGGTACAGGATCAGGAAGAGCTGCTGGGTGTGGAGATTCGCTACGTGGTTACACCACGAGCAGGGCGCCGTTGCAGCCAAAACTGGCGGCCAGCATTAACCACCTGTCCCTCAAACCCCTACAAGACAGGTACTTAAGGAGGCACTAGAGCTTGAAAACTGCAGTTCGCTCAATGTACCGGCTGTTAACAGCCAAATCTGGGGGGGGGGGGGGGGTATGTGGGACAGAGTATCCGGAACCAGGAGCTAAAATCCTCAAGATCCTGACGACAGGGATAACAGCCGATGCTCGTTCCGTGGATGGGGTGGATATGACCACAAACCAGCAAGACACTCTTGGCTCTGCTGTGCAACACCCAATATGAGATAAACAACCTCCGCAAGGAGAGAATAAGACCTGCCCTCAATCCCAGGTTTGCAGGACAGTGTAAACACCGGCCTCAGAGCCGCAGATCCTGTTATTTGGATGGGCAAGTGAAAGACCCGGAGGAGAGTCCAAAGCATTTGGCCTCATGAGGGCAGGCCCCGGAACGAGCAGACCCACACAAAAACCAGACGGCAGTACCCCACCGCGTCCACCAGTCGAGGTCAAATTTATGGAACTGGTGAAAGCTCGGGGTCCGCATATTATCCCCGAAAGCCCTTTTTAGGCCAGGGCCCAGAGCGGACCCCATGGAAAATGCGCACCCGCAACCAGCAGTACATCCAGCAATACAACGACGGATGAACAAACGGAAGAAGGAACACTACCATAACTATGGAGGTAGGTGGGTATGGTTCCTACCAGCATGTAAAAATGGGGGAACTGTACCTAACAGGGGGGAGATTACACCTGTTCATTGAAGCATGGAGGTGTCTCACGAATGATAGT